>CM050163.1:52742890-53085390 GCA_027410445.1 Discoglossus pictus
CGCAGCTTACTTGCAGGAACACCTCAGACCCGCCCACGCTGCGGCCGGAAAATAAACAGTTAATTTATACTCGGATTTGGGCTGATGTGCAAGCTAGAGAGGGGGTTAATATTAATCCTCATGTCCCCCAATATGATCCCTAGCATTTACAGAGCTGTACAGTGCAGGCTTGAATTTATTTTTGACTTTAAAATTTTTTGAGCTTACGGCCGGTTGCAAGATATGCGGCCGGCCGTAAGAGGAGATCCTTGCGGGGCCGTATAATAGAATCGCGAGTTAACAGAACCCCCGCAAGGAATCGCAGCCTTACGGACGATTTACGGCCGATAATAGAATGAGGCCCTATGGGTCTAATTCAATTGCAAGCCCGTAATTACTTTCAAACTGAACTTTTAGCTGCATCTCGCAATCCAGAAATGTATAAATAAATAAAAATGACTAAAGCAACTTTTCTAGTCCATGATATATCAATTCCGTAAAACAAGGAGTTACATAACATGGTATTAAAACATTGTGCAATTAATTCTAATGTCTTTCATCACTTTCCTGGGACTTTTAAGTACAGTCGTGTGTTTTTATTTACTTTTGCAGTGTTACAAACAGGTGTTTAACCCACTTGCGAGTCCTATCCACTACTCATATAACTTTTTGATACATTTGCCATTTACAGGTTTGAAGGCAATTGTGGGCTTGGGGAATTGTTGTGATTGAATATCGATTTTGCGTCTTTAGCACTGGTAACATTTACGGGCTTGGAACATCAATAGAGGAGATAGGACAGAGTTACGTTTTTGACAAACCGCAGTGCTTCGGAGTCCTTAACTCTCGATTTGATTGTTAGTAGCAAAGTGTAGTCAATTAAATATCCGTAACATTTACGGGCTCCTTTACGCACTCAAGTAATTGCAATTTGGACAATTAAATAGGGGCCTATGTATATTAAGGTGGGTAGAAAGGTGATTGAAATGTGGTACAGTTTGAGCCTCATTTGCATGTCACTACCCACAATCCTTAGCTACAGAAATATTATTATTATTGAAAAACCAGCTCTCCCGGCCTGTATGAGATATATATAAGTGTGGTTATAGACTAGACGTTTTTCATTCCCCCTTTCTACCTGCCATAACATATTTAAAGTGTTATGGATGGTTCCCAGTATTAATATTAAAATAAACTACCTAAGTGTTTGTTTGCATATTTAAACATCATTTTATTAACAGTGTTTAATAATTCTTAATTTACTCACTAAAACTTTCCAAATAGTCCAAAGGCCGTAGCAGTTCATACACACTGTGATTCGGAAATAGATGTACTAGCCAAGCAGCATAATTTCAAAACATGATGTTGAGAGAGACAATCTGTGATTGGTTAGTACATCTAGTACTACAGAGACACTGTGTGCATGAGCTTTGGGGGCAGACCTTTGTTGGGACTATTTGGAGGGATTCGGTAAGTAAAATCAGAGCTTTTAAGCAATTGTTACTAAAAGGATGCATAACAAATACTTAGTTTATTTTAATATACAAAAAAAAATAGCCCTTTATTGTTGGTTCAGTTAATGTATCATCATAAGTTTAAAGTAATGGTATTTCAATATATGAGTACATTTTACCCTATTTGTTCATTCTGTGTGCCCGTTGTTCTTCAGTCTTTCTCAGAATACAAGGTGCTCCTTGACAAACTGCATGACCTAGAACAAGCTGAGATGAAGAGGCTTCTTCTATTTAAACAAGAGGAGGAATGTGCCCGGTCCCTCAGACAGCTGACTGTGTCTCACAGAACTGAGCTACATAACATCTTCTTTGACCAGATACAAGAGTCTGTTTCCCGAGGAAAAATTAAACCAGATGTTCAGAGGCCTCTTATCGAAAATTATCGAAAAGTCCAGGTAATGTGTGTTTTTATCATTCTAACCATTGATTGTAACATAACGGGTCGTATTGAAGCAGCAAATTAATATGTACGTTACACATGTATGTATAAATATAATTATATTTGGTAGTTATTAAAACTGTGGCGTGGAAGTGTTAGATTACGGAGATTGAAAATTGGGTAGTTTATGTATAAATTACATGTAATGTCCTCTTACTCCACAGTTGTAGGTAATAAACCACAAGAACATGCCCAAATGGGTAATAATAAATAGTAATAGCTCTCTGTCAGGCACTCCACTGGCTTCCCATAGCTTCCAGAATAAAAAATTGAAATCTCAACCCTAACTAACTCAATAATATTGCACCCGCCTATATTTCTGCTCTTGTCTCTAAATACTCCCTCACCCGCCCTCTGTTCTCTGCTAATGACCTTCTTCTTTTCTCCTCTCTTATCACCTCCTCTCACTCCCGCCTCCAGGACTTTTCTCGTGCTGCCCCTATTCTATGGAACTTCTTGCCTCGCTCCACTAGATTATCCTCCTGCCTCAAATCCTTCAAAACTTAACTAAAAACTCATCTATTTAAAGAAGCGTATCACTTACAGCCTTAATATGCACAATGCTTTGTATCTCATCTTTCTATACCTTACCCATTCCCTCTAGACTGCGCGTTTTCTTATTTTGTTTTCTTTTTGGGTGCTTTACATAGTTACATAGGGCCTCATTCTATTAGCGGCCGCAGCCGCTGCGGGGCCGCAAGGACCGGCCGCAAGCTATTCGGCTATTCTATTCCCTTACGGCCGGGGGCTCCGGCAGGCTTGCGGCCGACGCCTTGCTATCCCTTGCGGCCGCTCGCGCCGGAGGAAAGACTTTGATCTAAAACGGCCGCAAGAGTTTCGGCCGTAAGAAATTCCTATTTGCAATTCAATTCCTCCGGGAAACCTCTCTGCAAGGCTAAAAACGAGCCGCTGCTTACTTGCAGGAAAGAGGTCCCGCTAGCACCAATTAAGCACATAAAATAGCCCAAATAAAGCCATCCTGCACTTTGCAGAGCCTATAAAGTGATATTCGGTGTTAGCAAAAATAGCACATAATTCCCCTATACTCAAATCCGTAAAATATATATTTTTTAATATCCGTAAAATATCCATGTAAAAAGTCCAGAGTGCTTGGAGCACCTCAGACACACCCTCGCCGCAGCCGGAAAATAAACAGTTAATTTGAACTCGGGTTTGGGCCGATGTGCAAGCTTGAGAGTGGGTTACTTTTAATCCTCATGTCCCCCAATATGATCCCTAGCATTTACAGAGCTGTACAGTGCAGGCTTGAATTTATTTTTGAGTTTTTAGATTTCAGAGATTACGGCCGGTTTCAAGATATGCAGCCGGCCGTAAAAGGAGATCCTTGCAAGGAATCGCAGCCTTACGGCCGATTTACGGCCGGTAATAGAATGAGGCCCATAGTAATTAAGGTTGAAAAAAGACTTTCAGTCCATCAAGTTCAACCTTTTAAGATCTCCTCTGATCTGCAATATGAGGATTAGTTATTAATTTTGTTAATTATTAATCAACTATTTTATTTTTTATTTTTATTTTTTTAATTAGTAATTCATCCAGAGGAAGACAAACAGAAAAAAAGGCAAACTGAAAAAAAAGGGGAAAAAATGAATTCCTTCCTGACCCCCGATCGGATTTCTCCCTGGATCAATACTCTCTCTCTCATTATCCAGGATAACCCTGAATTCCCTTTTTAATTATAAATAAATCTAGTCCCCTTTTAAAGTTATCTATCGAATCCGCTGTCACCACCTCCTTTAGTAGAGAATTCCACAGATTAACCACCCTTACTGTGAAGAACCCTTTTCTTTCTTTAAGGTGGAATCTTTTTACCTCTAACCTCAAGGGCAAATCTTTATACTGACCCTGGATGTATTTATATAATGTAATCATATCTCCTCTTAGACACCTTTTTGATTGAAAACAGGACAGTCCATTCTTTTGTAATTTGTTAAAATAGTTTTTCACTTGTATCTACCCTGTTTAGTGCTACAGAATATGTTGGTGCTTTACAAATTAAAATTAATAATAATAATATTAATATTCTGATCTATATTGACTGGGCATGCTCATATGGTTTATTACCCACCCGGACAATATCTAAGACAATTCTTAATACATTTTAAAAAAAGTAAACCAAAAATACACATAATGCGACTTTTGTGATCCTTTAATGACATCAGTAGCCCTTTAAGTATTTTAATCTCCACAACTTTTAGTTAACATTTATTTTTCACATCTCATTCCAGAGTTATTTTAATTGTAATCTGCACTGTTTTTATTTCAGGAAGAAGCTGAAGATCTTATGGACTTTTTACAAGGCAATAAAAAATATCACATGAGCAGACGGGTCGCTAACAGAAAGAATGTAATATACAGCATCCAGCTGTGCGACAGCAAGTGCCGCTGCCTCCTAAATTCAGCCGCCACACAGATAGGAAATCTAATTAACAAAACCGAGAGGTAAAAGCTATAAATGAGGACGTGTCATTTAATTAAGCAATTTACTTATGATACTGTATCTGGAGATTTGCTGCAGGCCTAGTGACAGTGAGGATTTAGACCTTAGATAACCATCAAGTAGCGTATAAATGGAGTGGGATATGAACATGGATCTAGGTGGGTTACTTACTAAGTGGGCATACGGGCATGTGTCAGAGGATCCAAATATAATTTAAAACTAAAGGTAAAACCAAGTACCTTTTCAACTATATTTTTTTATGGTAAACTTACATAGATGTTTGTCATTTTTGACTGTCAGTCAGCTGTTCTGATCCACCCACAAACCATGATCTCTTATTTATTTATTGTTGATGAGTATTGAAATTAATTGCTAAGGGTCTGACTGTAGCTGTTCGTCTCAACCCATGTGAAAATAACAAGAAAGAGTATGTGCAGACTCCAATGAATAATTTGTCTAATAAGCCTAGTTTTAATTTATACCATATTTGGAACCTCTGTAACGGCCTATTAAGGGGAGCTAGTTTTTTTTAAATCGTTCATTAATCAATTTTAACATTTCTATTTATTTATAATAGCAATATTTAGTATTGCATTTGAATTCAAAGGATTAGAGTATCTGCCTTCAGTTAAGCTGTTTGTCTCCACCCTGATGAGGTCATCAAGGGAAAGGTGGATTTTGCTGAGAGACAGATACAAATGTAACGTGCTTTAACCACAATCAAAAAATCATTCATAGACCTCCCTCCTACAGTTCACCCGCACTGTAATTAGATAACCTTTTTCTAGAAAGTAATTATCTGCTATCCTCAACTAATACACTAAGGGCCTCATTCAATTGAGATTTGGCCAATTGAATAGGGCTCTAAATAAGCACATAGCATATATTTTTTAAAGAAGTTTTTAGTTAGTGAAAACCTTGCTTTTGGATAGATGTTTACCAACTAAAAACTTCTTTAAAAAAAATATGCTATGTGCTTATTTAGAGCCCTATTCAATTGGCCAAATTGCAATTGAATGAGGGCCTAAGATTCCTTATTTACTGCCAGTAGCAGAGGGCCCTTACCCTGTTGTAGGACCCAGTGCTTTTCCCATGCTGCACCAGCAGTAGCTCCGCCGCCACTGGTGTCAAATACTAAAAGCTGAATCACCAATGAGACATCCCCTCAGGCTCCAATCTAGCAGCAAGCGCTTAAGACCAACAACATTAAAGCTCTTACATATTAAAGTCTGTAAATTTAAAATTTTCTCTAAAAAGGCCTTTATGCTGCAACAAATAAAGCATGTTGGAATACTTTCTAACTTTTTGAAATACGGTATGTGTATTTTTCACTGCACAATGAAATCAATTCTGTGTTTACAAGTTTAACAGACTGCCCACTTGCTTTTGCATTACTGCAGCCAATCAGGGTTGTGCAGGGGTGTGTCCCTCATTAAAGTCAATGGTAATGCTTATATTTCCAGGAGGGGAACAGTCCGTGTAATGAGTTTTATTTTTATTTATTTTTTAGCTACTGTAGAAAATTCAAGTTTCTGCTCTCTTGCCTCACTGGAATTTGAGCAATGCAGACCAGTTCAGGGGAATTATTGCTCTGCTCCGGTGCTCCAGCTCCATGTAGTGAGCAAAAGGGAAAAAAATAACCCTTAACAAATCTATCTGTGCAGGCATGGAATGCAGGACTCCCCTAAACAGGAAAGCTATGGGTAACTGATCAGTGCAGTGTAACCTCAGTTCAATTGCTATCAATCACAGCCTTCACCAGAGACTCATAGAACCACATGGTGGACTCAACTATCTGTTATTCCTCCTGCAACAGCCAGTCGGCAGGATACACTTGTATGTAAACAAACTTTTTTGCTGTAATTAAAGGAAATAGATAATTTTAACATATAATCTTGAGCTCTTTTACCCCATGAAGAGCACTTACAGTGAGGTATATAGCCATGTAATCTCTCTAACAGACCACATATAACTTATTACCAATTTTTCCTGTTCAATTATACAGAGCTCATAGACTTCATAATAATATTATAATATTACCGGCTCAAGAACCAATGCAGGTCACAGACTTATTTAGTCTTTTCTTTAAAATAAAAAAGGCCAGCTGTGGGAATTATGTTGTCATTCACAAACTGGAAATAAACAATTTAATCTTAGAGTACTGAATACTGAACTAATCCTCGTGAACAAAAGCGGAGTTAGATTGAACACCAGGTCCTGAAAACAGTACTTGCATTTCTATTTACACTTTTTTTTCCCCCAAGCAATCTGTTTTTTTGTTATAACTGCAAAATAATCATTATTTTTATTATTTCAAATTTTTATTAAAGGGCCATTAATAGTATGTTGAATAACTCCCCTTCTGGATCTCTACCTTGTCGTGGTTTGTGTACTTCAATGAAACTATACCATATAGGGTCACCCAAGATGGGTAGGTCATAGCATAGAGGTCCGATAAATCAGTCCACTGGAGAAGGAACTGTCAACCCAATCCAGTATCTTGCCATGAAAACCTTATGGTTTAGCAAAACCAGACACAAGATGTGCCTGACATGCTGCAGTCCATATGGTCACAGAGAGTAAGGCACGACTGAACATACATACATGTTGCATAACTAAGCTTGATAACTTCTTGTGGAATTGTTCTTTACTGTGGTATTTTATTCTTCTACTCTCTCAGGAAGTTGTAAACTAATTAGCTTTCATTTAGTCCTGTTGAAAACACTGGCAGTTATCTCTGCCACGTCCATAGTGCAGCTTCAGAGTCTCCACCCACCTCAGGAAGTAGGTCATCAGAAATCAAAATGGTAGATTCCATAGCCGCATAACTGCATATAAAAGGTAATAAATTAACATCTTTTTCAATTTTTTAGCAGTTTTTCAAAATATTTTATTTTCTGTATACAGCTATAGAGCACTTTTCAAATGATTTTGGCCAAATGATTTCAATTAGAGCAAAATGTATGAAACCGTTCTTATCAGCAGTGCTTTAGTGCATTGGCATTTCCTACTTATTGTATATTAGATGTGAAGAACTTGACTTTATAACTGTCAAAGTGTTTTTATTACGTAAAAAATGGATTTAAATGTCTACCGTAGTCCCCTAAGAACATGAGTTAGAGGTTTTATTTGGCCATTTATCATTTGTTGTTGTTCAGTTGTGTCCGACTTTCCGTGCCCCTATGGATCACAGCATGCCAGGCACATCTCGTGTCCTGCGGTACTATTCCATTACGTTTTCTTGGCAAATCTACTGGAGCGGGTTACCACTTCCTTCTCCAGTGGACTGCAATTTGTCTTACCTCTCTTCTATGACCTGACCATCTTTGGTGACCCTACATGGTATAACTCACAGCTTAATTTAATTACACAAGTCTCTTCACTACAACAAGGTAGTTATCCAGAAGGGTGATTTATTATTAATACAATTCCTATACAATGATACAATATTCAACATTAAACTAACACAGGCTCCGCTGCTGCTGATATCCACCCACAATAAGGTCAATGGGGGAGATGACTTTGTCTAGCAGGCAGCTGCTAATTTTTTAGACTCAAAATGTACCAACACAAATCTCCATTGGCTGGAAGCTTGTTGGGTTAAGGCGGTTTCCATAAAAGTGAGCGTTGCTGTTGGGAAAACCTGTCAATGATTATTTATTCTTTTATCAAAATTAATTTTTGTTAAAACTCTTAGACCTGTTCAACCAATGCCCCATTATCCCCCTAATGACCCTATCAGGGTGGACACAAGCACACAGCTTTGAAAATGATGGATCTGTTCTACTATCTGTCTGCACACTGCGGTTAAATGGTGCGCCACAGCACCATCTGGTGGTGGAAAAAAGTTTGTGCAGGCAAAAAATTATTCCCACCTCCGGTGTGGCGCAACTTGACAATGCTGAATCGACAGCGAGGCAATCCTCTGGCGCGCCTCTCATACCTCAAGGCCTCTTCTGTCGGCGCGCCTTATGCGCCACATCGGGGGGGGGGGGGGTATTGTTTTGCTTGCATTAACTTTCTTTTTTCACCACCAGGTGGTGCTGTGGCGCACTGTTCAGCCGCAGTGTTCAGACTCTGTGCGGACAGATAGTAGAACAGGACCAAAATGATTTGAATAATGAATATTGCTTTTTAAAATGTGTGAATTTTATGAATGATGCATGCATAATTAAAATAATTAGTTACAGCTATCCTTTAATTACTAGCAAATATATGCAAATTTGTTTTACTAGGGGCAGACACATGCTAACTTGGTCATCATCAGGGGACCTTGGATACAGATAAGATATTCAATTGAAACACTTGCTGCAATAATGTGAAACATAGAATAGGATTAAATAGATGTGTAACTTACCCTGGGGAAGAGGGCTGTGACTGGTGATAGTTAGTTATTTATATTCTCTGCTGGTTCCAATTCACTTTTTATCCAATTTTCTCTGCCAGTGAATCTCAAAAGTTTTCTTTCTTTTCCTTTTTAGGGCCGGACACTTGACAGAAAGCCAAACACAATTGTTACTTGAAAGGGCTCAATCCGAAGTTCTCAGAGTGAAACAGAAGTTGGAAAATGTGTTAAAAGTCGAAAAACGAAAACTGCACCAAAAACTCACCACTAAGAGAAAGCGACAGATCATACAGAAGGTATTACATGCGATTAATGCAAGTACTATTGTAGCATGTCATCATTTGGTCCTGTCTGTTGACACCTTAACAGCATTGGAGTTCACTCCTAAAGGACCACTGTAGATTAGAAACAACTTTACATGTTTGTGAGGTATGCATCAAATTAACATTTTTAACATGGACATGAAATGATTTTTCAGCATTTTATCAGGCCCTGCTAGTGCATGGAAGCTGCCATGGCAGTAATATTTCCGGACCTATACTCTTATGGTAGCGCAGCACAAGGCAGCAGCAGAGGCGGTGAGCATCGACTAGATGTCAAGGCTTAGGAAAAACTATTAGGGTGAAGGTTGGGGTTAGGATGAGGGTTAGGGTTAGTTCAAGGGTTTGGCTAACATTATAAGCTTGGAACTTCTCTCACATATCGGCAGCGCTGCAAAATATCTGTATCGCCAACTAGCGGTTGGCGGCAGACTTGTCCCGACACCATAACAGGATAGATCCATATTTCCTTTTTCAAGGCATGAGAACCTCTTGGTGGATAGAGAACATAGCAAGCAGGGATTGCAAGTTTACTTGTGATTACCTTCTGAGTACATGCATGGAAGAGGCAAGATGTGAAATTCTAAAAGCTCATTTGAATTAACCAATGAGTCAACATATACCTCACCCTTAAACTCCAAGCCAGCAGGAATTGTAGGGTCCTTTCTCTCTTCCCCTACGCAAAACATTGGCAGCTGCAATGCCGCCGCCAACGGCTAGATGGCGCTGCCGATTTTCGGAATACTGCTGCACAATGCATATAAGGCGCTCCGACAGAAGAGGCCTTGAGCTATAAGAGGCACACCCAAGGCCCTCGAGGGCCGAGTGCCCGCGCTGAACTTAGTGATGACCTCACTGTCGATTCCGCACCATCGAGTTGCGCCACGTCGGAGGGGAGAATAATTATAGGCCTTCCCTGAAACCTGACAGCGCCATCTAGCGGATACTTGCTGGCACTGCAGCTATTTTTGTACTGATCTTTAGTACCTAAAGGGCCACTGTAGATCATCCAAATGTTTGTGACGTATGCAACAGAAGCAGCTTTGTAATGACCATAAAAGCATTTTAAGTCAATACCTTTTTTAAGACAATACATTTTAGCATAATTCTTACTCAAAATACAAGGGGTAGGTTATAGAGCGGGGCAAGTCTACTACTAAGCTGCCTCTACTCAAACTATAGGAGGGATGGGGCATGTGTGCTGTACTGAAGCCTTATCCGAATACACTAACGAAAGATCCAGTGGGAGGGCATGCGCACTTTACAAACTATTTGTACGGATTCGGTACATGCACACAGCGTGGTGCAAGAGTGGGGGGATGAGACACAGGGGAGGGAGGAGACGGAGGGGGGAGTATACAGAGGGAAGGGAGGTGAGTGGGAAATGTACACGGGGAGGGAGGAGGGGGGAAGAGACACTGGGGAGGGAGATGGGGGAAAGAGACACTGGGGAGGGAGATGGGGGAAAGAGACACTGGGGAAGGAGGAGGGGGGGACACAGGGGAGGGAGGAGGGGGGAGAGACACAGGGGATGGAGGAAGGGGGAAAGAGACACAGGGGAGGGGGGAGACTGAGGGGAAAAGGGGGGAGTATACAGAGGGAAGGGAGGTGAGTGGGAAATATACACAGGGAGGGAGGAGGGGGGAAGAGACACTGGGGAAGGAGGAGGGGGGGACACAGTAGAGGGAGGAAGTGGAAAAGAGACACGGGGGAGGCGGGAGAAGAGTCACAGGGGATGGAGGAAGGGGGAAAGAGACACAGGGGGGAGACAGAGGGGGAGGGAAAGGGGGGAGTATACAGAGGAAAGGGAGATGAGTGGGAAATATTCACGGGAAGGCAGGAGGGGCGAAGAGACACTCGGGAGGGAGATGGGGGGAAGAGACACTCGGGAGGGAGATGGGGGGAAGAGACACTCGGGAGGGAGATGGGGAGAAGAGACACTCGGGAGGGAGATGGGGGGAAGAGACACTGGGGAAGGAGATGGGGGAAGAAACACAGGGGAGTAAGGGAAAAGACAAATGTAATATTATACCATTATTTACGGTATAATAATGATGGCTAATATACTAGTTATTAAATATTGTACAAGATGAAACCTGCTCCTCTCCCATATGTTCCTCATTATTCTCATCTTTTTTTTATCCCCCTGATTACAAAGGGATGATTCTGTCAGGAGATGTTGATTAAAAGTGAACATTATATTTTTATACTACTTAACAATCGGAAGTGACAAGGGTTTAATGACTAGCAAGTAAACAGCTAATTAGTGCATTTAAAGGTCATTAGCTTCCTCATTTCCATTTTCACAGATACCTCTCCAGTATACAGTTATGAATATTGAAATGCTTAGAAAAATATTAACCCCCACAAATAATATTTATATTGTAAAAAAAAATACCCTGTGAAAGCAGAGATGTATTTCGACTTATTGCTGCGCTTTTCCCTTTTTAATCTACAGAACCACTGTACACAAGCAAAACAAATACATATGTGTGAGCTGGCAGCAACCTAACAACATTAGTAGCCAAGTCATGGGCATATAAGCATTTACAGAGAACATTGTAATTTTAGCAGAGCTGAGTGCATGGAAGCTGCCATCACAGTCCCTTCATTTTCAAAGCACAAGGGTTGGTTACTGAATGGAGCAAACACATCTTGCAAGTATCCGTGCAAGATGCCTCTTCAGAGTATATGGGAGACTAGCGACTTGCCTGTCAAAAATGACGGCATGAAATAGTTATACATTGTGTTTTCTGTCTATTTTTGTCTGTTTCTCTCCCCCTTTCCCTTCCCTGTGTATTTCCCCCTTCTCCTGTCTCTTCTCCCTCCACTATGTCCCTTCCCCCCACCCTCCCCATGTCTCCTTTCCCACTCTCTCCCTCTCTCTTGTCTCCTTTCCACCTCTCAGAGAGAGGCAGGGCACAGAGAGAGAGAGGCAGGGCACAGAGAGAGAGAGGCAGGGCACAGAGAGAGAGAGAGAGAGGCAGGGCACAGAGAGAGAGAGAGGCAGGGCACA
This sequence comes from Discoglossus pictus, assembly GCA_027410445.1. Taxonomy (NCBI): domain Eukaryota; kingdom Metazoa; phylum Chordata; class Amphibia; order Anura; family Alytidae; genus Discoglossus; species Discoglossus pictus. The sequence goes on from CM050163.1 coordinate 52,754,962, forward strand.
GAGAGAGAGAGGCAGGGCACAGAGAGAGAGAGAGAGGCAGGGCACAGAGAGAGAGAGAGAGAGGCAGGGCACAGAGAGAGAGAGAGAGAGGCAGGGCACAGAGAGAGAGAGAGAGAGGCAGGGCACAGAGAGAGAGAGAGAGGCAGGGCACAGAGAGAGAGAGAGAGGCAGGGCACAGAGAGAGAGAGAGAGAGAGAGAGGCAGGGCACAGAGAGAGAGAGAGAGGCAGGGCACAGAGAGAGAGAGAGAGGCAGGGCACAGAGAGAGAGAGAGGCAGGGCACAGAGAGAGTGAGAGAGAGAGAGAGGCAGGGCACAGAGAGAGAGAGAGGCAGGGCACAGAGAGAGAGAGAGAGGCAGGGCACAGAGAGAGTGAGAGAGAGAGAGAGGCAGGGCACAGAGAGAGAGAGAGGCAGGGCACAGAGAGAGAGAGAGAGGCAGGGCACAGAGAGAGAGAGAGAGGCAGGGCACAGAGAGAGAGAGAGAGAGAGAGGCAGGGCACAGAGAGAGAGAGAGAGAGGCAGGGCACAGAGAGAGAGAGAGAGAGGCAGGGCACAGAGAGAGAGAGAGAGAGGCAGGGCACAGAGAGAGAGAGAGAGAGAGGCAGGGCACAGAGAGAGAGAGAGAGGCAGGGCACAGAGAGAGAGAGAGAGGCAGGGCACAGAGAGAGAGAGAGAGAGGCAGGGCACAGAGAGAGAGAGAGGCAGGGCACAGAGAGAGAGAGAGAGAGGCAGGGCACAGAGAGAGAGAGAGAGAGGCAGGGCACAGAGAGAGAGAGAGAGAGGCAGGGCACAGAGAGAGAGAGAGAGAGGCAGGGCACAGAGAGAGAGAGAGATAGAGGCAGGGCACAGAGAGAGAGAGAGATAGAGGCAGGGCACAGAGAGAGAGAGAGATAGAGGCAGGGCACAGAGAGAGAGAGAGAGAGGCAGGGCACAGAGAGAGAGAGAGGCAGGGCACAGAGAGAGAGAGAGGCAGGGCACAGAGAGAGAGAGAGAGAGGCAGGGCACAGAGAGAGAGAGAGGCAGGGCACAGAGAGAGAGAGAGAGGCAGGGCACAGAGAGAGAGAGAGAGAGGCAGGGCACAGAGAGAGAGAGAGAGAGGCAGGGCACAGAGAGAGAGAGAGAGGCAGGGCACAGAGAGAGAGAGAGAGGCAGGGCACAGAGAGAGAGAGAGAGGCAGGGCACAGAGAGAGAGAGAGAGGCAGGGCACAGAGAGAGAGAGAGAGGCAGGGCACAGAGAGAGAGAGAGAGGCAGGGCACAGAGAGAGAGAGAGAGGCAGGGCACAGAGAGAGAGAGAGAGAGGCAGGGCACAGAGAGAGAGAGAGAGAGGCAGGGCACAGAGAGAGAGAGAGAGGCAGGGCACAGAGAGAGAGAGAGAGGCAGGGCACAGAGAGAGAGAGAGAGGCAGGGCACAGAGAGAGAGAGAGAGGCAGGGCACAGAGAGAGAGAGAGAGGCAGGGCACAGAGAGAGAGAGAGAGGCAGGGCACAGAGAGAGAGAGAGAGGCAGGGCACAGAGAGAGTGAGAGAGAGAGAGAGGCAGGGCACAGAGAGAGTGAGAGAGAGAGAGAGGCAGGGCACAGAGAGAGAGAGAGAGAGAGGCAGGGCACAGAGAGAGAGAGAGAGGCAGGGCACAGAGAGAGAGAGAGAGGCAGGGCACAGAGAGAGAGAGAGAGAGAGGCAGGGCACAGAGAGAGAGAGAGAGAGAGGCAGGGCACAGAGAGAGAGAGAGAGAGGCAGGGCACAGAGAGAGAGAGAGAGAGAGAGAGAGAGAGGCAGGGCACAGAGAGAGAGAGAGAGAGGCAGGGCACAGAGAGAGAGAGAGAGAGGCAGGGCACAGAGAGAGAGAGAGGCAGGGCACAGAGAGAGAGAGAGGCAGGGCACAGAGAGAGAGAGAGAGAGGCAGGGCACAGAGAGAGAGAGAGAGAGGCAGGGCACAGAGAGAGAGAGAGAGAGAGGCAGGGCACAGAGAGAGAGAGAGAGGCAGGGCACAGAGAGAGAGAGGAGACACCGAGAGAGAGGGAGAGAGAGAGACAGGAGACACCCCCAGAGAGTGTGAGATGACACCCCCAGAGAGTTTGAGATGACACCTCCCAGAGAGTGTGAGATGACACCCCCAGAGAGTTTGAGATGACACCCCCAGAGAGTTTGAGATGACACCCCCAGAGAGTTTGAGATGACACCCCCAGAGAGTTTGAGATGACACCCCCAGAGAGTGTGAGATGACACCCCCAGAGAGTTTGAGATGACACCCCCAGAGAGTGTGAGATGACACCCACACAGTGTGAGATGACACAGAGAGGAAGAGACATAACACAGGATACAGAGAGAGAGAGCGACATGACCGAGAGAGAGACAGGACAGAGGGAGACAGTATAGCAATGTTATAGTACTGTCATTTATTTATTTAAAAAAACAATATATATAATTCTAAGTACTGGGAATATATGAAAGGAGTATTCTGTAGACTTGCCACATACATTTTTATTTCCTAGTATCTTGGAAACCTTACTGCAGGAGATTTGGTAAAAGGGCTCCCCTCAGTATCACTAGGATTGCGGGTTCCATTACAAATAATAACCACTTTTACATTCTCACATGTAGAAGAGACAAATTGCTTTTCCGTAATTTGCATGCTGCGTTTAGCTTGGGTTGGCAGCTTTGGGAAATCTGTTCTGGGAAAGAAATAATTTCTCATTTGCATTTTAACAGTTTGCAGTTAATAATGAATAACTGTGAGCACGCTGTATCATTTGCATTGTAAGAGATCAAGAAACGTCGGTGTTATGTGTGCAGATTAAAACCGTTCCAGTTGTTTAGTCTTTAAAACAAGAAATATTACTGTATACAAACATAATAGACTATTTAAATACATTATATGGCGTACAACATTTGTTATAATATATGTGCAATGAAGCATTGCATAAATAATGGAGTTTTTCTTATGTTTAAAAGTATCATTTAAAAGGAATCTGTAACAAGTTAGTTTATTTATAAAACATACCTATACAATGTACTAGCTACTCTCTGCAAAGTTAAGAATGTCTCAGATATTCAGCATTGGTTGTGCAACTTCTTGATGCCAATGTGGGGTTTCATGTGCTTAATTGTGGGAAAGGTGGTCTAAGTGCATGATAACCCCACAGAAACATGTAAGCTGTGTTGCTAATTAGCATAGCAAAACTTCTAATTAATATCATAGAGCTGTTCATTTGCATAAAAATAGCACCCAAACAATGCTTAATATCTCAGGAACAATTTAGTTTAGGAAAAATGGCTAGTAAAATATATAGTATTTTTTGTCCAACCCATATTAAGTGTTCAGGGGTGTGAGTTTATCAGCCCAGGACACTGTCCATATAAGAGTATGACCCTGACTCTCCCACTGCAATCAGTCAGACTGGTCTGTAGATCTGCTCCCACCCCTGGACACCTGTTAGGGGGTGGAGAGAAGCAGATCCGCCTACTATGCACCCCACCAATCATATACAGCATTGAACCCTTGTGAATCTACTACTAAAATACAATCCATTGATGACTTCAACCTTGAACATTGATCATCCTGTGCAGATGCATTTCGTCCAAATATATAATTGGAGGGGAGATTATTTGTTTCCTCTTTAACATATCAGATTATTCTAACTGTTTCCGGTGAGTATATTTCTCTGTATACCTTGGTGCTTGACATCTGAAATCACACCTGTACACATAGGTTAAAGAAGACATGGAAATCACCAAAATTGTTATGCACCATCATAAGGAGGATTTCAAATCATGTGGGAAATATGTTTTTATTGAAATTACCATAAATTGTCTTGTAAGATATTATAAGCTTGAGTTAATGCTGGAACAGTCATTAAAGCCTTCACACACACAACTGGACAGATAATGTTATTCAGATGGTGACTGTTAAACTGATCATATTTTAAGCTTTCATGATTTGTGCACTCTTTATAATGCAGATAAATGGAGTTGCTTTATCTACTCTGCCATCTGTCTAAATGACTAAAGATGAGTGTAAAATAACAATACAATGGATCCTCAGTATTCATCAGTCCCTATACTTGTCAAATCCAATATCCGTCACATTATTTAGGCAAAAAATGTTCTTATATCCCTCAAGAAATCCAAAATTTGTCAGAAAATTTTAAAAATAGAAGCAGAAAACATTGGGCAAGTTCTTTGCTAAATTAAGTGCTAATTATTTGTATGGAAATGGGCAAAAAAGACACTGATCACCATAAATGGAGTTACCTGATGTTTACTGGAAGGTGACTCCCCTTATCACATATAATAGTTGTCAAACTGCGAGACGTCGTCACGCTTTATGGGGTGCGGACGACTTAGGCGATGAGCGCTCATCGCTGCAAGGCGAGACGTTAAACAGTAGCACTTAGCCCAGGTGAGCCTCGCGAAGCAAGGCAAGCCGTCTAAAATACGAGACGCTAAAATTTACGAGATTAGCCGCCGAACAAAAATACACACTAAATACACCAAAAAAAATTACAAAAACATCACAGCATGGGGCAACAGCCAGGACATCTGTGAGTGAGGTGGAACGTGAATTTAACTTGATTTAGACTATTTTCGCCACTCGAATCTCCTAAGCAAGGAAAAAAATGGCTGCTGAAAAAAATGGCTTAAAATGTTATTGCCCCGTCATTTTTGACGGGCAAGTCGCTAGTATACAATAATACCCTTGCTCCTCTTCAGCTTCTGCCATCATTGCTCCTCAGTAAAAGTAAAATTCTGGTTACATTTTTCTTTAATTATGAATCAGATTCGGGCTGGGAATGGATTATTATAATTATAGTTAATTCCTATGGAAAAATATTGATTCTATATTCATCCGATTCAGTATCTGTCTGTCCCTCAGGAAGGGATTAATGACTTATATAGAGGTTCCACTGCGTAAGTATCATATTAAATACAGCACTTTCTCACTGCAAAACCTTTCTAATCAGCGCTAATGGCCAATGCAGCTCATGTGTACATCCGAGGAATATATACAAGTAGTCCAAGACCCTTAAGTAAAATGATTATAATTCAATCAATTTCAAAAAGGAAAATACTTTTCCCAGATGTTTTTTCAACACTTTATCTTTTTGGTGAATTTAGTGGCCCTTTAAATCAATTCATTCCGAAACAATTCTATGTATTTGTGTCTGCAATTGCAAGAAAATTATATGTGATAATGCTATAAAGTGGATACAATTTAGATATATTTCCTGTATCTCTTTTATATTCCATTATGAATAAAGTGTTTTCCCTATAATAGGGATACAATCTTTATTTTAAATGACTTGTTTTGTAAGTATTCCGTTTGCTTTGAAAAATCGTATGTTTGCGTATTATTGTAACACATACTATTGCTTTTAATTTCATAGCTGAAGGAGCAGAGGAAGGAGCTGAGTGCATTTCAGGAAGACTGTAAAAGCACTAAAGAAGTGAATCATTACTTAGAGAGCTGGAAAAAGCTATTTAGCGAACAGAGCCAAGAACTGGAAGAGCTGTTTGAAAAGCATGATAATGATACAGTCCAAGAGCTAAAAAATCTTCAATGTAACCAGACTGGGAAAGCAATTGAAGATCTCCGGCACATTCAGACTGCTCTGATCATGCAGGAAATGCTGAAGCTCGGAGTACCCAAACTGCATCTCCAACAAGTGGCTGAGGAGCATAAGAGGGAGACGGCCCTTCTGGGTCAGCAATTGGAAACTGAGGAAACGGACAAGACAGCTGACTCGAGAGCTTCTCTGGAGAGCGCCTGGAGAAAGCTTGATGAGGAATTCAAGCTCGGAGTCAAAGAGCAAAAGAGTTTGAGGCATTGGGAGCAGCAGCTGTTCTCGTATGTATTGGATAGGTCTCCTAGATGGCTCACTAGCTGTTTGCTCTTGTTCCTCGAAGTGTCCTTATCCTAAAGTAAATATTGCAGAGGGCAAATCTGTATGTGAGCCTTGTGCGCCTAAAATAAACAATGCAAACAGCCAGGGACCCTGTACTGGAGGTGGGGCAGGAGTAGATAAAAATGGACAATATGGGTGCCTATAAGATCCCTTAGAAAAGATTAAAAAAGCAATTCTATTGAAATTTAACCATATTACATGCAAAAACATTAATTAACTTGATACTTTACTGTGATTATGCTACATTTAAAAATGTACCTGCATTGTAGTGTGCCTTTAAGCATGTAAAGCATGCACATTTGGCTACTATACTGGCATCTTCTACTGCCACTGAAAATGTGCTGCCCTAGGCCTAATCATAAAAGACATCCCTGATGGTTCTCAAAGGGAATTCATCAATGACGATCGATATTATCATATTTAATCAAGTGTGAAAAACCTTTTACTTTTTTTTTATTTACTTCATATTTTAATATTTTATAATATTTTTTACGTATACCCAGGTCTAGATCATTAGCTTCAGGGTGAAGGTGCTTGTGTACCTCAGTGAAGCTGTGAGCTATACCATGTAGGGTCACTCAAGATGGGCAGGTCATAGCAGAGAGGTCAGACAATTCATGGTCCACTGGAGGAGTAGCTGGCAACCCACTTAAGTGTCTTTGCCATGAAAAACGTATGGATGAGCACAAGATGTGCATGGCGTGATTCAGTTCATAGGGTCATGTAGAGTCGCACACAACTGAACAAACACACACACACATTCTTCCACCTGCTCTTCCTCACTGCTGCTTAAATGTCCACACACTTAATTTGCAACTTTTTAATTTAGATTCTAAACCAATATTACACCCAAAGGAGAAGCAGCTTAAATAACTTACTGTAATGAAAACAGAACATGGGCATTTAGAGGAAGCCTGTAATGTAAGGTCCCTTCAGGAACTGAGAGCTTCCAGCATTTGTTCCTCATAAGCTTAAAAAGCTTTAAAAGTTAACATGCACCAATTGTAACAATTCTAAAACAAGAAAACCACACCAAATGAAAAAATATTTTATATAATCTCTACTTGATTTAACTCCTCTACATGATGGTGCAGAGAAATATCATGTACACAGATCCATTTTAAAGCAACCATGGGGATAGTATATCTCTACATAGCACCCAGTTCCTCTCAACATCCATCCCCATACACTACCCAGCCTCACTCAAAATGCTTCCCCACACAGCACCCACTCCTCTCAGCATCCATACATAGCACCCAACCTCTATCAGCACCCACAAAACCCATCCTCCCTATACTTTGCCATTATGCAGCCCTTGCTCTCTCTCACCTATTCCCTGATACACCCCCCCAGCATGCTTACTGCTTCACAGTGCCACCTTTTGGAGCTTTAGTAAATGCTCTTTTCTTAAACGGGCAGGGACCAAATTTCAGACAGGAGTGGGTAAGGAGGCTTAGTTGGGTGCTATGGGTGGTCATGACAGTTTGGGTAAGGTGGAGACCCTTTGGGACCCCTATGCTACAGAAAAAAATATTAAGTGCAAAAAATAAAAATGACGCAGCACAGCCTAACCCCCCTTGGCGTTTTTTTTCTTTTTTCAAATAAAGCTCTCAGAGCCCAAAGAACGGACCTGTTGGGCTTGTCCATGTCAGCCAGTGAGCAGTAATGTAGATGCCAATGAAATCTACACATACGCTCTGTACACTTCCTGGTGGTTTCACTGAAGTTTTAACTGTAACAGGTTTTACTTTAATATTTTTTATGCAAAACACAACTTCTGTCATGTTCTTGATGTTTGAACTGATAATATAAACTGGAACAGGTTAATAAATATATAATGTGTTGTAACATTTTATCCTAAACAGGAAGATCCTTCTGCTGCCTCTGTCCGTATCTGAAAAGGATATCCATAAAATCAGCCAGGCCTTCCAGGGTGGCTTCTCTCAGATGGATATCCCATTGGCTCTACCTAAGATACAAGGGAGAATGTTACTCCACACTTACCACACTAAATGGAGGAAGGACGAGCTACTTAAAGTAGACCGTAACCTGCTTGAGTTTGAGAAAAAGGTAGGTAGCCATAGGGCTTATCTTATAGGAGATTTAGCGCTAAGCAGACATGCTGGGATACTCTTTATAGTGGGAAGATTATAATGTTGAACAACCAATAAATATTTGCAATACAGGGGAAATGCTGCTATTTTCAATGTAAGTTTTCACCACCAGTTCAACTCCTTTTTTTAAACAGGTTGTTTATATGGAGACAGGTTGTTTATACTGAGTACCATTGTTCTCACTTATTTTCTATACAGCTATACCATGCCTCTCTGAGCCCTGATTCGCTATAGTCCTCTTTTTCCTGTAATTTCCCGCTTAGCGCTAAACCTTGCAATAGCAACAAATCTCGTTTAGTCCCGCTCTGCGTTCTCCGATAAAATGTCATGTTGGACAAAGAGCTCCTGCATTTGGAGAGCTAAACGTGGTATGGCTGAATGTTCGTTTCGATAACTAAACTTTACAATGGGTTAAATGTGTTTTTTAGAAATAGAAAATTTGGTTGGACTTTTCCATTGTGCAGATAGTTGCATTCAGACTCTCCTCCCGCCTTAGGGCAGCCGATCATCAGAAACTAAAATGGTAGACTGCACAGCAGCATCATTTTGTACAAAACACAATAGATGAGAGACTTATTTTTATTTTGAAATTCAAATTAGTTTATGGGCTACATTTATGGGCTCCAGTAACCAATTGCTCAATTGAATAGGTGCCCTTGTGTGTGGCTGATGGCGCCTCTTGTGACATCATTCCATACTTCAGTGGCCATATGCGCCTAGGGACACTATTATGCAAGCGGAGTTCCCTGGTGGTTAGGATTCGGTGCTTTCACCGCTGCAACTTGGGATCAATTATAGTCAGGGAACCAAGAGGTCACACCACCCTGAAACCAAGCAGGTTTGGGCCTAGTCAGTATTTGGTTGGGAGACCACCTAGGAATACCAGGAGCTGTATGCTGTGGCCCACTGGAGAAGGAACTGGCAACCCACTCCAGTATCTCTGCCCTGAAAACCAAGTGTGTTGAGGTCCATGAGGTCATGGTGAGTCGGACACCACTGAAAGACACAAACAAACATAATGCAGGCACATTTTGAACTGTAGCATAAGCACAGCAAAGTATCAAAGTAATAAATGATTTTGGATATAATGTGGTTACATTTTAATAGAATCACTTTTTTTGATAATATATAAGGGGTGTTGTAGGCACCCATCTTATCCTCTGTGACCTACTCCTGCCCCACCCTCAGTGCAGTGTTACCAAGTGAATCCGCATGACCATGGACATAAGGATATGTCTGGTATGTTACGGTCCATGAGGTCATGGAGAGTCGGACACGACTGAACGATAAAAACAGCAACAAATACCTGATATGCTACAGATGTCCTTTAATGGTTTGGCACCCTAAGCTACTGCTAGGCTGCATTTACATTCAGGCAAATCGTGTATAAGTCTTATATTGTAGTATACATTTTGTGAATTATCGTCAATTCCAGCACACACAGTGTTAAGATAATTCACAAGAAAACTATTCAGCCTTCATTATAATATTAAACAAGAAGTCTCAATGTAATTGGATTTTCTGGTTTGTAAATGAATTAAAATACAATTGTTGCTGTGTTGGAACCAGTATATTTGTAGCCTCCAGACTTCTTCATTGGGTTTTGCCATTTCTCAAGATGTCACAGACCATATGGTTTATATTCTTGTAGAAAAAAGCAGTAATCGTACAATGTGCTGTAAAATCTGAATTAATTTATTTTTAATCCTAATATTCTAATTAAAGGCATTTGCTATTTTTATGTAACAATTAAATTTTCCTTTACATTTAACCTTTATTTAATATCATATTTTTAACCTTTAATCAATCCTATATGGGGTGGGAGTAATTCAAATTTTCTATTCTGATTGGCTGAAATATGATTGACACATATTTCGGCCAATCGGAATCTGCAAAATTAGTATATATGGAGAAGACACCCTAAAAAATGTAAGTCCGCACAGGAGCTAAGTTAGGTAGAGATTTTTTTTAGGAGGAAGCCTAATTCCACAGGCTGAAGATATGGACCAAGGACTTCAAGCAAGAAATAAGTGTACGGAGGGGGGCGTCTAAAGTTTGGGAAAGTATAATTCCCCCTTACAGCTTTAATTTTATGTATTTTTTTCTGTAGTTAGGGTTATGGACCCCCATGGGGTTTTTTAGGGTCCATGTGGCGGCAGGAAGGCTGCCATTGGGTCCATGAGATCCCCCATGGTATATGGGTTAACATTAGGTGCCATGGGGGTCCATGAAGACCCTCATGGTTAAATCATAATACACCATGGGGATCCATTGAGACCCCTATAGTATAGGGGTTAATATTATGTGCCATTGGGAGTCTTTAACCTTTTTAAGTCTTAGTTACTAAAATAACATACAGAAAAAATGTGTCCTATTTATAATATGCTCCTACAAGGAACTTAATTTGCTCGAGTGCAAAATATTTTTACATTTAAAATTATAAATACAGTCCTCTTTTGGATCTGTTTCTAACAGGGTTGGAAATCTGTGAGGAGCTGGAGGAAGTTTGGATTCAGATAAGATCTCTATTCAGTTTGGTTGCAATACCCCCACTACAAGTAAAACCTAGACAAGCAGTCCAATATGGAATTCATACAAATCAACTAATATTAGCTTTGTTTATATTTTCTTTAAAAAAAATGCTTTTATGTTATGTGTTACACAGTTGTTAAATAGATGAAGTTGTCCAAAAAACACATCGATCCCTTATATAATCCTCAGAATAACCCCACCCCCACATTTTTTATAAACTTTGAGTATTTATATATTATTGAACCCAATGCAAATTGAAACATTTTATTAACCATTTAGTTGTATGTATTTAAACAGTTTAAAACTATTTCTGTAGTCATTTAATATAAAGTTCTAATTTATATAATAATTGTAATCACTTTTTTCCATTTAACTATTTACCTCCCTCAACCCTATAAATGCATAGAAAAAAAATGGAAATATGTTCAAACCAGCATAAGGTTGAAACCAATATTGTTCCAGACTATAAAGCTAAAATATAATGTTTAATCTTTGTAGCCTTCCCTGGAATAACATCTGCTACATTTGCTTTCTCAGACTCATGCAAAGACCAAGAATCATCCTCAGGAAAAGAACACCGAGATCCTTAAGAAGTCTGCAGAGGATAAAATTCTGATTTATGAAGCACAAATTCCAGATGACAAGATTAAGCAGGTAACGAAAATGAGAGCTGACCACGTAACGCCACTTTAGGCTTATTGAGTCGCATGAATATTTTGCTTTTGCTATTAAATTGTATAAAAAAAGAGGATAAGAAATATGCCTTGTTCAGTCATGTCAGAAACCGTACACTAAAAAACAATAAATACATAAATAAACCTATGTATTTAGCATGTTTATATAAACATTGTCTTATTACTGTCTCTCTCTGTGCCTTCATTCTGCTCTCTGTGTGCTCTCTGTCTCTCTCCCCCTTTTCTTCACTGCCTCCCTCCCTCTCTCTCCCCATCCCTCCCTCTCTCTCCCCATCCCTCCCTCTCTCTCCCCCTCCCTCCCTCTCTCTCCCCTCCTGCTCTCTTCCCCTCCCTCTCTCTCCCCCCTACATAAATAAACCTATGTATTTAGCATGTTTTTATAAACATTGTCTTATTACCGTCTCTCTCTGTGCCTTCATTCTGCTCTCTGTGTGCTCTCTGTCTCTCTCCCCCTTTTCTTCACTGCCTCCCTCCCTCTCTCTCCCCATCCCTCCCTCTCTCTCCCCATCCCTCCCTCTCTCTCCCCTCCTGCTCTCTTCCCCTCCCTCTCTCTCCCCCCTACATAAATAAACCTATGTATTTAGCATGTTTATATAAACATTGTCTTATTACCGTCTCTCTCTGTGCCTTCATTCTGCTCTCTGTGTGCTCTCTGTCTCTCTCCCCCTTTTCTTCACTGCCTCCCTCCCTCTCTCTCCCCATCCCTCCCTCTCTCTCCCCATCCCTTCCTCTCTCTCCCCATCCCTCCCTCTCTCTCCCCATCCCTCCCTCTCTCTCCCCTCCTGCTCTCTTCCCCTCCCTCTCTCTCCCCCCTACATAAATAAACCTATGTATTTAGCATGTTTATATAAACATTGTCTTATTACCGTCTCTCTCTGTGCCTTCATTCTGCTCTCTGTGTGCTCTCTGTCTCTCTCCCCCTTTTCTTCACTGCCTCCCTCCCTCTCTCTCCCCATCCCTCCCTCTCTCTCCCCATCCCTTCCTCTCTCTCCCCCTCCCTCCCTCTCTCTCCCCCCCTGCTCTCTTCCCCTCCCTCTCTCTCCCCCCTACATAAATAAACCTATGTATTTAGCATGTTTTTATAAACATTGTCTTATTACCGTCTATCTCTGTGTGCTTTCTGTCTCCCTCCCCCACCCTTCCCACCTCTCTCTCGATCTCTCCCTCTCTCCCTCTCTCTCTGTACTCATTGTAAGGATTCTGGCTGCTGATTTAAACCCTTTGTTACCAGAGGATCTGGAACTGCACTTGAATACAGTATATTTATAACCACTCTGACTTTCAATGCCTTAATGGTAAAAATCTAAATTTTCGAGTGGGTTGCCAGTTCCTTCTCCAGTGACCTCTCTGCTGTGACCTGCCCATTTTGGGTGGTCCTACATGGTATAGCTCTTTTACCATCCAGCTACAAAATCAATTTGTTTTTTCAAAGAGCATGACGCATTAGTTATGTATTGTCTTAGCCATTTGATTCTAAAGTTAATTATTCCTGAGACAATATTTGAGAACTGCTCAACAAAAAAGGGGGAAATGATTAATTGGCTGCTTTTATGGGCTTACAGTCTGTTTGTCTGCATCTGTTGTGGCAAAACAAGGCCTTCTAAGTTTATCATGGTTTTTAGATCACATCCATCACCCTTATGAAGCACTCCAGTCACAAATTAGCATATTGAGGCTCCCATTAGCATAAAGGAGTGGCAGTGGTTTACTGTAGAACAAAATGGCTAATACCATGTATAGACAGATTTTAATGGAAGTTTCATTAATGTGCACTTTCTCTAAAGCTTCTCTTACTTTCAATGAGCTTGATTCAATTAGAAGCCCGTATCTCGCAGTATACAGGCTGTGTGTCTGCGGGCTTGAACTCTGCTACAATTCCGGTGCTATTCATTTGAACAAGCCCGCAATCATACATAGCCTTTCAGGGCGGGAACATGATCAATTAAACAAGGCCTTAACAACCCATTTTAAACCAGCCAATAGTAAATGAGACAGCCTCTATTATGGGGGTCCGATATGTGATCGGACTCGCAAAAACCTAAATAATAAATGAATGCCAATACTATTCTAGTCCATGTGGGTGGCCTGATATGTATTAACTCATTGATTCCCGAGATCGATATAACCCTGAAATGACACATATAAAAATTAGTTTTTAATTGCCGATTTGCGGGCTTGAGACTGTTCTGCAATTAATTCTAATGTCTATCATCGCTTTCCTCGTTATTTACAGTGCAGTATTGATTTTTTTATTTGCATTTACAGTACTACGGACAGGGGTTAAACCCCCTTGCTGGTCCTCTCTAGCACTCGTAGGATTTTCTCCTACATTTGCCCTTTACAGGTGTAAAAACATTTGCGGGCTTGAGGAATTGTAGCAATTCAATAGCTCTTGCGGATGGAAAAGATAAAAGGCTTCGGGAGGCTGTAAGTTACGGGTTTAACAACTGCAGCGTTTTCAAAGCTGTAACCCGCTTGGAGCCCGCAAAAAGACGCCAATTGAAAAGCAAATTAACTTACGGGCTCCATTAACTTATGATTGCTCAATTGAATCGGACTCAATGTATCCGTCCAGTCGGGAGATATACATTGTTATAGAGTAAAATATATATATATATATATATATATATATATATATATATACATATATATATATATATATATATATATATATATATATATATATATATATAAATATATATGAGTTTTCCATATGTATATGTGCTACATGATAAAATATATGTATGCTGGGCTTAGATTAATAATTTTGAGTGTTGAAATTTATTTTGTAATGCTTAAACATGTAAGATTTGAAAATAAGCACTAAAGCATATTCGGCCTATAGATAGTTTTTTCTTTAAGGGGACCTATCAAAGAGGTGAAAAGTACATATATAAATACATATAATTGCACCTGGTGACTAATGACAGAGACTGTGATAGTTAATGAAACACCTTAGATAAGGCTAAAGGTACATGGAGGATTTCTGGATTTTACTCGGTATATAATGTATGTATATATATATTTCTATGCATTTAATTTTATTAAGAAATGCTTATAAATTCTGTTTTACGGACTAAAATCAAATAAATAGTCCCTGCTTGGGTCTGCCCTCTGCAGCTCATGAAAACACAGGCTTTGTAGTACTGGCGGTGCAGTGTCTCATTCTAGCCAATCGGTGACCATGTCTCAGCAGCTTGTTGCAGTATATTGCTGAGACTTTGTCACTGATTGGTCAGTATGAGACACTGCACAGGCAATACTATGGAGTCCACAGTGGACAGACCCAATCAGGTACTAATTGTGTGATTTTTAGTCAGTTAAAACAGTTTAGAGGCTCTTCTTAATAAAATAAAGTACATACAAGTAAGTAGATGCATTGCATATACTATACCCAGAACCCCACATGTTTTCAGGCAATTTATGCTCAATTATTTAACGCAGTTATTTGTACTTTCTTTCATTTCTGTAAAACGAGGAGTTTTTCTGTGCCCTTTAAAACCAAAAGCTTGGATGTTGTTAAAATGAAATGACCATAAATCTTCTTCATATTTCCTAGGCCCGCGGAGAGCTGCTAATTCAAAGAGTACATCGGCTGAAAGCCACAGAATACAAGCTGGGAGAGTACGTAGCCTCTCTGCAGTTTCAGGTTATTAACAACAAATCAAAGGCTCTGGAGATTCACGGCGCGGTCCTGCACTTACAGACCCTGCTGCTGGAGGAAATGTGCAGATCTCGCATCGCGACCAAGTCAGAGTATGAGCAGCTGCTGGAGACGCAAAGCCAAGTCAGTACCGCAGTGATGGGGGCTTGATTTACAAGTTGGCTTACATTTAACCCTTTCACTGACAGTCTGTATGAAACCACTTTACAAGCCGCAAGCCATGGACATTACACCATTTTTATAGAAAAGTATCATTTCTGAAAACTCTTTATGTATAGAAGATAGAAGATCACATCTTGTAGCCAGAGGCTTATCTTTATTGGTGGAAGAGTAGGGAGGAAGGAGGTTGATTTGTTAAATAATACCCCTTGGATTGTGATGGATTGGATATCTCCGTGCCCAACTAGCTTAGGCATCTGAGGAACAGCAGTTATTAGGATACTAGTAAATTGTCTCCAACCCCCCCCCCCCCCCGCCTCTCCTGAGTCTCTTCCCCCCCTCTCTCCTGTGTCTCTTCCCCACCCTCTCATGTGTCTCTTCCCCACCTCTCTCCTGTGTCTCTTCCCCCCCTCTCTCCTGTGTCTCTTTCCCCTCTCTCCTGTGTCTCTTTCCCCTCTCTCCTGTGTCTCTTTCCCCTCTCTCCTGTGTCTCTTTCCTCTCTCTCCTGTGTCTCTTTCCCCTCTCTCCTGTGTCTCTTTCCCCTCTCTCATGTGTCTCTTTCCCCTCTCTCATGTGTCTCTTTCCCCTCTCTCCTGTGTCTCTTTCCCCTCTCTCCTGTGTCTCTTTCCCCTCTCTCCTGTGTCTCTTCCCCCCTCTCTCCTGTGTCTCTTCCCCCCTCTCTCCTGTGTCTCTTCCCCACCCTCTCATGTGTCTCTTCCCCACCTCTCTCCTGTGTCTCTTCCCCCCCTCTCTCCTGTGTCTCTTTCCCCTCTCTCCTGTGTCTCTTTCCCCTCTCTCCTGTGTCTCTTTCCCCTCTCTCCTGTGTCTCTTTCCCCTCTCTCCTGTGTCTCTTTCCCCTCTCTCCTGTGTCTCTTTCCCCCCTCTCCTGTGTCTCTTTCCCCTCTCTCCTGTGTCTCTTTCCCCCCTCTCCTGTGTCTCTTTCCCCCCTCTCCTGTGTCTCTTTCCCCTCTCTCCTGTGTCTCTTTCCCCTCTCTCCTGTGTCTCTTTCCTCTCTCTCCTGTGTCTCTTTCCCCTCTCTCCTGTGTCTCTTTCCCCTCTCTCATGTGTCTCTTTCCCCTCTCTCATGTGTCTCTTTCCCCTCTCTCCTGTGTCTCTTTCCCCTCTCTCCTGTGTCTCTTTCCCCTCTCTCCTGTGTCTCTTCCCCCCTCTCTCCTGTGTCTCTTCCCCCCTCTCTCCTGTGTCTCTTCCCCCCTCTCTCCTGTGTCTCTTCCCCCCTCTCTCCTGTGTCTCTTCCCCCCTCTCTCCTGTGTCTCTTCCCCCCTCTCTCCTGTGTCTCTTCCCCCCTCTCTCCTGTGTCTCTTCCCCCCTCTCTCCTTTGTCTCTTCCCCCCTCTCTCCTGTGTCTCTTCCCCCCTCTCTCCTGTGTCTCTTCCCCCCTCTCTCCTTTGTCTCTTCCCCCCTCTCTCCTGTGTCTCTTCCCCCCTCTCTCTTGTGTCTCTTTCCCCCAGTGTCTTTTTTCCCTCTCCTGTGTCTCTTCCCCCTCCCCAGTGTCTTTTTTCCCTCTCCTGTGTCATTTCCCCCCTCTCTCCTGTGTCTCTTCCCCCCTCTCTCCCGTGTCTCTTCCCCCTCTCTCCCGTGTCTCTTCCCCCCTCTCTCCCGTGTCTCTTCCCCCCTCTCTCCCGTGTCTCTTCCCCCCTCTCTCCTGTGTCTCTTCCCCCCTCTCTCCTGTGTCTCTCTTCCCCCCTCTCTATTGTGTCTCTTTCCCCCAGTGTCTCTGACCCCCCCCCTCTCCCCTATATCTTCCCCCCCCCCCCCTGTGTCTTCCTCCCCCCTCCTGCTTTGCAGCTGTTGCTGCATGGCATGCGCAGCTCTGCCATGTGTGCACACTCGCGGCAGCTGCTGCAGCTGTGACCTGGGCATGCGCATGCAGCTCTGTACAGACTTAGGAGGTATTGTACAGTAGAAGGTAAGGTACAGAATGATTATAGTTGATAAGCACACAAGAGCAGATGTTGGCCCCTTCAGATAGGACCACCAGGAACACAGGGCACAAGCAAGCGTGGTAATAATAAATAAGTCACATACACCATGATTATGTATAGTCAAACAAAACACATTTTATTACATGACAATTACTGTTTTTACCTGGAACTCAACTGACAGTTTAACCCCTCATGTGCTGGTCATGCCAGAAGCATATACAGAATCTGAGCAAATAGGAACATAACGTAAATTCTCTAACAAGGAAATATAAACTGAACAAAGATTTAACACCTACATAGATAACCAACATAACTGTTTTTAAACCATTTTTTTACTTATATGTGCTACTTACAAATAAGCAATTAAATGTATTAACCAATGCCAGCCCAGGGTCCAAAGCATTTAAACAGTTCTAAAGTCCAGTTGTCTACCTGGGCATGATCCATTGGATTCATCCTGTATGAAATTGCACAGTCCCAATTAAATTTAGCCCGGTCTGAGAGGGCTTCTGATCGGGCATGGCTGGTGAAAGTGGGGTACAAAAGGGCCCCCCCTTGACTCCAAGAGTCATAGCAACCTTCCCTCAGATATGCTCCAGAAATATACATCTTGCAGCAAAAAGCTAAATATTTGCTCCTATGGAAATCGCTCTCACAACCAAGCTGCAGCAAAATATAATTTATTATTTTCTAATAAAAAATAGCTTTATGAGGACTTTCCTAATAATGCCCTTAGATTCAGAGTTTTCAAAATTTATATTTTTTTATTGTACAGTGGTGCTTTAATTGGATATACAGTAGACTCTCAGTTATCTGGCACCCATAGGGATTGGTAGATGCCGGATAAATGTAGTTTCTAGTAGCTTGAGAGTCACTATTAAAAGAGGCCTACATTAGCTGCACATAGGATGCTCTGCTAAATATATTTGTCAGTGAGGGCTGTTCTAGCAGCAGCAGCTTTCACTCCTCACTTACACACAGGTGCGTTGGGCTGGAGGGTGCGGTGTTGACCCCGGAGAATGTAACCCCAACACTGCACTGGCTCAGTCCCTCATGCCTGTCTGCTTCCAGGTAACATTGAATTGCACGGATGTACAGTGGATGAAGTCTAGGTGCCTGTGAGCATTCTGTGGCACGACAACCTGGCTCCTAGTATTTGTTGAGCTCTGTAAAGTGTAATTTTTATTTAAAGTACAGTATTCCATTTTTTTCTGGTTGCTTGAGTTCTGGTTAACTGAGAGTCTACTGTACTTCATTAAAGCAACATTGTTATCCATTATATTGATATATTTTAGATACTGCCAATATGGACCAATAATAAAATTATAGCTCATTTATGTGCAGGATCGCTTTTTGTATCCTTTTATACAGTTGATAGTGCTTTCAGAGTGAGATGGTCTGCAGGAGAGCATCAGAGAGAACTGCCAGATAGGAGCAGACTTTCCATATACAACAGAAATGTATTTTTTGTGTGATTTGAATGACTTTTTGTATGGTGTACAGCTCCAGCCCGTCTCATTTCTATCTCTTCTCATGCAGAACAAACCATGATATATCGCTTTCTTATCATCTTCTGCATTCGTATTATAGGTTCAGACACTTCTATACAGTTCAAGACCTCTGGGTAACAACCAACTCATGGCATGATTACACCTTAGCTAAACCACTGGTAATGGCCACAAGACTGCTACAAAAAGTACACATATCTTTCTAGTAGCACGTTTTTTTTCTTGGGGAAAGCTAGATTTGTCACGAATTTCTGAAGAATAATTAATAATACTAATAATAGTTTTAGTTCAAATATAATTTATTATTTTTTCTATTTGTTTTTATTTACTTTGTTTATTTAATTAGTAGTTAAGTAAACAATTAAAAAGTAATTTTGCTGCTGTAGAGTTTACCATGTTGGCTTCTGCATTCACATTTCATGGTGGAAGGAGACATTGAATACACAGAAAGTATCTGCACAATGGGAATGTGGTAGTAACATCCGTCAGTGCTCTCAGCAGGATTCAACAGAAGTTCATTAGTTTACAAGGACAAATCCATCTGACAAAGTAACAGGCAGCAACAGTGAGGAGTGAACAAAGCATCCACGAAGTAAAGAATAATCACATAGAAAAGTTGCAAAATTTAAAGGTGTTTATTTTTCTAACTAAACGTGATTATAGGCAAAATGTTTAAAGATAAATAAATAAACAATATATAGAAAGATGTGACCACAGTTGGATAAATCTTTTTCCATCTCCACTTGCTTTTGCTTTCCAGGGCTTATCAGACCGCCAGTTTGCCTTCTCACTTTTCTTTCTTTTGGGTTTATTTTTTGTTGCAGTTTTCTGGACAAGTTCTTCAGGCATTCTATCTTCCATCTTTAGTCCATTAAGTCTATCTTTAACTTCACTGCATATTCACAAGGGATATTATTTATTTCATATCTGCTGGTTCTGATGGTTTTCCCTCTTTTCTTCAGTTTATTTCTGAACTTAGACCATGAGCTTCTTATTGCAGAGCCGGAGTCAGCTCCAGGTCTTGTTTATGCTGACTGTATAGAGCTCCTCCATCTTTGGCTACAAAGTATACAGTCAATCTGGTTTCTATGTTGTTCATCTGGTGATGTCCATGTGTAGAGTCGTCTTGGAGGCTGTTGGAAGAGGGTGTCTGCTATGACCAGAGAGTTATCTTGGCAGAATTCTACTAATCTCGGACCTGCTTCATTTTGTACTCCAAGGCCAAACTTGCCAGTTATTCCAGGTGTCTTATTCCAATCTCCTATGATGATAGTAACAACTTTTCTTGGTGTTATATCTATGACATGTTGAATGCCTTCGTAGTACTGGACAACTTCAGCCTCCTCAGCATCCATGGTTGGAGCATAGACTTGGATCACTGTGATGTTAAATGGCTTGCCTTGAATTGGAATTTAAATTATTCTGTCATTTATTGGGTTGTAACCAAGCACTGATTTGGCCACTCCGTTTCTTCTGCGGGACTCTTAACCACAGTAGAAGATCTTTTGGTTGTCTAATATGAAATGTCCCATTCCAGACCATTTGATGTTCTCTAATTCCCAGGACATCAATATTTAATCTTGTCGTCTCATGTCTGACCACATCCAGTTTGCCTTGGTTTCTAGTTCTAACGTTCCAGGTTCCTTGGCTGAATTTCCGTTCCAGAAACATCGGCAGCTGGGTGTCCTTTCGACTTTGACCCATCCACTGCATTAGATCTGGTGTTACTTGTACTTGCCCTCGGCTCTTCCTCAGTAATGTGGTAGGCGCCTTCTGATCTGAGGGGGCTCATCGTCTGTTGCCATATTGTTATGTCTCTGGTTGTGCTTATCCATACGGTTATCTTGGCAAAGATACTGGAGTGGCTTGCCAGTTCCTTCTCCAGTGCACCATAGTTTGTCTTATCTCTCTTCTATAACCTGTCCATCTTAATTGAACCTACATGGTATAGCTCACAGCTTCATTGGGGTACACAAGCCTCTTCACCTCCTCACCGAGCAAGAGAATTATCAGATGTTTCTTTGGAGACACGCATGGCGTGACCAACATCGTAAGCCTTACGAACAGACCCGCAGATCCATAACTATTTATAGTGATTCTTGTTAAAAATAGTCCAATATTGAAAAATATTGATAACACTATGAGATTTCTTTGAGGAAATATCTTCCCATGCTCTTACTGGGTACAAAAGAAAATCTCTAATGTAATGCTAATTAATGCAAAGCTAATTAGTAATACGCGCAAAATGTCATTGTGAGTAAATGTTTGTTTATATAACTATACCGCTAGTTTAATATAAAACAAACGTAATGCAATATGCAGACAGATGGGATATGCCACTTTTCACAGATTCTATGTCAATGAGGAAATTATATGTATACAATATTTACATTTAAAATTCTTTTGTTTTAATGATTTAACTGATTTGTAGGTAGGGTGCACTTTAAAAGGACTCTAGGCGATGTTGTTTATATGAATGCTTTAACTAGGGTAATTCATTATGTTTATGCTCAATGTAATTATCATATAATATTTACACTTTACTGACTGAGAATATTTTACTTTTATTTTTTCTTAGAAGTGGAGTCCTCCCTTTCTTTCTGGTCTTTCTCTTGTAGGTTGCCATGTTTCACAGCTGTGAGATAAAGCAACACACATTTGAGGGGTTTCTTACTGCTAATGTCTCATGGTCTTTTCCTTGTAGGGTGCCATGTTTCAGAACTGTGAGCTAAAGCTAGACATACATTTGAGGAGGTTCTCCCTGCTAGTGCCTCAGTCTTTCTCTTGTAGGTTGCCATGTTTCACAGCTGTGAGCTAAAGCAACACACATTTGAGGGGTTCTTACTGCTAGTGTCTCATAGTCTTTCTATTGTAGGGTGCCATATTTTACAGCTGTGACCTAAGACCACGCACACAGGAGGAGTTTCTTACTGCCAGTGTCTAATGCTGCTCGAAGGCAGAGAGTGTAACCGAGCAGCATTAGACACTGATAGTGTGAAACTCCTCTCCTGCGGCTTTGGCATTGAGTCACAGAAACAGCACTCATGAGACAGATCAAGAAGAAAGGGGGATGCTCCACTCAGAATATGTTACATTAAAGTGTTACTAGTACGATAATTAGTCTACCTGAAATACATTCTGTGCTGCTGGATATGTTAGAAATCTTTAAGAATATAGCTACTTGTAATAAGACGCGCACTACTGACGACAAAAGTAATATTTGTGCACATTGTCTTGTAACAAATCCTACACTGTTATTAAGCATTTAGTATTACTGTTCTATTTTTTATTTTTTATTTATTTTAGGAAATTTGGGAAATTGACCGTAGTCTGGAGTCCTGGACTGGCAAGGAAATGGTAAATGATGAATTATGGGATGATCATAAAGCAGCTGATATGAATAATGGCAGTGAAGATCTGGATATGCCATTGTCTGCTACTCTACGAATGGCACTTAATAGGCGGAGACACCTGACAAATCTGTGCAAAGAAAGGTGAGTTACTTGTCGTTGCTATTTTTTTATATTCTGCATTATTAAAAAAAAGCAGTAATTTAAATATGTATGTAATCTTAAAAAAATACAGTTTTTTACTGCTGCAAGGGATTATGGGTAGTAGAAATATGCAAATGGGATGAACCCACAATCTATTATTCTTCTATACACTGTAGTACTAGATTTAACCATATCCACTTTTTGAAGTGGCTGTTGCATGAGTAATAACAGACAGCTGAGCTGGATGGTGAGGACAGTGATTGATAACAGTTTTTCCCTGAACTCAGGAATTCAGTAAAAAGTTAACCCGTAACTGACCTGTTTAGGTGATGCCAGCATTACATTCTGGTCACATATGGATTTTTTAAGGAAACATTCATTTTTTTCTTTTGCTCTCTACACTGACGGATGTGAAGCTTATCGGCCACTACCCTAACCCTGAACCCTAACACTCACACTAACAAGAAATTAAAGAAATTCTCGAGTGCCCCACCTAGTGGCTGTTGGCCCCACTGCTGGCAGGCAAATATTTGTGAAGTATGTAGCAAACTAACAGCCCTATTAAATTGGAAGCCTGTGGCGACATCTGCACACCCGCAAAGGCTGCGGGCTTGAAATTTGGCTGTGTTACAGAGCTATTAAATTAAACAAGGCCGCAACAGAAATAAAACTATTTTCTATTGCAGATTTGCGAGCTTGAGAATATTGCTATTAATGTTAATACCTAACATCACTTTCCCTTTAATTATAAGTACAGTAGTCTGTATATATATATGCATTTACAGTGCTACGGATAGGACTTTAACCCCTTTTGCGGGTCCTCTCTAGCACCCATTGGCTTTTTGGCTCCAGTTGCGGGTTTGATCGCCAGTGAATAAGTTGCGCGATTGGAACGTAACAGTTACGGACTTGACAATCAAAGGATTTACGGGCGCACAGTTCAATTTCCACGTCCCGTAGCCTTTTCTCGCTCTTACCCTGCAAGTTGTTAGCGGGTGTTTATCACATACTTCAAAAATAGCATGCCTGCAAAGGACCACTGTAGTTCAAGACAAAAAGACACATTGGATGTGTAAGGCATGGACATAAAAACATTGTTTGAGAAATCAGAATTTTATTGATGAGTAGAGTAATCCATTTTATCTTGTTACACCATTCCTGGAGGAGGAAGCATGGATAGGTCTGGAGAATGTGTTGGATAATTGGATCTGGTTGAAATCTACACTAAATATTGTTCGTCTCACAAGTCTGTCTATCTATCTATCTATATAATTTTATATATATATGTATGTATAAATATATATACAGGGAGTGCAGAATTATTAGGCAAATTAGTATTTTGACCACATCATCTTCTTTATGCATGTTGTCTTACTCCAAGCTGTATAGGCTCGAAAGCCTACTACCAATTAAGCATATTAGGTGATGTGCATCTCTGTAATGAGAAGGGGTGTGGTCTAATGACATCAACACCCTATATCAGGTGTGCATAATTATTAGGCAACTTCCTTTCCTTTGGCAAAATGGGTCAAAAGAAGGACTTGACAGGCTCAGAAAAGTCAAAAATAGTGAGATATCTTGCAGAGGGATGCAGCACTCTTAAAATTGCAAAGCTTCTGAAGCGTGATCATCGAACAATCAAGCGTTTCATTCAAAATAGTCAACAGGGTCGCAAGAAGCGTGTGGAAAAACCAAGGCGCAAAATAACTGCCCATGAACTGAGAAAAGTCAAGCGTGCAGCTGCCACGATGCCACTTGCCACCAGTTTGGCCATATTTCAGAGCTGCAACATCACTGGAGTGCCCAAAAGCACAAGGTGTGCAATACTCAGAGACATGGCCAAGGTAAGAAAGGCTGAAAGACGACCACCACTGAACAAGACACACAAGCTGAAACGTCAAGACTGGGCCAAGAAATATCTCAAGACTGATTTTTCTAAGGTTTTATGGACTGATGAAATGAGAGTGAGTCTTGATGGGCCAGATGGATGGGCCCGTGGCTGGATTGGTAAAGGGCAGAGAGCTCCAGTGCGACTCAGACGCCAGCAAGGTGGAGGTGGAGTACTGGTTTGGGCTGGTATCAAAGATGAGCTTGTGGGGCCTTTTCGGGTTGAGGATGGAGTCAAGCTCAACTCCCAGTCCTACTGCCAGTTCCTGGAAGACACCTTCTTCAAGCAGTGGTACAGGAAGAAGTCTGCATCCTTCAAGAAAAACATGATTTTCATGCAGGACGATGCTCCATCACACGCGTCCAAGTACTCCACAGCGTGGCTGGCAAGAAAGGGTATAAAATACGAAAATCTAATGACATGGTCTCCTTGTTCACCTGATCTCAACCCCATTGAGAACCTGTGGTCCATCATCAAATGTGAGATTTACAAGGAGGGAAAACAGTACACCTCTCTGAACAGTGTCTGAGAGGCTGTGGTTGCTGCTGCACGCAATGTTGATGGTGAACAGATCAAAACACTGACAGAATCCATGGATGGCAGGCTTTTGAGTGTCCTTGCAAAGAAAGGTGGCTATATTGGTCACTGATTTGTTTTTGTTTTGTTTTTGAATGTCAGAAATGTATATTTGTGAATGATGAGATGTTATATTGGATTCACTGGTAAAAATAAATAATTGAAATGGGTATATATTTGTTTTTTGTTAAGTTGCCTAATAATTATGCACAGTAATAGTCACCTGCACACACAGATATCCCCCTAAAATAGCTAAAACTAAAAACAAACTAAAAACTACTTTCAAAAATATTCAGCTTTGATATTAATGAGTTTTTTGGGTTCATTGAGAACATGGTTGTTGTTCAATAATAAAATTAATCCTCAAAAATACAACTTGCCTAATAATTCTGCACTCCCTGTAATGTAGGCTAAGATGGATAGATGAGGTAATTTAAGCAATGCACATGAGCTTGAGGGAGCTTAGCTCATATGTTCGGTGGCTAAAAGATATGCTCGGTGTTTTGTGATCACGGCTGAACAACTAAACAACAAATTATATTTATTTAAATGGGTCATAAAGCAGGCATATGCTTGAAAAGGTGCCCTGTTTAAAATGGTATTGGAGTAAAAAGTGAAACCTTTATAGGCACATTTGCATGTCCCTGCCCATCAAAAATCGCTAAAGCGAGGGGAAAAAATGGCGGACGAAAAAAAATTAAACCGAAAATGAGGCCAAAGGATGTAAAACGCAGCCGAAGGACGGAAATACCAGCCCTAAGCACTAAGAATTTACGCTAAACAGTAACACTTAATCCAAGGTAGTAAAACAGGGAGAGAGGCTCGCAATGAGTGCCAAGAGTGCTCAAGTGTGAGGCCTATAAAGTACACAGGGTGAGAGGCTCACAATGAGCACCAAAGGTTAGCAAGTTGTGGCCAAAGGCGCTAGCCGAAGCTGCTCAGAGTGGTCATAACCTCACATTCAGTGGCAATTACCATGGCTTCCAATTTTATTGCTGTAATTTTTTGACAGGCAAGTCACTAGTATGTGTGTGTGTATATATATATATATATATATATATATATATATATAAAATGTGTAACGGATCTCCTGGCACCCCGACCGGGTACCTCCGTTGATGGACGTGTCCTAGTTTGCGTCGAGGCCTACAAGCACCGCACCGGACACCACAACCACCACAGACTCCACAACCGCCGTAGCTTAACTGGAGCCTCACGAATAGCTGCTAGCAGCTGAACAGGAAAAGCACCCCAAGATGCATACACTCCTGGCAGTCAGTCTGCAACAGCATACCATGAATCCCCCCAAGAACGAGACCACGCTCCGTGTTGAGGGTCAAAAAGTGAACTCTCTTCTTTATTAATTACAAAACACATTTTTAAACACTTCACATACACAGTAGGGGCAGTGACTACCTTTGGTCAACCCCTAATTACCTCTGGCCAATCAGACAGGGTTAAGGTGTGGGAGCCAGGAGTCCCCTCACCCAGGAGCCGCCCACTAGGCGTGGCTAACTGCTCATTCTACCTCTGGCGGTGGAGAGAGTAACATCTCTAAGCTCACTTATTCCCCTGCTGGGAGTATGGGGAAACCCCAGGTCATCTCATTATTTAAGAGTCCCTACCCCCATTGTTCATGGTGCCATCTTGTCTGCTAAAACCCTTTTGTTCTGCTATCTCTTGTGTGGTTTAGCAGATACTATTAAGTGGCAGATGGGCAACTCCTGACCAAGTGTATGAGACCAAAGATATTTGACTGCATACCACACAATACAATATTTTTACAGATATAATAACAACATTTTATAACCCAGAACATATCTGCAGATAGCTTAGGTCTGAGCACACATTATTACTGAATGGCGCTCAGACCACATACATACAGTTCAATGGCCATGGAACCAAAGTCTTTCTGCATAGGAAAATAAAGTATTTTAATGCCGGTCCATAGTCAAAAGGCAGGAGGCTGGCAAACAGTCCTCTCCAAGACAAAGTGGCGAAGGGCACTTCGTCACAATATATATATATATATATATATATATATATATATATATATATATATATATATATATATATATATATATATATATATATATGGGTTTCTGTGCTGTAAAAAAATTAGACAAAGATAAATAATTTCAGATTTTTTTCCACCTTTAATGTGACCTATAAACTGTACAACTCAATTGAAAAACAAACTGAAATCTTTTAGGTAGAGGGAAGAAAAAATACAAAAATAAAATAATATGTTTGCATAAGTATGCACACCCTTAAACTAACACTTTATTACAGCACTCAGTCTTTTTGGGTATGATTCTATCAGCATGGCACATTTTGAATTGGCAAGATTTGCCCACTCTTCTTTGCAAAAACACTCCAAATCTGTCGGATTGTGAGGGCATCTTCTGTGCACAGCCCTCTTCAGATCACGCCACATTTTCAATCGGATTCAGGTCTGGGCTCTGGCTGGGCCATTCCAAAACGTTAATCTTCTTCTGGTGAAGCCATTCCTTTGTTGATTTGGATGTATGCTTTGGGTCGTTGTCATGCTGAAAGATAAAGTTCCTCTTCATTTTCAGCTTTCTAGCAAAAGCCTGAAGGTTTTGTGCCAATATTGACTGGTATTTGGAACTGTTCATAATTCCCTCTATCTTAACTAAGGCCCCAGTTCCAGCTGAAGAAAAACAGCCCCAAAGCATGATGCTGCCACCACCATGCTTCACTGTGGGTATGGTGTTCTTTTGGTGATGTGCAGTGTTGTTTTTGCGCCAAAAATATCTTTTGGAATTATGGCCAAAAGTTCAACCTTGGTTTCATCAGACCATAACACCTTTTCCCACATGCTTTTGGGAGGCTTTAGATGTGTTTTTGCAAAATGTAGCCTGGCTTGGATGTTTTTCTTCGTAAGAAAAGGCTTTCGTCGTGCAATGAGATCCCTCTGATGCTTTGAAAGCTCTCTGTGGACCATGGCTTTTGCTGTGGGATGCAACTAAGAAAATTTCAGGAAAGACCAACTAGAGCAGCTGAACTTTATTTGGGGTTAATCAGAGGCACTTTAAATGATGGCAGGTGTATGCTGACTCCTATTTAACACGATTTGAAATGTGATTGCTTAATTCTGAACACTGCTACATCCCCAATTATAAGAGGGTGTGCAGACTTATGCAACCACATTCTTTTTCTTTTTTTTTTCTTTCCTCCACCTAAAAGATTTCAGTTTGTTTTTCAATTGAGTTGTACAGTTTATAGGTCACATTAAAGGTGGAAAAAGTTCTGAAATGATTTATCTTTGTCTCATTTTTTTAAAGCACAGAAACCTGACATTTTAACAGGGGTGTGTAGACTTTTTATATCCACTGTATGTGTGTGTGTGTGTATATATGTATATATGTGTGTGTGTGTATATATATATATATATATATATATATATATATATATATATATATATATATATATATATATATATATATATATATAAAATTAAGCAACTTCAAAGCTTTTTTTTTTTATTAAATGTATTCATATGAAGATACTAATGATTATGTGTTTTAGATTACAGAAAGAAGAGTTGGAGTATGCAGTGATGGAAGATCAAGTGGAGAAGGCTCAGATGGATTCATTTATTAGACTATACAACCAGGTATGTGCAAATGTGACCTGACAGAGATAGTAAGTACCCAACCAATCCACATTAAAGAAATAAAGTGTGTTCTCCAAAATTAGAAATCATACTATTTTAGGGATTGTGCTTGCTTTGTATAAATATCTGCATCAATGTGAACATTAGAGGGCCACTGTAGTTCTCATACAATAGTTTTTCATTTGCATTATTTTTACCAATAAAATCACTTTTGTAGAAAAAAAATCAGCATAGCTTTTAAAACTAACATTTTAGCTTAAAATTTTATCTTCCAACCGATCAGCCTCTCTCCACCCTCTATTAGGTGTCCAGGAGGAGACAGAGGATTTGTGCAAAAGGTTTTCCTTATTTTCTGACCAGTGTAGGTTTATTTACAATAACCACTGCAGGGAAGGAGGCAAGTAAGGACTGCTATCGGGACAGACTCTGAGACAAATCCTCTTCCTCCCTATGGATAGGTTGAGAGCCGCATATTTTCTAGTCTAAAACACTCAGTTTCAAATGTAGGATTACATTTGCAATTATTTTCTTTAAAAAATATATTTTATTGCTAATCAGTAACCAGATAGACAAATGAAACCCGCTACAAATTTAAGATGCAGCATTTAAATGAGCAGATTTTAGATATTACAATAGTATTTTCTTACATGAAAATTGTTCTTTTAAAATCTCTACAAACTGCTTCTGGAACAAAGTCAGGATCTCCTCACAAACTCTGATTACAAATTCGAATTACCACCTATTGGGCTGTAGATGGAGTACTCTGCTTAGTATCTCCCCTTTAGAATTCGTTTGAACTCAACCTCCTCATTATTTTTTTTCCTTTAATTTACAGTTGATTCTTTGACCTTTGGTGTGGCCCTGTATCCCTGACACCTCTTCTTCTTCTCATCCCCTGTCTGTTGGTGTACCCCAAGGATCAGTCCTAGGCCCCCTCCTCTTCTCCATCTACCTCTCCTCACCAGATCTATCCCCCTCTCTTCTAACACACGTCTCCACTGCCTCTCTAGTATATCCTCTTGGATGTCCACCCACCATCTCAAACTCAACATGTCTAAAACTGAACTCCTAATCTTCCCTCCCTCTCCCACAGCACCAATTCCTCACATCTCTCTCACTGTCAACAACAACATCATCACCCGCTCCTCCCAAGCCCATTGTCTTGGAGTTCTACTTGACCCCGCTCTGTCTTTCATCCCTCACATACAATCATTAACTAAATCTTGTCTTCTCCATCTAAAAAACATCTCCAGAATTCATCACTATCTTACACAAGACACAACTAAAATCCTTATACACTCTCTCATTATCTCTCGACTAGACTACTGCAACTCGCTTCTTGTTGCCTACCCACCACCCGACTATCTCCACTTCAATCCATTATGAATGCCTCTGCTAGACTCATCTTCCATACACAACGTTCAGTGTCGGCATCACCTCTTTGTCAATCACTCCACTGGCTTTCCATAGCCTCCAGAATAAAATTTTAAATCATGACCCTAACTTACAAAGCCCTCAACAATAATGCTCCCCCTTAAATCTCTGCTCTCATCTCCAAATACTACCCCACCCGCCCTCTTCGTTCTGCTAATGACCTTCTTCTTTCTACAATTCTTGTCACCTCCTCTCACTCCCACCTCCAGGACTTTTCTTGTGCTGCCCCTATTCTCTGGAACTCCTTGCCTTGTTCGACCAGATTTCCTCTTGCCTCAAAACATTTAAAACCTCACTTAAAACGCATCTCTTTAAAGAAGCGTATCACCTTCCACACTAACACGCTTATCACCTTGCTCCCTCTTTTACCACTCACTATCCCTTATATTGTAAGTCTGTGAGTTTCCATCCTAAGTACTTTGGGAATGCACCATGGACATTGGATTCCTAGTTGAAAGACAGGGCCCTCCTTGCTTTGCTATATGTTAATCTTTATTTATCTTTGTCTGAACTTAATATATGCACACCACTACGGAATATGTTGGCGCGTTATAAATAAACTGTAATAATAATAATCCCTTTTTAAAGTTATCTATCAAATCTGCTGTCACCACCTCCTTTTGTAGAGAATTCCACAGATTAACCACCCTTATTATCCTTTATTTATAACGCGCCAACATATTCCGTAGCGCAAACACCCTTACTGTGAAGAACCCTTTTCTTTCTTTAATGTGAAATATTTTGACTTCTATTTACAAAGGATGTCCCCTTGTCAGTTGAAAACCTCTTGGCACACAAAGTTGCCTTGACAAAGCCTTGTATTGACCATGGATATATTTATATAAGGTAATCAAAACCCATCTTAGGAGCCTTTTTCCTAGAGTAAATAAGTTTAATTTGGTTAGTCCCTCAATAACATAGCCCCTCCATTCCCCTTATTAGTTTTGTTGCCTTTCTCTGTACTTTTTCCAGCTCTAAAATGTCATTTTTTATGTAGTGGTTCCCAAAATTGTACTCCATATTCCAAATGAGGGCGTACTAGAGATTTGTATAGTGGTAGCACTTTAACACTTTGCGTGATAATAATACGCAGGACGGCCGACAATAGGCCACATGCTGAGCAACGTTGAATTTCGCACTCGTAAAACCTTTGATCTATCATGCCCTTGAGCGCTACTTGTTCCATTCAGCTATTAAATTGCAACGTGGGCACTCACGAGCAAGCCCGTAACACGCAAATGGAGCCCAAAGCCCAACGTTTGCTTGAGAGGACCCGCAAGGGAGGTAAAGTCCAATATGTAGCACTTGGAATGTAAATAACAACACTCTCTCTCCCTTATAATCAATGTACAGTAGAGTGTTGTTAGGTCTTAGAATTAATAGCACAACATTCTCAAGCCCACAAATAGCCCCCAAAATATACTTTATTTCATGTTTATATTTTATGTTATATCGATCCCTGCAATCAATGTGTTACGACATATATACTGTAACTCGCAATTTAATGAGGTTCCATATTGGGCCTCTAACGCCATCATTTTGGCTGCTGGTGTTTTTTTATTTAAATGTTTAGATGTATTCTATTGACTCTAGCTCGCAATTTACCTCTTTAAGCCTAAACACGTAAAACCCTACCTTTTTCAAGTCGGATTTCAGGGTGTGTGATCATATGACCCGACAATATTTAAGCAAGACCGTAATTTACTTCTTAGACACAGCCAATAGTAAATGAGTCAAACATGGAAGTTGCACGTAATCTGCAATTTGAGACTAAGAATTAATTAGTGGCAATAAGTAATATTTGCCGAACAGAGTTACAGTGGAAGTGATAGGGTTAAAAATGGTTAAGGAATTTAAGCATGCCTGGGATAATTAAGCTAAAATGTAAGGTAGATAGATAGTAGATAGAATAGGCAGATCAGATGGGCCATTGTTAGCGCTTACCTACTGCCAAATGTATCGAAATAAATGTTTCGATAATGGCTACTAAAAGTATGTGCCTGTATGTGACAATATGTATTTGTGTCTGACCATGTGTGACTGAGTCTTACGAACTGAGCATATTGTGCATGTTCATGCTTCAAAGAATCTCTAATCAGCCAGGTGAAAAAAGTTATTTAAAGTACAATGTTCATTATAAAATAGTACCTACAAATAAAATTGTGTTTACAATGTTGCAAGGCTTATAATGCATGGTTGACTAGGTACCTGGAAATTGGTGACCTCAGATTTCGATGATCGACTTATTTTGGTGCCGCAGTTCAGATGCATGTTTTATTTTATACATTAAACGATCATTATAGGGCTAGATTTCAAATATATTATTTTTGAAGAAGTACACTTGAAAATAGATAAACAAATTTAAAAATGTAAAAATATAATACAGCCTCCATTGTATTTATTGTTATATGCACTAATTCTGTAGTGGAATCTACCATTTTGTTTCTATTCTCCAAATTTTTATTATCTATTCAAAAGTAAAAGCTGTGGAGGGAGGAGGGTAGGGGAATTTGTGGTTTCACTTTTGGATTCAGATATTGTTTCAGTACAGGACACCTACAATCCAGGGAAGGAGGCAAGTAAGGACTGCTATCGGGACAGCAGAGTTTAGAGACCCTTTAATATTTTAAATAACCATTGCCTTTCCATGTGTTACATCAGTGGATGATGATAGGGGATCCTTCATTATGGTTGATAGCAGTTACATTTGTCAGGAAATAATGAGGTATAAGACACAAAGATAGATTCAATAGGTTATCAGATATTGTTATATACATGGGCATGGGTGTAGGAACTGGGGGGGGGGGCAAATCCTCCCAGATTTTTCTATGTTTGTATGTACAGTAAAACCCTGATTACCCGGCACCCACTGGGACCCCGATTGCCGGATAAGTGTAGTTTCTGGTTAATCAGGACTCCAGAAAAAAATGGTCTAAAGAACCCTTAAACCCCTCAAAATGCCTTTAAAGAGGCATTAGCACCTAAACTGGGCCATTTAGGCCCAGAAAAAAACATATAGGAAAAATTTTTTCTTTTTGTTTTCTTTTGTGCAGTCTCGAACTGCCAGATACTGCTGGATAATGCCTGATTATCGGGAGTTTCTTGCAAATGGGGAACTTAGGCAGGTGCCGGTTGCTTGAGAGTCCCGGTTGGTTGAGTGCCGGATAATCAGGATTTTACTGTATGTATAAATAAGCTATTTTACAGCCTGTGTATACATTGAGCTGTTTACCCCCCAGAATTATTGTGGCTCCTACACCCCTGTACATGGGGCTACAAAGGAATCTAAGAACGTTTGAGAAGGATTTGGTAGCTAGCCAGAGATAATAGGATGTTAGCCAAGATATCCCAGAAACAGATGTGCATTAAATAGAATGAAATGAGTCTAACGGCAGAATTTTGCATTTAAATTCAGCAAAAACAATGTCGGTGTATTCCCAAAACAACGAAGCAAGGCTTCCATGAGTCTTATGTGAATATAGCAGCACTGGGCATATGTCCTAGAGCGATGCCAAGTCCATTAACAGAAAAATAATTTAAGAATGACATCTGCACCACTGAATCTGTTCTCAAACCTGAAGATAAAATGATTATTACATTAGATATTCATTTGTTTGGTCTTTTGTGAGAGAGATTGATGCCATTTGGGTATCTCTTCCATGTCGCTGTCCTCAACCACCAGATTACGACAGTATATCCAGAACAACCAAGAACCTGCACACTACAATATGCACGAAAGCCAGTTATGTGTCTTTAGGGCTGTATTGGAGGCCATAAGAGTTTGGTGCCTCCATAATTAGCTAATTAAAAAGATAAACAATAACAAACTGTTACAATGTTTATCATTAACCTATTGTCACTACCGTATTGGTCCAAATATAAGCCACACCATTTTTCAGATTTTTCACTTTGCGAGTTACGTGTGCGGCTTATATTCGTGAACGTATAATTACGGCCGATTTGCGCAATTACGTGTTAAGGGTGCCCATTTGCGTGCTTGATACTACGGTATTGTAGCAATTGAATAGCGATTTCCGGTTTTAGTGATTCTAACATCCCGTAACGCCTGTAACCTGCAAAAGAAGTTACAGTACTTATTCAAAAGCCTTGCCATGGCTGATCACTTGGAGTGAGACTTTTTCTCTCCAATTTTAAGGGTGCAGCTTATATTCGAGTACCATCTTTTTTTCTATTTTTCCCCCTTGCATTTTACAGGTGCAGCTTATATTCGGGCCAATACGATATTTTATTTTTATTATTATTGTATTTTTATGTATGTAAGTTCTTCATTTATTGTGGAAGCCCCTTTTTGTGTACCCCGATTCAGCTGCACCATATGCAGTTTTGCAACATGGTCCATAGTAAATCTGGTAATGGGAAATTTCTGTGGTGCCCCCCATCCTTTGATGGCCTCAGCACGTGCTTATTTTGCTTAATGGTAATCCAGCTCTGCGTGTCTTGAGTTCTGGGCTTACAAAAAAACAGGGCTAAACTGTCCAATCAATCCGTGTCCAGTGGGAATTAGGGGGATGCCTTGAAACCTGTGGTGCTGTTACTGCCATGTCCAGCCCAGTCACACCAAGATTTCACATACATTTTAAACGTTTAAGTCTAGATAAAAGCATAATAAGTCAGGGAAAATGTCAAAAAGGTTGTTTTAATTAGAAAAAAAATGTGATGCTTCTACTAGTCCCTTTAGACAGATGTTATAATGTGGCAATGTTGTGTTTGTGAGAGGGATGTTTATATTGCTGCAGGAGCAGGGCTTTTATTTTACATTGGTACTGTGTGTCATAAAGTAAATGCAGAAATACTGTATTGGTCCGAATATAAGCTGCACCCGCATATAAGCCGCACCCGTAAAGTTCAAGGGGAAAAAATAGAAAAAAGATAGTACTCAAATATAAGCGGCACCTGTAAAATTGGAGAGAAAAAGACTCTTAAAGTGATCAGCCATTGCAAGAAAAAGGCTTTCTAATTAGCACTGTAGCTTTTTTTGCAGGTTGCAGGCTTTACAAGATGTTAGAATCACTAAAACCGTAAATCGCTATTCAATACCGTAGTCTCAAGCACGAAAATCGGCACCCTTAACCCGCAATCGTGCAAATCGGCAGTAATTATGCATTCACGAATAGAAGTAGCACGCGTTACAAGCAAAGTTCGCAAATCGGCAATGATTTTTTTTTCGGTCACGAATATAAGCCGCACCCGCAACTCGCAAGCGCAAAAAACGGAAAAAAGGTGCGGCTTATATTCGGACCGATACGGTACACAATATCATTTTTAGTATCATGCTATATCCATTTTGCTCTTGCTTGTTTTCTAGCTGTTGTCATTTATTTTCCTGACTGCTGGTTTAAATGCCCCTTTCTGACAAATAACCCGTGGTTAATTCTGTTAGACACAGAGTGCTTGACACTGTGCCATTCGTTTCTGCAGGATATCAGATTGGCAGCCTATTTGACAAAACGAATCATGCTACCAGAAGGGCTGCTGCGCCGTGTCCTCAACTTATTGCTACCTTCCAGCCTGGAAACTGAAATCCTTTCTATTCTATATTCAGTCAGTCATAAATATTCAGAGAGCGTTACTGAAACTGACAACACCGAGTCTGAAGCTGACAGCTGGGGAAAGAGGTAAGTGCATGTCAATTCCTGCTCGCAAAATCCAATCGCAACGTATTGTTTCTGGGAAAATCTATCCCTCGGCTGATAAGAACAGTGTCAGCAATAAATTATACTGCCTGCTCCTCCAGTGGATGGTATCTTAACCTCTTTAGTGATTGGGTCACACTCCAAATAACAGTGACACAGCGGAGGTCCAAAATATATTACAATTTAAAGTTATAGATAATGACTTAGTGTTATTAGAAATTAAACATATATTGAAGTTTCAATCAACGTTTTTGATCCACCCACTAATATCTCTTTCTAATGAGCTAATAATAGCTAGTAACCCCTTGAAGCGCTCAATGTATTGTGTAGGAAAATGAAAACACTGAGGATGCCCAGATCCCAGGCCGTACCTGTATGGATGATGCTATTTCCGAGTGCTTAGTCTCTGCATATTCCCATGACTTTAGGCTGAGCAGAATATATTCAGAGTTCCAATGTGTAATTGGCCATTAGTGGCTTATTAGACAAATATATCAGTCTATCCTTAGTGGGTGAATCAGAAACCTTGACAGGTAAACTGTATGATAGACTGATGTAAGTTTACTGTAAGAAAATGCTAATTGTAATGCTCACTGTACCTTAGTGAGTTCAGCTACACCCTACTGATGAGGCCCAACTAAGGGCGAAACGTACCGCAGCTTCACTCTACTGATATACTACTTATATCTGTAAATGGCACGAATTAGCTAAAAGAGGTTGCTCTCAGAGTGGATTATCATATAGAACTAACCTATTTGAAACTCGGTTTGAAACCTCTAGTTTTGTTGTTGCTTTTGTAATGACATACAATTTAAAATACTTGCTAGGAGCTAGTTTATTCAATTATACCATATTGGAACCTCGTCTGTGACACCTTAACATATGCGTTCATTACAAGTGCATAATTGGCACTTTGAATCTGTTTAAATATTGCCATTATTTGTTACAGACTTTTCACATGTGTTTGAATTGGTAAGCACTATCCCAATATATGTGTATGAATAATATACTATATAGTAGTATCATACTTTATAATTTGCCACATATTTTTTTCCAGTGGTGTAACACAAAATACCAGGGCCATCTCCAAAATATGTTTGAACAGATTTAAAAAATGTCAGGGCTCATAATATATGGTATATGGCCTCTAGTGGTATACACAAAGTGGTTTAATTCTTCTTGTACTGTAAGGCCATGGGGCCCTGGTCCTCAGGAATAAAGTATCATATAGTAACACCTGACTCAAAATATTCTGGATCTCTATGCATGTCCCTATGAACTTTGTAAGGTAACCACGGTTGGGAGCCATTGCTCTAACAGGTGTACAGAGCAGATGTTATTTTCTGGGTGATTGGATGGGGTATGTCACTATACTGCCAGATTTAATTAAACTTTTCAATGGCTATTTAACTGTGCTTCTCGACTC
Organism: Discoglossus pictus; assembly: GCA_027410445.1. Lineage (NCBI taxonomy): Eukaryota > Metazoa > Chordata > Amphibia > Anura > Alytidae > Discoglossus > Discoglossus pictus. Next base: position 52,791,590 of record CM050163.1, read on the forward strand.
CAGACAGTCAATTGCATCTTCCCAACTTTCAAAAATATGTCAAGATTAATTGCTTTTCTGCAATACCTAATTGATGTAATAGTGCACTGAATTTATGTCTAATTCCAATATGTCAGTCGGGAATTCAGACATTTCAGTGACCTGGTAATATTTTACATCAAAGCAATGCAGGGTTTTGAATGGTTTGGCTTAATTTAAAAATGTTAGAAGACATGCATCTGTAGTAAAGTCATGTCTAAAAGATTTTCATGAGATTTTCCCCTTATGAATGGCTCTAATGAGCCTTATAGTGTCTGGTATCATCCGAGAATCAATAAATGCAATATAAGGCATGGAATAGATGTGTTAGCAGCACATATAATTGCTCCGTACACAATGTTGACAAAATAATCATGTTGGATAAACAAGCATTCATCGTCTCAATTTGGTTCCTTTAAGGCCTCTCAGATTATTTATTAATTACTTGTAGAAAAAAGGAAAATTTGCAAATATCTTATGGGAACATTCCACTGATCTGTATATGGAAATACATAGACATATGCAGTTACCTTTCAATAGAATTTATTCCAGTCTCTTACCATATATTTCACAAGAGTTTCAAACAGGTTGGGTATCACTTGTAGCAATATGCACAAAACACTTATGGAGCCCATCCAACTGCTTTATGCTTTCAGGGAATATTACCCTACTTTGAATTCAGCAGAATCCTTATAAATATACAACGTATCAGAGGTTACATGCCATCTTTAAAATTCTGATACAATGATCCTCCAAGCCTTAAATACATATATGTGCAATTCATTATCCAGACTTCTTCCTTTGCAGGATTTACTCTTTCCATTCCCTAATGTTTATCAGAAACATATCTATACAAATAAAGTGCAAGATTAATTAATCATATATTGTCCCTTTAGTTCTATCATTCTTTCCAACTATATAAATTATTATTGCCAATACTGTTTTTTAATTCACTAAATTATCAGTATACACAGAATTTGTGAAGACAATAATTATTATAATTAGAGAAAACTAGAAAAATTGCACTCTTCATTTTTCACTTCTGGATATAAAGTTCTTAATCTTTTAATCCAGTATGTTTCTCGATTTAGTAAAAAAAGTTCCATATTGTCACCATTTAAGATCACATACATTATGTTTATGTTCATAGAAATGCCTATTTACCTGCACCGTGATTTTGGTTTATTCAGTCTAATTTGTCCCACATAGCATCTTCCACAGGGGCATTTAAGGAGACAGGTCACTTTAGATGTGTCAGATGTATAAAAGTATGTTATCGTAAGACCCATAATATGGGGCATGTGGAATATAGTTACCTTCACAGCTCCAGTTTACATCCCTGCTATCCTAAGTAAGCCATTATCCATATTGAAGCAATGAGGTACCATCCTGTATGAATACTGGGGACCATGACAAAAATGTAAACATACGGAGTTATTCACTTAAAATGATATTAAACCCTGTATAGCCTCACTTGTATAACGTGAAATATGCAAAATAATAACAAATGACAGTCATTAATAACTAAGGATGCTGATTTTAAAAACATATTCTGTCCTGGTATTCAAATTGTAAAATAAAAGCAAGTCAGTAGGAAATGGGCCACACAGAAAAACATAACCGACTATTTTGTCTTAAATTAATCAAAACATCGATTATTTGAGGATGCAAGGTAATGTTAAATGCATAAAAGACTGAAGCAAACTGTCACTGATTGGAATCCACAGCTGGTTATTAGTAATTGTCTGAATGGTGTCAGCACCCATTGGTTGGTCTCCAGCGCTGTTGGGCATAACATAATTGAATATGTTCATTTATGCTGAGCCACCCAAAGCACTGCTGAAGATGACTATTAAGTACAACCAGTTTTCTATCCAAATATCTACAGCACTTGTTGCTGGTGTAGTGAAATATAGGAATAAACCTTTTCATATTACATATACAGACACTCTAGCTATTTTTGGGTGAATGCTATTTTGAAATTTAATCATCTTTATTTTTTACTTTAGAAAACATCAAGAATTATGGACCCTGATAGAGAAGAGGTTACAAGAAGGGCTCATTAACCAAGAACAGGAAAAAAGTACAATCTCTGGAAGAAAGAAAAGAAGGTAAAATATAGCTTTTCAGCTAATTTTAAGATATCAAAAATATTGTTTCTATAAGCAGTATTTTCATAGGTAATGCAGTACAAGGTCCCAATTAAAGTCACTATATAGCTGTGTAAAATTCACACTTAATTTAAAATGTGACCTTTTGAGTTGAAGATCAGAATCAGATTTGTAGAGGATTTTCCACATCGTTTTAAAGCTTTAGTCGTCTGAAGTTCAGGATGTCTGAGCTGGTGAGGTATTTAAGCCACAGAAAATCAATTTTTGTCTAGCTTCTGTTTGGCTTCTAAAGTAACCTGCTTCTATACTCTATTGATTGGTTTTCAGCAATTGAGGAGTTAGGTGTATTAAAGGAGTCATAAAGACCCATATTTCTGTCATGTAGAGAACATGTTTTATACATTTCATTACACAGCAACACACGCTTAGCTTTCACTCTCTCCTCGTCCCCTCACAACCTTCAGGCACATACAAATCTCCCTCTTTCTTCTCATCCCCTCAACTTTAACCACAATCTCTCTTCACCTTCACTTCCTCTCCTCCCCCTCTCACTTTCAGCCACATTTCTTCTTCGTCTTAACTCAACTCCTTTCATTCAGCCACAATTTATTTCCACTCTCTCTCTTCATCCCTCTCATCTTCAGCTACACTTTTCACTTTCAGTCTTTCTCCTCAACCTCCTCAGATCAACTCTCTTCACTCTTTAACCCTACCCCCTCAACTTCAGCCACACTTCCTTCAACATCTCAATGTTTATATCACCTTCAGTCACAGCATATATTCACCGTCTCTCCTGATTCTTTCATCTTCACTTTCCTTTTACCTTCATCCTCCTCTTCACTTTTCTTATCCAATCAACATCCTTCTTTCCTTATCCAATTATCTGTATTGTCTCCAAATCCCCTCATCTCCCCTTACTCCTCATCCAGTCATGTCTGCACTCCTTGTCCCCTTTCATTTGAATTGTTTTCTCATCCCATCATCTTCATTCTCTTCATCCACTCAACTTCACTCTCTCCTCATCCCCTTGACTTCACTCTCTCCTCATGCATTTATCGTCACTCTCTCCTTATCCAATCAGATTCATTGTGTCCCCATTCCCTCAAATTCACTCACTCCTCATCCCATCATCTTCACGCTCTCCTTGCCACTTCAACTGCTTTCTCCTTATCCCAACCTTTCTTAATTCTCTCCTCATCCAATCATCATTTCCTCGTTATTCACTGACCTACATCCACAGTCTTTACTCACTCCTCACATTCAGCCTCTTTCTCTTTATCTACCATTTACACTGTATTTCCCTAATCTTGTTACTTACTCTATCACTTTCTCCCTATTAGTACTATAATCACAAATTAAAGACATTTCTTGACTGTGCTTTTCCTTTTCTTCAAAAAGAACAAGATAACCACATATGCTCACTATCTTTATTTGACACTGTTGCTCTGTCAGCATCTCCACCAGATGGAGTTTAAAATAAAGATAAAACAAGTCAACTAGACATGGGCGATGGAGCTATAGACAAGAAGAGATGTGGGAGACCATGTGTATGTTGTACAGCCGTGAGTCCTTTTGGTCAGGACCTCATTAAAGTCTTGGGATTTGAACTTACTGATAGGAGATTTCAATGAAGGGTAAGCGACTAGCTGTACAGAATGTGTCAACTAAAACTACCTGTGCTTCAACAGAACTAATGGAAAGCTCATTAGTTTACACCCTTCTGAAAAAGCAGTAGACAAAGTAAAAACAAAAAATAAAATGTAATTACATTGTAAAGGAGAATTGCCTATCCGTTAATTCTGCAGATTGTGATAAGTCTTATGATATGCATGTACAAATCCTGACTTAGGTATATTACAATTTGGCCCGTAGTAGTGGCTCCGCCGCATATTTGCTATATGGCAGAAGTAAAAAAGCAATAGCCTATTTGCAACTGTACATTAGGCATTCTGCTCGTGCCTTGTACAAATTTCCCTATTAAAAGATTTAATAAGTTTTTGGTTCCACTAAGAGCCGCAGCAATAAAACCGCATTGAGTGTGTACTTTAAAATTCATAACATGGTATTAATAGTGTCATTTGTAATTCCTGCAGAAAATTAAAAAGTGTGGAGTTCATACAAAGAGTAGAAATATTCATACTGGCCCATCTTCTGAAAGTTATTTTCTTGGCATTGTGATAAATAATGTTTCACACTGGCCTTTTCAGTTAATTTGAACCTTTGTAAATTAGTTTTTGGAAATTTTGGGAAATGCAGATTATTATTTCACACTATTCTTTCACTGGAATAGCCATTATAATATTGAAAAATTAAAAAGAGCTGTACAAAAATAAGCAAATATGTTATACTATTGATGTTGAATTACATTTTTGAACACTAGAACAGTGGTTGTCAACAGCCAGTTGTAGGACCAGTGCAGACCCTAACACTTCCGGCCCGCAGACGTAAAAAGGGATGAGGAGAGTCTAACATTAGTCATAGTCAGACATATTATTGATAAAAGACTAGCATATATTAAATGAAAATGTATTGTGTCATGTGTATGTTTCCCTTTATTCAAATTTGTCTTGATCTCAGTTGGTCCCCATGGTCTAAAGTATTGTGTTGATCCCTAGATTAAAAAGGTTGGGTGCCACTGATTTAAAACATCTGTACTAATGAATAGTGAGTGTTTGCCAGCACATATAATGTGTTATTGATGCATTTGACCTTAGACCACACTGGCAGAAAACAAATGGTAGATCCTGCAACAGGATTATTGCATATACTTTTTTTATATATTATTCTATTAGGGGGGCGCGCTGGGGAGGGGGAGGAGAAGGAGGAGTGGAGCAAAACACAGGGAAGGGAGAGAGGAGGGGAAAGAGACACTTGGGGAGGAAGATGCATGGGGAAAGAGACACAGGGGAGGGGAGGAGGGGAAATAAGCATGGGGAAAGAGACGGGAGGGGAGGAAGAGACACAGGGGATGAGGGAAGAGACACAGGGGGAGGGGGAAAGAGGCATGGGGAAAGAGACACAGGGGAGGAGGGGAAATAGGCATGGGGAAAGACCCAAGGGGAGGGGGGGGGAGGCTTGGCAAAAAAGACACAGGGGAGGGAGAAGATGATGGAAGAGACACAGGGGAGGGGAGGAAGAGACACGGGAGGGGGGAATGAGGCATGGGAAAAGAGACAAAGGGGAGGGCGAAGATGGGGAGGAAACACAGGGGAGGTGGGAGGAGACACAGGGGAGAGGGAAAGAGGTGGGAAGAGGCACAGGGGAGGGGGTGAAGAGACACAGGGGAGGGGGGAAAAGGCACAGGGGAGGGATGAAGAGACACAGGGGAGGGGGAAAGACACAGGGGAGGGGGGAAGAGACATGGGGAAAGACACAGGGGAGGAGGGGGCAAAGAGACAAAGGGAAGGCAGAAGATGGGGAAGAGACACAGGGTAGGGTGGAAGACAGGGGAGGGGGGAGAGACACAAGGGAGAGAGTGGGGGGTAGGGGTGGGAAGAGACACGGGGAAGGGAGAGGGGGAGGGAACACAGGGAAGGAAGAGACACAGGGGAGAGTGGAAAGAGACACAGGGGAGGAGGGGAAATAGGCATGGGGAAAGTGACACTGGGGGTTAAGAGACACAGGGGGAGGGGGAAAGAGGCATGGGGAAAGAGACACACAGGGGAGGAGGGGAAATAGGCATGGGGAAAGACACAGAGGAGGGGGGAAGGAGGCATGGGAGAGAGACAGGGGGAGGGAGAAGATGGGGGAAGAGACACAGGGGAGGGGGGAAGAGACACAGGGGAGGGGGGAAGAGACACAGGGAAGGGGAGGAAGAGACACAGGGGAGCAGGGAAGAGACACAGGGAAGGGGAGGAAGAGACACAGGGGAGGGGGAAGGAGGCATGGGAAAAGAGACACAGGGGAGGGAGAAGATGGGGGAAGAGACACAGGGGAGGGAGAAGATGGGGGAAGAGACACAGGGGAGGGAGAAGATGGGGGAAGAGACACAGGGGAGGAGGGGAAGAGACACAGAGGAGGGAGAAGATGGGGAAGAGACAAAGGAGAGGGGGGGAAGAGACACAGGGGAGGTGGAAAGAGACATGGGGAAATACACAGGGGGGGAGGAGAAACAGGGAAGGAAGAGGGTGGAAGAGACACAGGGAGGGAGAGGAAAGAGATATAGGGGTAAGGAGGGGGAGTGAAGATACACAGACGATGGAGAGGGGGACAAGAGACACAGGGTAAATCGGGGGGGGGGGGGGGAGATGCACATCAAATATTATCCTGTCAATTTTGATGGGCAAGTTACTAGTGATAATATAAATAAATCATATGAGGAGAAGCCATCATTATACCTAATATTTTCAGCTCTCTCTTTTCTTGTAAGACTCGCCCACAGTATATATCAGAACCTCATGATATTTGCCTGAGCTCCTTACTGTAGAGGGACAGAAAGAGAGGGGTTAAACAGAGCTACTGAAAACCATTTTCTTCCTTCCAAATCTCCCACTGGAGCCTTTTCACAGCAGGAGCTATTTTACATACTGAATTCTTCCAAACATTCTCTTGTTCCATGAAGATAGGAGAATGAAAGGCTGTCATTTATCATTTCCGAGGACAAATGTATTATGGGACTCTGAAATAAGATTTTAAATGGTTTCTTACATTCCTTTTAAACTGAGACTTTTTATCCAAGATGCATTGGAATAAGCCATGATTCTGTCTCTGCACATAATGCGAGCCTTGAGACAATATATGTGAGAGTGTTAACTTCAGGGACAAAGGCTGCTCACAGTGTCTCCTCTCACCGTAAATACAAAGGATAATATCTTAAAGCAAATGAAAGAAGTGAAGCCAATTCCAAGTCCTGTCGCAATACAGTCTGTAAATGTAACGGCGCAGATCAGAGGATACAGCTGGATCCCTACTTGATAGTCCATGAATACCTTCAGTAATAACAAAGCATTTGTATTTCTGTTTAATCATACTATGTAGCATATCTATTTCCAAGTCTTAGCCCCCCCCCCCAGACCCACATACCTTGCAAAACTTCAAATGGCCAAAAAAGAAGTCGTATTCTTTAAAAAAAATATGCAAGTTTAGATTCTGTACAAAATGTATACCAAGATTTAGAGGTACTTCTGTTTAATATGTGCACGATGTTCCATAAAATGTATTGCTTCTGTAGAATTGACACTGACGTTTGCTTCTGAGGAGGAATGCTATGGCAAGTCTGGACAAGCTAGTAAAAAGTAAAGATATTACACTGTAAACAAAGGTCCGCAGAGTTAGAACTATGGTATTCCCGGTAGTAATATACGGATGTGAGAGCTGGACCATAAAGAAGGCTGAGCGCCGTAGAATTGATTGTGGCGTTGGAGAAAACTGCGTAGAGTCCCTTGGACTGCGAGAAGATTCAATAAATCAATACTTCATGAAATCAAGACAAACTATTTGAGCTTCAGCCTCATGATCATACCTTCCAGTGAACAGTTTGGCCATATAATGAGACGTCAGGATGCTCTAGTGAAGACTCTGATTCTGGGAAAGATTGAAGGCACTCGAGGATATATTGTAGAACGTGTGTGGGCGAACACTGTACTTCTATATTTTGAGTGTACTGTAGAAGAACTGCACTTTATAATGAGCAGAATGGTTAAGAAGTAAAGATACAGTTATTAAAGGGACATGGGATGCATTTGCAAGAGCATGCTTTAAACATTAGCAATGTTGAGTTTTGCATGAAAATGATATTATATTATATATAATGATACCACAAGGTGATTGATTTTGTTTTTCTGGGTGGGGATATTGAATGCAGAGAATTGTTCCTACTGGAATGTGGAAATAGTGTTTGCAGAAGGACTCATGGGACATAATGTCAATCTGACCTCTCTGTTCAAAAAGCAATGTAAAAAACAGCTCAAGCACAGCAATATCTGATCCAGGAAATATAATTGCATATGATAGTTTAAAAAAATAGAATAAAACTCAAAGATTTTTTTTTCACTTTCTAACAACATTTTGCCCATTATCAACTTTGGTTCATCCAATTAAATGTATAAACCCAAATGTAAAGTATGTTATTTCTCAAAGTGATACAATGTTAGTAACATGAGCTAAAGAAACAATGAAAAACAAAGCAACTAAAATGCAACTTTATTTATTTTAGCTTTTAAATAAAATTCAAATTTTGTGAAATGTTAACAATAGCTCTATAAACTAGACAGTAATAATGTATCTAACATACTTGCTCTTAAAGGTACACTGTCACCTCAACAGTACATTGATTTTAATCTTAAAGAGTATACATTGAACTAGACTATTTTCTCTAAAGCAAAGCATTCCTGAGATACTAAGCATTGTTTTTGCAACCCCTTTATTCTGATACACAGCTCAATGTTGTTTTAATCTGTGTCTCAGAATGTTTTTATTACGTTGCTGCTACATGACTATGGTAATTTGTGTTTTATTTGATATGTTGCAGTGTATAATTGCAGTAAGTATACAGAGCAAAGTGATATATAATACTGTATTAAAAGATCATTATTTAATGAGTTCATATAGCAATGCGCTGTGAATATCGCTGCAACTCGCTCTAATTGGTTTATAGGGCCTTTAAGTGCTTACAATTACAGTACATTTAAGAGACTTAGCTTAGCCTTTAGGAGCAAGTGTACTGGTTTATGGTGTACACCCAGGAGGGTAAAGGATCCTGTTTGGAAAGGGTAATGTAATCGTGTTTGTGAGACTATTGAAATGCATCAGTGAAAAGGTCAGATTCAGCCGCTCACACAGTAACCTCACGTCTAGCAGGTCTATAGTGTCTTTACTACTATTATATTATTAGCGACTTGCCCGTCAAAAATGAAAAGTAACATTTGAAGCCATGGCACCCAATGTAAAGCTTTTTCTACTCTGAGGACCTTCGGCGCTCATTGCGAGCCTCTCCTCTCGTTTACTTTTGCTCCTCTGAGCGCCTTTGGCGCTCATCACAAAGACAGATATATATATGTCTATTTTTTTAAATAATAATTAATTAGTTACTTAATAAATTAATATACTTTAACTATTTGTAATTGATATATTTTTATTTTCCTGTAGCATACAATGTACAGTGGGACTGTTGCTGCCCTGAGGAGAAAGTGTCATCAATGTCCCAACTGTGCATTAGAAATATGCAGCATGCGCAAGGGCAAACCGTTGGTTTAGTTGTGTAAAGCGCTACTTTAGATTCGTAATGTTATTAGTTGCAAGTTAGTGTTGTAAAATGGCGTTGTTTGTCTGTGCTACGCTGGTCGCGAGCATTTTCCTTGCTTCCTAACTTTGTATTTTTGTACCTCGTACGTCCCTGGCAAAAGTCGTATGTGCCTGGCGGTGTTTTGCGCATTTCTGGGTTGTGTAGCCTCGTTTAAAAAAAAATCTGCCGCCATTTTTTTATGCTATTTTGAAGTTCCGAAACTCCTTAAATTTGACTTTAATTAGTGTGCAACCTCACTGGCAGATGTTGTGGCTGATCCCCATGCTGTGTGTGATTTTTTTTGATTTTTTTTATGTTTTGTTTGTATTTTGTATTTTTTTTTTAATGTACGCATTTCGGCCGTTAACTTTATATTTTTGTGACCTCATATTTATTTTTTATAAGTTCCGCGGGTTGTAATTAAAAGTTGTAGCCTTGTTTTAATTTTTTTCGTCTGTGTTTTGTTGTACGGTTTTGTACAGCTTGTAGTTTAGAAGCAAATCCATAATTTTATGGTTGAGTCATCGATATTCTCCACATGATCCCTACCTACTTCTCACCATACCCATAACTCTTCAAAGTTACCTTGATATAATGAGACAATGGAAATGTAAAGTTCTTAGAGATTGATGTTTCTCTGCATGGCACAAACCTTTAAAAGGTATCTAGTTAAAATAAATACCATTGACTATTAGTGCAGGCTTGAATTTAGTGTAATTGAGATTCTTTATGTCTTTTGTTTCAGTATCCTAAAGAAGAAGCGCCTTCGTTCAGTGAAGCGTGTCTCATTCTCGCACACCGAGAGCTTCTCTAAGCTCCTTCAGGCTGGTGGTCGCGCTGAACAATTTGGAAGTGCAGAAGCCATACATTTACCAGAAACTGGAGAGAAATTATTTATATTCCAAGCTCCCAGCGAGTCTTCCACTTCTTCAGCCAGACAAAAAAAGAAGCGCAACTTCTTAAATTTCAAAAAATCTATCGCTGCAGATGTCTAGTGGGACTCCTTTGTTGAAATACAGCACAATACACATTTGGGAGAAAGTATGAACCGAGAACATTTATTTTAATTACATGTCCTATATTTTACTTTTTTTATTTTTATAAGTTATTACATGTTTTGCACTTTATATATATATATATATATATATATATATATATATATATTTATATAAATAATGCATTTAAGATTGCTGTAAATATTCCAAAGACAATCAAAGCATAATATGTAAATTATTCATTTAATGACAGTAATCAATATTTGGTTTCCATTTTGTCCTAGAATTTCAGGAATAATGTACATAAATTTTACTATTTTGATCAAACTGTGAGAATGTTTCACAATTCATCAATGGGAAAGCTTCCATCACTTATTTCCTCATTATTTGTAAGCTTAAATGCATAGACATCATCAAAAGTGCTGCACATATGAAATTAGGACTTGAAAAAGATGTAGATAAACAGTTTAAGTGTTTTTAAAATTAATCCGATCTGACTTTTAGATAATGCTTGTAAAGTTCTTGAAGGGCGCTACAAGCATGTGCATAGATAATGAGATTGAACGCTTGGCCCTATAGTTTATGAGCCGAATTTTATGCCAGTTAATAAAGTAAACGACGATGAGTGGATTCAGCCCATAGGAGAGACACAGAGCTGCAGCATCCAGCAAAGATTAATATCTCAGTGCTTCTTATCAGTTAGAGCTGCAGAGGTGTTTTTTATGATTTACTTGGTGCCAGTTCTGCAGAGGAGAATTGATGTTCTGCAATATTTTGCAAGGGTTACAATGTATAATACTCTGAACGTTTATTGTAGGAAATAAGCAACAGTGACTGGCAATGTACTGCAGATCTGTAATTGTTTTTTTCTGTTCATTCTTACAGATTATGCTTGTTCTTGGCTTATTTTTTATTAATTTATGATTTTAGAGAAAAATTAAACATGAGAGGGAACCTAGATTTGAACCAGGGACTGCTCTGATTTTTCTACACTGAATTATCTGTCTGCATAGTGTTGAGTGAGTTTAAAAGTTAAAAAGCAATACATGTATGTACTTCAATCAATGAAATTGGAAAAAAATCCTACATGTCTTTCAAACCTCTGTCTGATTGATTGAGTAAAGCCAAACTGGTGATTACAGTGGCCCTTAAATTGTGATTTGACAATCATTGTACATATATATATATCGAATGCATTTGAAAAGTAAATGGTGGTTTGAAGTTGTGATTGTCTATTATTTTTTGTATGCCCTTTTTAAAAAGAAATATTCAATCTCTATATACAAATATACTATAAATGCTCACCAACTTGAATTTTATTGACCCGATTCATATCTGGTTCATAGGACTTTGTAACCCTATAAATCTTATATTAAGTCTATAATATTATTTTCAACCTCAGTCCTCGATGTCTGAAACTAGACTAATTGTTAATAATATTCCTGCATGAGCACTGGGAAATAAATCACCTGATGAACCCACCTGTACTCAAAGACGATATCATTAAATTCAGGTATGAAAACTCTTGAGTAGTGGGTTGAATAATGCACGAATACCATTGAATGCCATTTTTTTAATTAATATGTTACATAAATATATTTAATACCTGCTTTTTTATTTCATACTTTATTCAGGGTTTATCAGTTTTGCCATTTGCTCCTTAAAAGAAGGAAAGAAACAGAGTTAGTCTGCAGCTTGTGAGCAAAAGTCATATACTTCTAATAGATAGGATTAACCGATCATTTGTATAGCTAATTACTGTAATAAGGATATAAATACAATATTAAACATAAGGGTAAACTAAACTAAACTGGGAGCTCCTATAGACGTCTTGGAGAAGCCACATATTAGTAAATCTATTCCATGACATATAAGAACCAGAGAGGTACTGTAGAAGTTCTCCAAAACTATCAGCTTAGTCTCCAATTTCATATTGTGCTATATATATTGAGTTATCCTTTAGCAATACTATTAAAATAGTATTGAAAATGTTAATTTCTGGTACTGACCAAGTTAATAAATTGAAACAATCTCCTAGAGATAGTAAGTCTGATACCTAAGAGGTGGTCAGAGTCTGTCAATGTAGGTATGGTAATATGCACATGAAGATGAGGACACATAACTTAAAAGCTTTTGTTTGTTTCTTGGACATATACTATTTAAATAGTATGCAGTTCAATATAAATAAAAGTTAATATTTTTCTTACATTTTTAACTGTCTGTTATTTTCATCAAGCAATACTGCTTATCTCCACCTCCCGGTGCCTTTTCAGTGGGGGTGGCCAGCTCTTCCTGGTGGCTGGACCATTATGGAGCCTGGAGGCAGGCTGGGCTATGATGTAAATGCCCTGCCCCATGACATCATTGGCTCTGTCCCCACCATCTACACCAGGGGTCGTCCATCTTTTAATACATACTGCCCACTTTTGATGGTAAAATGTGCTTACCGCCCACCGGTACCACAGTAACTCAATTGACCCCATCTCATTTCTGGTTATATAAATCATATGAATCTAGCTATGTATCAAGCTGTACTTACTAGATTGTGGTACTGAATACGGTCCAGGGGCTCTCTCACCAGCTCTCCAACTAGCCAAGCGTGGTGCTGCAGGTCTCTGGCGTGTAATGTCACTCATCAGCGATGCTACCTAGAGATTACCATGAAAGCTTGAATCGCTCACTAGTGGGCGGTAGGGACCAGGCTGACTACCACTGGTCTACACAGAGGTAACAGCTGTATTGTAACCTACTTGCAGCTGCCCTATAGGCCCCTCAGTGCATGAACCATCAAAGACTTGCCTCCCTTTACTGAACATGGTCAGTCTGAACCTACACTGGTCAAACTTTTTAGTCCAATTTCCAGACAGAGCCAGCCATATTTCCTGAGGTGGATAATAAACCGTTCTCTGCTTGAGGTTAAATGAACACATTCAAAAGTAAGAAAAAATATCAATTTTTATTTATTCTTTAAACTGTATATTGTTTTAATAGAATATACCCAATAAACAAACATGAGCTTGCTTGTCAAGCGTATACCGAACTAACAATATTAGTAGCTGTGTAAGCCATAGACATTAAAAAATTTTTGTTCTTATGTCCGTTTAGCAACTTCTTTTACCGATTCAGATCTGATCCCTATTACTAAGACAATTGTGTCACAAACTATACTGATATTGAGGGTACATAAGATATTGATTTTAAAGGTGACCATTTTTCTAAGACAATTATATTTTTTTGAAAACCTTATGAATTTTTGAAGACTCTGTACAGGAATCTATTTTGTGTTTTTAACATCATTCCTGCAATCTGGTTGGTGGTGGTCAGGGGAATTGTACAGTGGATGTAGCTGAGTGGGAGAAGGGAACAGGCAGAAGTCCAGAGCCTTTGCTGATAACTGGATATTACTGAAATTGGCAGTACATCTCTTCATCCTCACTGGCTTAGAAGCAGACATATTGTATCATTCAAAACAAGCATAGCTCTCCTGAAATGTAAACTCCACTCTCACACAGACAACTTTTACCAATGTTACATGGATCCTATCTATATGATTGTTTTCCTGATTAATTATACTTAGTCTTAAAGATCCACTTAATTCTGCACAATTTGGGCCACATCACCGTAAAAATATTGTAAAAGCCTATTGAAATACTTTTTACATTTTTGAAATATGTGCATGTTTCACTGAGATATCAGTAAATGAATATCCATGTGTACATGTGCCACTGACTGCCCACACCCATAGATGCAGCTTCTGCTCCATGTAGTGAGCAAAAAGGAAAACAGTGTTTCATCAATCTCTTTCCTCGCCATGCAGTGGTCCTTTAAAATCCATTTGCCTCTATTTTATTTGATACTTTTTTCACATGAGACATAATGCAGTTTAATTTTTACGGATCAATACTGTAACATGTTGTGCTAAAAAATAAAAAATAAAATACAATTTCTATTTTCTATTGTGCTCCCTCTGAGGTCAGACTCCTGCGATCACATTTACCTTTAAGTTAAGGTATATGCTATACATGACTTAACTGGACAATTTTTATGACCATATATAACCTAATGACCTGGGAAGTTAATGAATAGAACTAAAAGATAATACTTTTAACATTTGTTTTTATACAGAACTAGAGGAATCTTGGCAGGCTTATTAGTCTTGAAAAATATTGCAAGGACATCATAAAAACAAATCTTATAGATATTAAATTGATGCCAATTAAATAGGCCCATTCATCCCTTTAACTCATCCATACTAATGACTAGAGCATGTTATGCAAGTTGATAAAATATGTTATTCATATATATGTTAATATCATTTCATTAACTTACATTTTGACAGCAACAATTTATCCCTCACGCAACTGCCCCTATTTAGTCTTTATTTATAGCAGCATGGACACAACTTGAACATGGCCAATCAGTGGCATGTGCCATCATAATATGTCACCAATTCACCCACCATACCCTTCCTTATCTTCCAGCGCTTTGACACAGAACATCTACTAGGTGACAAAACCGCATACTAGTGACACTTATTTACAATTCCCTCCAATCAGATTTCTCTTTCCTACTAAGTAAAAACATTATCCCAACTTTGCAGAGCTTCTTACAGTAACAGAATTGTTATCATCCTCCATCACTTTCAACTTTCACTCCTTTCCTGGCCTGTTCAAATCCTTATCTGCCTTTCTTGCCCTGGTTTCTGTCTCGCCAACTTCCTTGAGATTGTTTGCAAGTTTTCAGTTTTGTAAAGCGCTTTGGATGGTTGTAAAACACTATGTACATAGGCTCAAAGACAGGGCCCTCCATTTTTTCCCATCTATTATTGTAATTTTCTTTGTACTTAACTGTATAGAACTACAGAATATGCTGGTATTATAAATTAAGGATAATAATGATAATAACATAAAAGGGCATACCTCACTGTTATATTAGTAGTTGTTCAATTGAAGGACCCCACACAGGACTGAGGTAGATTTGTTAGACCACCCCTCAAATAGTTACCCAGGTCTGGTTGGCAAAAGATTTGTCTTTAAAGGTTAAATGGAGGTTTCCCTGTTTCTAATTTATCCTAATCTAACACATGCTGCTAATATCAGATACATACTACTACATTGATTAATTCTATACACAACAGATTTATTTTAATTAAAAAAATGTGTTTTCCACGCCCCCAGAGGTGCCTACATAGGCATCTGGTACCTACCAATAGAAACACTGCATTCAAGTGTTTTTTTTAACCCTATACTAATCTTCAAGCCAACAGCACAATATATAAATCCACATAGCAGTGTCTGAGCTCCACTTTGCTTACTCGAGGAGGTTAAAAAAATACTACCCATCCCTTGATGCTTTACAGCAAACTGACTTCCCGGGCACTGATAAAATGTTATAGCTGCCTGTGAAAAATTTATATATTTGCAAATGTCAGGGTAAATTTATTACTGTATATTTTGAGACTTTTTCCTGCAAAAAATGTTTTCATACACTACTGATTCTTCTCACCCATAATCCAGCAATCTTAGATGTGTCTCTAATGTATCTGAGGCCAATGGCAAGTGGAAAAAAAGTGGAAAGAGTTGTCACAGGCAGATGGTTAGGGCACTTTGGCAAGCAAAGTGTGCCATGCCTCATGTTTTTTTTAGCCCTAAGAGGTTTAGCCACTAATGGTTGGAACTGATTTTTACATAGACATCTATAGTTAAACTGATGCATTGCCCCAGCACGCCCTAATTACATAGTTACATAGTAATTGAAGTTGAAAAAAGAATTACGGTGCTATTCAATTGGCCAACCTCGCACATCCATGCTCGATAGCGTACATCGTAAACCATGCTATCGTATGTAGCATTTGCAAGCTTGAACATGATCAATTAAGCAAGACCGAAACTCCTGATTCAGAAACAGCCAATAGAAAAGGAGCCCATCATCATGAAGGCCGTAAAAAATGGAATTGACATGTCAATCAATTAGCGTTTCGGGGTCCGATATGCGATCGGACCCGCAAACCTGCAAAGTCCAAAATAATAAAAATGAACAAAGCCAATTTGATAGTCCATGTGGGTGGCCTGATATCTATTAATTCATTGATCACCCAATCAGAGCCCGCAAAAAGACGCCAATTAAATAGCAAAATATGTTATTGGCTCCTTTTCCGTAGCCCGAATCTCCCGATGCCTCAATTGAATGAGGCTTATAGTCTTTAAAGTCTGCTTGGATGGTTTAAAACACCCAGTGAGAATAAATAGTCTGTGGTGGCAGGAAAGTCTTTGCATGCTCACAGTTAGGCACATATTACTTGTGATATTCACGGGTAATAAATTAAACTTGAAATATGAAACTTGAATTAATATGTTGGAATTGACCTTCAAATGCTTGTTTTGCTTAGAGTAATGTAGTTAGACTTTCAAAATGTAAGTGTGCACAATAAGCATTGATGTGGATATGAAATTTATAATACAACAGGGTCTGGTTGGCGTAAACATCACTGTAATTTAGAATAACATTCAAATCTCCCTTGATGCCAGAATGATCCAGTATAACTAAATTATATAGCATTGCAGATGGCTCAAACGGTGATGTTGCTAAAGAAACTCGTCCTTGAAGGAAAATTGAGCTCACCTGAAAGGGTTTAAGGGAATTTATCTTTAGTACTGATTTCTTGTAGAAAAACACACAAAGACAGAAAAGCAGCATTTTGAAATGATATAACCTCACCCTAAAGCTAAATCTTGGAAAAGTAGGTCCAAACATTTATTGTACCCCTTACACTTTTATGGTGCCATAGGCACATTCAAGAAAGTCAGCCACTCATAAAAATGTATGTAAATTCATTAGCAGAAACTTATGACATATACAATTGTACTAATAATTAGATAAAAGAGTATTTATACACTCCAAAACAATATATGTTTGAACATTTTTGAGTCTTACTAATTGCACAATAAAGCAGGATAAAGTCATAAAACTAGTGTTCAACAAGAAAAAAAAAATATTTATCGAACTGCTGAACCATGGAGGCATCCATGATAATGTGATGCAAGTTGTGTTTGTGAAAGGGGCATTTACATTTCTGGAGAGAAGCACTTTCATGTATTGATGCAAGCTTTCTATTTCTAGGCCTGTAAGGGCTGTATATATATGCTCTACAGTGGTGCTTTAAAGGTATATATAAGTTTCCTGAGTTTCAAATGTTTGGTAAAAACAGGCAGTGACTATCAGAAAAATGTGTTATATAGAAAAATTCAGTGTACTTACAAAGTTATAGGCAGAAATGTAAAATCCAGCTTTGCACACCCCCAGGGAGCTTACATAACCAAGAACACACAGGAAAGCAGTCAGGTATAGAGTTTGCTCTTTCTGGGAGAGACCAAAGGAAGTACTTGCTGCCGGATGGAATCACATGGTTGAGTGAGGTCTAAGCTCACAGCTGAATCAGAAAGAGAGGGAGAGAGAGAGACTACATATCTCAGACTGCTTTGCAACACAGAAACCCAGGGTAGCATACAAATGTTTCAGCTAACCTCTGCTTTCTCCTTATTGGGCAAAACAAATTATGAATTATATGTTAATCTTAGCAGGGATTTTCAGGGGTGTCAACTAACAAAAGCTGCAACTTGCAAACTGAAAAGATTTAGCAAATATCAGGGTGAGTTTGTAGATGTTTATTTTGGTATTTTTTCATAATTTTTTTTTTGCATACACTGCTGATTCTCCTCCATCAGATGCCTTCATAATCCAGGAAATTTATGTATGGCTTTAAACAATTTATACGAAGTACACCATGAAAAAACGTATTTGCTATTCTAATGTTTGCATCGCTCAGTCGAGTCTGACTCTCTGGGACCTCATTGACCGCTACACACCATGCTGATCCTCTTGGTATTCATGGCAGAGATACTGGAGTGGGTTTCCAGTTTCTTCTCCAGTGGGCCACAGCATACAGCTCCTGGTATTCCTAGGTGGTCTCCCATCCAAGTATTGATGAGGCCCAACTCTGCTCAGCTTCAAGGTGGTGTGACCTCTTGGTTCACTGACTGGAATCGAAACAAGGTCATAATGGTGAAAGTACCATATCCTAACCACTGGACCACCAGGGACCCAGCTATTCTAATACTTGTGCCTAAATCATGCTATGAAAATAAAGATATTCACAAAAGCTTTGTGATAGTGTATTATGCAATAAATATATGCAAAAAAATTAAAAATTCTTTATACTTTGTTAAAGGGAAATTTGGTCACTGATGTGATTTACTTTCAAAGCCACTTCTCGCTGCTTGTGGACACAATACCGGGCATGGCTTTTGTAGCTTGGATTTCTCTGGTGCCTCTCACAGCAGTACTTTTGCTTTGAAGTATAATAACTTCCTTTTGATATTTTGCTGATGTCACAGTGATTCTCCATCAATCTCAGGAAATTATAGCTCAAGAGGACACACTCTGTCATTGTTAGGCTATACATGATTCCATCCATCACAAGCTCCCTCGCTTCAGTATGTCACCTTGTAATAAATAGATGTGTGTTTATATTTCAGAGTTTGGTATGATTACTTGTCTATACTGTAAATTCTCACTTATATCTTGCTCTAATGAAGCCTTGAAGAGACCTGTAATCACAAGGCAATGGCCTCCTATATGAAATGCTATGGATGTAGTTCTGAACTCCAGTACTCAGGGCATACCCGCAGAATGGATTTTAAAGGGTCTATTTAGGCAATTGTTTTAGTTTTACCTAGGGTAATTAAATAATTGCATTAAAGGCATATTAAAAAGAGGTGGGTTATGAATGCATCCAGTACAATGCATCATAACCCACCTAGCAAAAACATGCAAACCATTTTTGCAATAAATAGAAAATGTGCTGCGGGTGATGTTGACACCCTCAGCAACTGAGATTTGCATATTACATAGTTACATAGTAACTAAGGTGGAAAAAAAGTCCATCAAGTTCAACCTTTTAAGATCTCCTCTGATCTGCAATATGAGGATTAGTTATTAATTTTGTTAATTATTAATCAACTATTTTTTTTTTTTAATTAGTAATTAATCCAGAAGAAGACAAACAGAAAAAAAAGGCAAACTGAAAAAAAGGGAAAAAATGAATTCCTTCCTGACACCAGATACTGGCGATCGGATTTCTCCCTGGATCAATACTCTCTCTCTAATTATCCAGGATAACCCTAAATTCCCTTCTTAATTAGAAATAAATCCAGTCCCCTTTTAAAGTTATCTATCGAATCCGCTGTCACCACATTCCTTGCTAGAGGGAATTCCACAGATTAACCACCCTTACTGTGAAGAACCCTTTTCTTTCTTTAAGGTGGAATCTTTTTACTTCTAACCTCAAGGGGTGTCCTCTTGTCAGTTGAAAACCTCTTGGTACAAAAAGCTCCCTTGACAAATCTTTATACTGACCCTGGATGTATTTATATAAGGTAACCATATCCCATCTTAGACGCCTTTTTTGAAGAGAAAATAAGCTTAATTTGGTTAGTCTTTCTTCATAACTTAGCTCCTCCATTCCCCTTATTAGTTCTGTTGTACCTTTTCCAGCTCTAAAATGTCCTTTTTATGAAGTGGTGCCCAAAATCGTACTCCATATTCCAAATGAGGGCATACTAGAGATTTGTATAGTGGCAGCATTATATTTGCTTCCCTTGCTTCTATACCCTTCCTAATACATGCTAATATTTTATTTGCTTTTGCAGCTGCTGCTTGGCTTTGAGCACTGTTACCTAGGTGGTTGTCCACAAGTACTCCCAAATCCCTTTCAATATCTGATACCCCTATATTTGCTCCATTAAGATTATAAATTGCATGGCTATTTTTTCTTCCCTGATGCATAACTTGGCATTTATTCGTATTAAATCTTATCTGCCATTTAGATGCTCATTCCTCAATTTTATGTACATCCCTATGAAGGGAAAGCACATCATTACCTGATTTAATTACCTTGCACAACTTTGTGTCATCAGCGAAAATGGAGACACTACTTTCCAGTCCCACCTCTAAGTCATTAATAAATATGTTAAAAAGGAGAGGCCCCAATCGGAGTATATTCCATTTGCAACAACCCTTTGCTCCTGTCTTTTAGCCAGCTCTCAATCCGTGAGCAGATATTTATTGCAATTCCTGTATCTCTTAGTTTGCACAATAGTCTCCCATGTGGCACTGTATCAAAAGCCTTTGCAAAATCCAAATAGACTGCATCCACTGAGTTGACTTGATCCAAGTTCCTAATAACCTCCTCATAGACACTTATTAGATTTGTTTGACATGACCTATACCACATAAATCCATGTTGACTCCTACTTATAATCCTGTTCAAAATTACATATTCGTGTATATTATCACTTATTAACCCTTCTAAAAGCTTTCCCACTACAGAAGTGAGGCTCACTGGTCTCTAATTCCCCGGATTTGCTCTTGCTCCCTTTTTAAATATAGGTATTGCAACTACTTTCCTTTTGTCATCTGGTAGAGACCCGTTGTTGAGGGACTTTAAAAAAATTAAATATAATGGTTTGGCTATTACAGAGCCCAGTTCCCTCAGTACCCTTGGATGTATTCCATCAGGACCCGGGGCTTTATTAAAATTATTTTTTCCAACCTCTTTTGGATTTCTTCCTGCATTAACCAATTATTTGGTGAAGGTAGTGTAGCCCATTATGTTGCAGTGTCCCAACTACTGGTACCTCCCTTGTGTATACCGAAGAAAAGAACCTATTAAGCTAATTTGCCTTTTCCTGGTCACCAATTTTCAGACGGCCTGTGTCACATTGTAATGTTCCTATAGCTTCCTTCCTTGCCTTCTTCCCAGTCTCTGTCCCCTCTTGTTTGTATAATTTAAATGCCTGTTTTTTTACTCTGCATCTTGATCTATAAATCATTGTTAAGCAACATTGGATGTGATTTACTCCTTTTACTTTTATTCCCACTTGGTATATGGTGATAAGTATGTTTATTTAGTAAGGATTTAAATGTTGTCAATTTATGTTTAGTATTTGTACCTGCCAGTTTTTTGTCCCAGTCTATACTTTGTATTGCTGCCCTTAGACAGTTAAAATCTGCCCTTTTAAAATTAAGAGTTTTTGTTGGCCCCTTAAAATTGTGTTTTTTTAATTCAATCTCAAATGAGACTGTGTTGTGATTACTGTTTCCCAAAGGTTGCCCTATTTCAAAATTTGATACTAGATCAATGTTATTTGTGATAACTAAATCCAAGGTAGCCTCATTTCTAGTAAGTTCTTGCATAACCTGAGCCAGATAATGATCCTTGAGTGTACTCAAGAACCTGCTCCCCTTAGCTGAACTGCTGGTCTCATTTACCCAGTTTATTTCAGGGTAATTAAAATCTCCCATTATTAGAACTTGACCATGCTTAGCCGCATTTCCAATCTGTAACAATAATTGTATTTCCTCACTTTCAGCTATATTTGGGGGTTTATAGCATACTCCTACTAATATTCTTTTGGAATTTGCTGCTCCGCTATTTAACTCTACCCACAAACATTCAACATTACAGCTAGTTCCACCATAAAGATCTTCTCTGACTATAGGCTTAAATTTAGGCTTAACATACAGACAAATCCCTCCTCCTCTTTTACCATTGTCCCTATCTTTCCTAAATAGGTTATAACCATCCACATTAACAGTCCAGTCATGAGATTCATCCCACCACGTTTATGTAATGCCTACTAAATCCCATTTTTCATACATTCATAATAATTCTAACTCTTCCATTCTTCCTGGCAAGCTTCTGACATTAGCAACCATACACCTTATGTCATGAGTCTGTAGTTCTGAAGTGCCTACCACTATATTTGAGTTACTTAGTAATACCTCCCTATTGACTATACTACCCCTCCCCCATCTCCTCCCCTCTGAGTAATTCATTCCTTATACGCTCTACACTTTCTACTATATCTAGTCCCTCCCCCCCCCACCTACTAGTTTAAAAACTCCTCCAGCCTTTCTACCATCCTATCCCCTAGCACAAAAGCTCCCTCATCATTAAGGTGCAATCCACACCTGCTATAGAGATTGTACCGAAGTGAGAAGTCAGCCCAGTGCTCTAAAAACCCAAACCCCTCCTTAGTGCACCACATATTTAGCCACACATTAACCTCCCTAAGCTCCTTATGACTCCCTGGGCTAGCACATGGTACTGGTAGTATCTAAAATACTACCTTGTAGGTCCTTGCCTTAAGCTTATTACCTAGATCTCTAAAATCATTCTTTAGGACACTCCATCTTCCACTAACTTTGTCATTGGTACCAATGTGTACCAAGACCGCCGGTTCATTTCCAGCCCCTTTAAATAATTTATCTACCTGATCCACAACATGCCGAACCCGAGCACCAGGGAGACAGCAAACTGTTTGATTGCTGGGATCTGAGTGACAAATCACCCTGTCTACCTTCCTAATAATAGAGTCCCCTACCACCAAAACCTGTCTGTTGCTCTGCCTATTCTGCCCTCCCACTCCTCCAGTAGAACTGTTCGCCCGGAGGTTAGAGGGAACAGATCTCTTTGGCATTGCCATTCGGAATGGACATCCCCAACAGTTTCACTCAATCTGGCAAATCTGTTGGTGTTTGCCAACTCAGAACTGGCCTGCCTACTCCTGTTACCCACTGATTTCCCTTCTAACTGTAACCCAGCTACCTCCCTGGATATCCTCACTAGTCCCACCCTCCATGCTAGGCCAAGCTAAACTGTGCTCAGTGAGCACCAACTCCCTTTGCAGTGGAGCAATAACACTAAGTGCTGCAATTCTCCTCTCCAGTTCTCCAATTTGAGCTTCCACACAGGCAACATGCTCATACCTCTCACAGAGGTATGGACCCTGGATCATCTTTTCCAGTATTGCATACATATGACAGGATGTACAACGAGTGAGGTTGCCACTGGACTGACTCATAATTATTATTATTGTCTACAAAATTTCAGTGGGAAAATAAACAAGAATAAAAAATAGTATATTTGTATTAGTTTTATAAAAAAAAAAATATATATATTTTTCTTCCCCCTCTTTTCTTTGAAGTCCCTCCTTTTATTTACACTCCTACACTTTTACTAGAATTTCACTTATACTAGAAATGTTTGCAAGCTCACAAGTTCGCACCTTCCCCTTTTTATATTAACTTCTGCCTTCTCACCTGGGCACAATTAGTGCAATCTGCAGTTTATCAGCCTTTACTTGTAAAAAGTAAAATGCACATTTCTAATGGGATATCCAATATGCATCACATGCGCATGCTGATTGGCATTTCAGCCAATTAACAAGCATCGGTGACGTCAGCCGTGACTGCTGAGCACCTCCGAGCATAGCTTGGAGGTTTCCGTAGAAGGGAGAAGTGGAGGGCCAGCGGCGGACTGAGCGCAGCGCCTAATTGAGAGAGTGTGTGTCTGTCTGTGTATGTCTGTGTGTGTCTCTCTGTGTGTGTCTGTATATGTGTGTGTGTATGTACGTGTGAGTGAGTGTCTGTGTGAGTGAGCGTGTGTCTGTGTGAGTGATTGTGTGTGAGTGTCTGTGTAAGTGAGTGTGTGTGTCGGTGTGAGTGTGTTAGTGTCTGTGTGAGTGAGTGTGTGTCAGTGAGTGTATCTTTAAGTGTGTTTGAGTGAGTGAGTGTGTGTCTGAGTGAGTGTGTGTGTGTCAGTGAGTGTGAATGTCTGTTTGAATGAATGTGTATGTCTGTGCGTGAGTATGTCTGTGTGAGAGAGTCAGTGAGGGAGTATGTCTGAGTGAGTGAGTCTCTGAGAGTGAGTGTTTGTGTCTGTGAGTGAGTGAGTATGTCTGAGTGAGTGAGTATGTCTGTGAGTGAGTGTATCTGTGAGTGAGTGAGTATGTCTGAGTAAGTATGTGTGAGTGAGTGAGTGTCTGTGAGTGAGTATGTCTGTGTGTGTGTGTCTGTCAGTGTGTGTGTCTGTGTGAGTGTGTGTGTCTGTGTGAGTGAGTGTGTCTGTGTGAGTGAGTGTGTCTGTGTGAGAGTGATTCTGTCTGTGTGTGGGGAAGTCACGGGGCAATTCACTGGAGCTGGGGCAGGTCATGTGGCAATTCACTGGGGCTGGGGGAGGTCACGGGGCAATTCTCTGGGACTATGGGGCAATTCTCTGGGGCTAGGGGCAATTGTCTGGGGTTGGTGGAGGTCACGGGACAATTCTCTGGGGCTAGGGGGCAATTCACTGGGCCTGGGGGGCAATTATCTGGGGTTGGTGGAGGTCACAGGGCAATTCTCTGAGGCTGAGGAGGCAATTCTCTGGAGTTGGTTGAGGTCACGGGGAAATTCTCTGGGGCTGGGGGGCAATTCACTGGGCCTGGGGGGCAATACTCTGGGGTTGGTTGAGGTCACAGAGCAGTTCTCTGGGGCTGGTTGGCACTTCACTGGGGCTGGGGGGCAATTCTCTGGGGTTGGGGGCAATTATCTGGGGTGGGTGGAAGTCACCGAGCAATTATCTGGGGCTGGGGGGGCAATTCTGTGGGACTGGGGGCAATTCTCTGGGGTTGATGGAGGTCACAGGGCAATTCTCTGGGGCTGGGGGACAATTCTCTGGGGTTAGTGGCGGTCATGGGGCAATTCTCTGGGGCTGGGATCAATTCACTGGGGCTAAGGGCTGGGGGGCAATTATCTGGGGTTGGGGGCGGTCACAGGGCAATTCTCTGGGGCTGGGAGGCAATTCTCTAGGGCTGGGGGGCAAATCACCTGGGATGTAGATAAAACAATCAGTGAATGAAGTGTCTGACATCATGTGACTTCCCACAGTAGGGGGAGACTTCAGGTGATAACTGAGCATGTCTGCTCAATCCCCAGGCGAAAAAGAAACATTGTATAAGTTATGCTAATTATGCCTGGAAATCTCAGGGGTGTCAACATTGAGAGAAAACAGTTTGCAAAAGCAAAAAATTCCGCAAACGTCAGGTAAACGATTTAACTGTTTACTTTGGAATTCTTTTATGCAAACAATTTTTTTTCAGACACTATAAATTCTCATCTATCAGATGCATTAATAACCCAGCTCACTTTCATATACCTTTAATTGTAATTAATCCTCTTTGTCAATGGGATTTAAAGTGTATTATTACCTTACTTACAAAGGCTCTTGGAAATTCTCCCTGTCTACCTATTCTCTCACTTGTGTAGTGACATCTAATATCAAATGGGATCAGTGCCAGTTCTGCCTTTTTGGAGTCCCTAGGCAGTGAAGTGGGGGAGCCCCTGCGAGTAAGTGCGCATGTACACTTAATTTTCTATATCGCTCTGTTGCTGTGTGAGCAAGTCGCAGACATTTATGCCATTTTTACAACATAACTCCTCATACACATGTCAACCAATTACTTGTTTATTAAATGCATTTGATGGTGGGCCACATTATTTATACTTTTCTATGGGAAGACAACACTCATATGTTACACAAACACATATCATGATCACTTGTATCCCACAGAAACACTGAGTAATTATGAGAGTTAAAGGGCCCCTGCACGATGTAAACAGAAATAGTTTAAAGTGTAACTAGCAGCATAAGTAATCAAAAAAAAAAAGTCATACAGCTAGTCTTTAATTAGAAAAAATACATTGTGTGTGTGTGTGTGAGGCGAAGGTAACATTTCTGGAGAGTTATGGTTGCATTTCCTAAAGCAAGAAGTCTGCTTCTGGGCCAATGAGGGGGAAGGGGTACAGTGTCAATTCCAATCTTCTCCAATTAATAAATTATTTCTGTTCCCTCTTTCCTCAAACCTGCTTCTACTGAAAACACATGATCCAGCTCTCATGAAATGATGAAACGAACACAAAATGGATTCCTATACTCATAAAGACAGACTACAAAAATTCAGATTTTCCCCAATTTTTTTTTATCTCATTGACTTAGTCCACACACAGACAAAACAAAGACATAGATACATACACAAACACAGCACAATAAAAGGATGACATGGTGAGTGCGGACAAGCTTGCTTTGATTTGCAGGGGAGCTGCCAGAGTACTGAGACAGAGAAGCTTTGTGCTGCGGTGGACATGATATGGAGGTGCAGACCAGGGAGGTGGTGATATAGACACCTCATGCCTGATGTCAGTGAGCATGAGGTACTGACCTGACACTGCTCCATGAAGTTTCACAAAATATAACTATAGTACAGCCATCTTATACATCACACCCTCCTCCCTATAATACAGGCTCAAATAATTCAATGTGTATAATAAAACAGTGATGTGTAAAACAAATAGTTACCAACACTTGACAATAACGTACAGGGAGTATATACACAGTATATACTCGAGTATAAGCAGAGTTTTTCAGCCCTTTCTTTAGGGCTGAAAAAGCCCCCCTCGGCTTATACTCGTGTCACCATGTGTCTCTCCCCCCCCCCCCCCCCCCGTGTCTCTCCCTCCCCGTGTCTCTTCCCCCTTCTCCCTCCCCTGTGTCTCTTTCCCTCCCCCTCCCTTATCATCATCCTCCTCATCCTCCCTCCTCAACCCCCTCCTCAACCCTCATCCTCAACCCCCTCCTCATCCTTCCTCCTCAACCCCCTCCTCATCACTTTACCCCTCTCTAATTACCTCCCCCTCTCCCTTTCCCCTCTCTTACCTTCCATCAGCTGCTCCCCCGCGCGACTTCCGGCTGAGTCGGGATCCGGCATATGCTAATGACGTGGCGTCATTAGCATATACCGGGTCCCGACACAGCCGGAAGACGTTGGGAGGAGGCATATGCTAATGACGTGACGTCATTAGCAAATGCCGGGTCCCGACACAGCCAGAAGACACGCGGAGGTGGTATATGCTAATGACGTGATGTCATTAGCATATGCCGGGTAACGACACAGCCGGAAGATGCGCGGAGGAGCAGCTGATGGAAGGTAAGAGAGGGGAAAGGGAGAGGGGGAGGTAATTAGAGAGGGGTAAAGTGATGAGGAGGGGGGTTGATGAGGGGGTTGAGGGAGGAGGATGAAGAGGGGGGTTGAGGAGGGAGGATGAGGAGTGGGGTTGAGAAGGGAGGATGAGGGTTCAGGAGGGAGGATGAAGAGGGGGGTTGAGGAGGGGGGTTTAGGAGGGGGATTAAGAATGAGGAGGGGGGTTGAGGAGGGGGGACGAGGATGGGGGTTGAGTAGGGGGGTTGATGAGGGAGGATTAGGAGGAGGGAGAGGAGGGAAGAATAAACGGGGGAGAGAGGGGGAAAAGACACAGAGGTTAGTAGGGCGGCGAAGAGACACAGGGGAGAGAGAGGGGGGACACAAGAAAGGGGCACCAAGGGCACACAAGAGGGTTACACAGAGGGCACAAGAGGTACACAGGGGGCAGCACATTTCCCACCCTTGGCTTATACTCCAGTCACGAAGTTTTCCTAGTATTTTGTGGTAAAATAGGCTCGGCTTATACTCTAGTATATACAGTGTGTGTGTGTATATATATATATATATATATATATATATATATATATATATATACAGAGTTTCCCTACACAGCCCCCCAACATTGCAGATTTATAGAAAGTACCCTCATGTACAATATACAAGAATACTATAGAGATAGTGAGACCTTCTAATGATAATTTATACTGTACATACACAGTAACACCAATGAATTACATTGCATTGCATGTGGATGTTAAAACTCCAGTAATATCTATATCTATCTATCTATCTATCTATCTATCTATCTATCTATCTATCTATCTATCTATCTATCTATCGCTTTCTCAGTCAGTTCCTTTACCTGTTGTAATTCTAGTTCCAGACACGCGCCTCTAGTGGTCAGTCTGCGAACTACATTTTTTTTTTTTTAAACAAATTTTTAGGGTATATTTTGCCAAAAAATGGGCGCCCATCACAGGTAGGTGCCCACAGGCAGTTGTCTAGTTGGCCTAATGGGTAATCTGGCCATGTATGGGAGGGGTTTCACACTAGCAGTTCAATGCTATTGCAAGCCGACCACATCATCTTAATTGCATTACAGTAGTATTGTGAAGCCCCTCTGTTGTGGGCATGGCCTTAGATCACAGCTTTGCAAGATAACACCCTTCATGAGAGGATACAATTAATTAAGTAACCTAGTTAAAACATTTATATGAAACCAAAAATTGTCTGGATTGTTCTTTCTTGTTTCCAGTGATGTGCAGCGGCCAGTAGGTGACGCAATGATTGCTCACCGTGGCTTTGTTCAATTTGTCCTTTGGGTGAGTGTTAGATTTAGGGGTTAGGCTTTAGAATTAGGGAAGTGGCAGATGATAAGCTTTATATAGTAAAATAGTTGTACACACAGCGCTCCACTGCTTTACTATGTAAAGCTTATCATCTGCCACTACCCTGACTCTGAACCCTAACACTAACCCCTAACTCATGAAAACCATATGAATAAGCACAACCAAATGCAGACTGATGTGCTTGCATCCAAATGGTCACCAAGAGTTGGAAACAACTGACGGACTGAACACCAACAACAATATCACAGATTGAAGGACCACTGAAGTGTCACATTGCTAGTATGCTTTTATGAATAACCTGATTTGATAATCTGTAAAATGTTTGTGAAAAGTAAAAAAAAATATAAAAAAGCTTTTAATTTTGAACTAGTGTATTCCATTTTTATTTTGATGGTGGTAGACATTTTGCCCTTTTCTCCTAACAGGATTAGACACCTAGGAGGAATGGGAGAAACATTGGATTCTGCTAACATCTTTATTCAGTTATGTTGAAAAGTGGCAACTTGAATTAGCAGCTCATAGTTAGATACCCTTTCCCTTTTAGTCCTATTGAAAATAACAGTACACACACATTTAAGCAGCTAATTCTTCTGTGTGCTTAAGATCATCTTCCATTAATACATCAGACACTCAGTGGGGGTGATAAACAGAGCATGGCCAAAAAAAAATCATATAATAATACATTAATACTTAAAACTATGTGATGGTTATTATTTAATTGAGTGTGTTCTTCTTCTTTATGGTCTTGGATGAAGGAATTGACGAGAGGGTGGATCTATTCAGATCATTTATGCTTACAATAACTTTCAAGCTGAAATATCTAACTTCCACTCATTATATTTATTAAGCAACTAAAAGAAAAATGGAGTTGCTCAACCAGGGAATGAACTATCCTTAATAGGTAGGTCTATGGATATTGTCATCCACCTTGAGCGCAACCTCATTTAGCTCACTTGTGGCCTTCACAGGGAGAAATATCCTGTAGTATATCAGTCTGGTCCCACTTACTAGAGTGGTCAAGCCCCGAAATACCAGGCTTTTCTACCCTGAACAGGATAAACAGCAAACCCCAGACATACAGTCAGGTCCATAAATATTGGGACATCGACATAATTCTAATCTTTTTGGCTCTATACACCACCACAATTGATTTGAAATAAAACGAACAAGATGTGCTTTAACTGCAGACTTTCAGCTTTAATTTGAGGGTATTTACATCCAAATCAGGTGAACGGTGTAGGAATTACAACAGTTTGTATATGTGCCTCCCACTTTTTAAGGGACCAAAAGTAATGGGACAATTGGCTGCTCAGCTGTTCCATGGCCAGGTGTGTGTTATTCCCTCATTATCCCATTTACAAAGAGCAGGTACAAGCTCCAGTGTTCATTTCAAGTGTGCTATTTGCATTTGTTGCTGTTAACTCTCAATTCATTTCAAATCCATTGTGGTGGTGTATAGAGCCAAAAAGTTTAGAATTGTGTCAATGTCCCAATATTTATGGACCTGACTGTAGATTTTGTATTTAGTTGGGCCCCTATCAACCATTATATTTATCATGTGTACTTTGTATTTCTTTCCTGTATCACATTAAAGGGCCTAATAAGTATAATGTATGCCTCCAGTGGCCAGCAGGTGAGAAAAATATATATTTCTAATTAAAAACAAGCTCCATTACTTTTCCCTGGCTAGGTATGCCTTTATACCCACATGCCATGATGCATTTAATATTAGGAATCCATTTCCACAGAGTTTTGTTTGTGTAATCACAATATCTGGTTACCATTAGATAAAATTGTTCATAAAACAAAATGAGAAAAACATGAACATCCAGCTGTGGGGATATTTCCACTGCATGTGGCATCTATCAGATATAGCAACTGTAGTATACAAAATGCAGTAACCTGGATATAGCTGGCATTGCCCCACTATTGTTTTGCTCTGACTTAAACAGGTATCATTAAAGAAATTGCTGATTCTGAAGAAAATATAGTTATTTTACTTTTATCACCTTTACACATTATCAGTAGTAAAGTACAGCAAGTTCTGATGAGCCAAAGGATAAAGGCTGGAAGATACATGGCTGGTTTAAAATACCTGCAAGATAAAAAGGATATTAAGCAATGGAAAAAAAAAATCTTTAGAGCCGCATACGGTGACTGTGCCATTAACTGACCCCCCCGTCAAGCTAACGATCTAAGTTCACACAAAGTAATTTTATGGTGTCAGTGAATATATTTGACTTATGTAAAAATGATGATGAGAGGTGAAAAATCTTTTTTTTTAGATATATGGATGCTTTATCAGCAGAACAAAAAGATTCCCGAATAAGGTGAACCCATGATATGTTATACTATTCAGGCAAACTGAGTAAAGATTGTCAGATGGTATCTGTCATGATTTTAGTGTTTAAGGGCTGATATTGCCACTAATTTTGGATGTGGCCAAGGGGGCATGACATTGTTGCATTGTGATTATGTATTATTGTGTGTGGTTATATGTTGCCTGTACATGGTTCTTATGTATACTCGTTATTATATATCATGAGAGGGAAAATGTTATATATAACATATGGAAATGGTAAAAAATGCTCTGCACAGAAGTTAGCTGCAGATCATTGCACCCTCACCCTTGATAAACAGCAGCCAATACAGATGCTTAAGTAGTCCTAAGCAAACACTTGCGATTAACATCAAGGTTGTTTCACTAGTCAGCTATAGATATCTGGTGAATTTGATCTCAAGAGTTTTTATTAACCAAGGCTACAAGGCAGATGTGTGACATCAGACACATACACAAATGTACACAAGGGTGTGGTATTGGAGAGTATAAATATGTTTTGATCATTCAATAAAGGTTGAGAGATAGTTTTCACATATTCACAGTGTGAGACTATTTCTGTATGTTGTATCCTGACTTGGGGAGTGGTCTTGCCATGGGCCACTTGTAACCTGTATCCAGTATTGTCTGCCTGTATCTCTTCAGAAGCCATATTTTGTGCCACAGAGAACAGGAACTACACGATTCTGCTGGGGTAGGTTTGAACTAGGTTCATATCAAGCCCCCTTGAAGAAGCAGATTGTAACAGTATCATTTTCCCAGCTGTCCAAAAATGAATCTGCCATTTTTAAATGTATACTCTATAAAGAAAAAAATATGCCTGAAAAAATTAAATCTAAAAAAATAAATAGGCATGTTTTTTTTTACTCAGAAAAAAATATTGATACATCAGCAAATTCCTGGAGGTGCCCATGATGCTTTAAAGAAAGCTCTGAGCCATTATCCTTGCATGTGCTTGCTTCATCAGCATGTATGGAGAAAGCGGTTGGTGCCAAAAACTATCAGATCCAATTATAATAAATAATAATAATAATTATTATTATTATTTCCCTTTTCCTCCCTTCTTTCGCCTCACTCACCCTTTCTCCATTTATAGATAAGTTAAACATACCCTCTCATGCTACAAGTTAGCAGGAATTACTAAAGCCAGGCAAGGTGAAACTGGCTATACCCAAAATAACTTTTTTGCTAATGCTTGCAGAGCTTCCCAAAGTATTAGTTTGCTACAAATCTCACCAACGTGGAGTTTGTGAACTCAAAAACGACAACGGTTGTGTCTATCTTGGCAGGAATAGAGCGGCTTCAAAATGGCATCAAGGCTACACAACATTCTCTGAGCAAGGACCTAGTTTGAGAGTCTGATATGCTAATGATATTTTCTGCTAATTATGAATGGAGTTTGATCATAAGCCCTTTAGTGTTCTCCTACCCTTAACTCTTCCTGTTATGGGTATTCTCTTGCTGGCTGCCAACCCTGATAATTGGCCTTTTCTTGGATACCACACTTGCCTAATTGTGGACACCTTCTTGTCGGCTGCCAGCCCTGTCGCAGATTTAAATTCTGACTACTCTTTGTGTACTGGACGTTGGCTTTGGGTCCCTGGCTGTTTTAATAGTATCTATATCTCTGTTCTATATGCTGTGTGGCATGTACCAGCATATCAGGATGTTGTCCTATCCTTGCCTATGTTTCCATAGCCAGTCTTGATATACTTCTCTCTTCAATCACAGCACCACCATCAGTCAATGAATTAGGAATGGACTTCTAAATTTAGATAGAATCTTCATTTATTGCCGAAAGTATCTTATTGCAGAGTTGTTTGGAATAATCTACACCAGTAAGTGTTAGCATCTGTCTATCTTGGCATCCACTCTACTGGTTGGCAACCACCAATGAGTCCAGTTACAAAGGCAAACTGTTGCACGACCCATCCATTCTCCCCAGAAAGTAGCAAGGAGAGATATAGAGCACCAGGTCAGTTTTTTAACTTTAGTTTATCTGGCTATGGTTGGACACCTCTGGTCTAGTACAATGGTTCTCCAAAAATCAACATACCTCTTTTTTTTTTTTATTTAACTGCGCAACAGTGAACTGTCCTCATAGGGTGAGTTCCAAACCAATTGTCTTGTAATTTTGCATTTATGATGGATTGTAATGGAAACAGGCAGTTATTTGATACATATAAAACAATGAGAGTGTGCAATATTATTATCATTGTTTTAGAGTATGTCTTGTTCTCATTTTCTAAATGTAAAGAGTCTTTTTAATGCTAACAATTAATTTTCCAGCAATATTAAAACCCAAATGTACAGTAGTCTCTGTTTACCAACAACTGCCATATACATTTAGATTATTTTTATTTGTTATTTCATGAAACATTTTTTATAGCTTTCGGCACAAACACATTCTACTTATGCTGAGCTCTAACATTATCTTTCATTATTATTTTTTCATTTGTGCTTTGACAAAGCAAAACAAAAGGCGCATAAAACTCTAGTCATGTATTCTGTGTCCCTAAACACTTTTGCTTCTCTCCTTTGTACCTGTCAATCAGAAACTTGTTGCTGCACAGTACATGGAATGAAAATTCTTTATAACAGGTTAAAACAATGTTCTTTGAATATAAAACAATGGCAGATTATATCCAAATGTTTGCTGCATCAAATGAATTGGATGATTGATGATTGGATGAATAATGATAAGCTGGGCATCTGAAATTCATATTGGATTCTACATTAATTTGCACATAATATTCTAAACATTGCATAAATTGTTAGTGCAAGATCATCAGCCATGAAAAGAACGAGTCAATAAATTATCAGCTGTCAAGACAAGGTGATAAAACTCTCCTCCTCTGCTTCAACACTTTTCCTTATATCTCTCTTCACATATATGTACTCCAGTTTGTCTTCTTCGGTCTTCTGAGGAATGTCTCCTCGTTGTTCCATACAGTTCTAGAACTCCTTCAAGGCTAATACCGTTCTCACTGATAGCTCCACACCTCTGAAATGCACTACACACATCAGAAATATCCCAAATTGCATAGCTTTCAGGGCTTACCTAACTAAAGATGCTTTCCAATAGGTGCTTTAGGGAATGCACTTGTATATAACATTTATTATTATTTTTTATTTGTATTGCGCCAACATATTCCGTAGCGCTGTGCAGGGGATAAGAACAGGGGAAATACAAGTTTAACAAATTCAAAAGTTGCAGGGCCCTATTTTGAGCTTAGAATCTTAGCAGAAAGTGCTTTATCCCCAGAGATTTTCAACTGACAAGAGGACACCCTTTGAGGTTAGAGACAAAGAAAAGTGTTCTTCACAGTTAGGGTGGTTAAACTGTGGATTCTCTTCCAAAGGATGTGGTAACGGCGAATTCGATAGACAACTTCAAAAAGGGGTTAGATATATTTTTGAATAAAGAGGGCATTCAAGGCTATCCTAGATAACTAGCGAAGGAATATTGATCCAGGATGAAATTTGATCGGCAGTTTCTGGGGTCAGGAAGGAATTTTGCTTTTTTTCCCCTTATGAGACAATTGGCAAAGTTTCAATGTTTTTTTTTTTTCTGTTTGCCTTCCTCTAGATCAATTAACCATTAATAATAAATAGTGCACATTAAAAAGATCAATAGAGATCTAAAAAGGTTGAACTTCAGGGACTAACTCTTTATTCATCCTCCAATTCTATACTATTAATAATTATTTAATCAACAAATTAATTAATAACTAATCGGCATATTGCTGATCAGAGGAGATCTTAACAGGTTGAACTTGATGGACTGATAGTCTTTTTTCAACCTTAATTACTATGTAACTGTGAGGAATTGACTCTGCTGGGTTTTGAACCCTGGTCCCCAGGATGCTGAGCCTCTTCCCTACCACTACACCAGCCTGCTTTTGTGAATTTCATTGAGATCTGATAACCTTGACTCTGCTAGCAATAGTATCAGTACCTAAGTCTCTCCAGCTGTGTCTGGTCAGGTGTCTGGTCCTTGGCCTATATAAGGCACTTCCTGTCAATGTACCTTGCCAGATTATTGTGGTTCCTGTTCACCTACAACTTGCTGAATTGGATTATTGCTGACCTAGGCTGCTGGTCTCCAAAACCTTGTGATTCCTATATCATTACAGTAACTATGTAACATAAAACAGTGGTTTAACGTATTTTGGAAATATTAATACATGTGATCATTTGTAAACCACGCCTGTGTCACTGTAATGGGCTGGAATGTTCACATAACAATGTTCTGGACATTAGATAGGGGAAATTATTTCAGAAGGATGGCAGCCTTAATGCAGATATTAGGTGTTATGTGCACCAGTATGTGAAATGATGTTAAAAAGCATGATATAAACATCACTTTTAACATAGAAAGTGTAAACACTTGGCCGTGACAACATAACATCCCAACTAACTTAAGATTAGTGACATGCAAACATATGATTACATGCATAAAATGATGGCTATACTGGAAGATGATATGCATACAAATATTTTATTTTTACATAAATGTTATGTATGTTGATGTCCCTAAACATTAATCATTAAAACCACATGGAAACAGTGAGAATGGTATAACAAAACTTTATTTTATACACAGAGCACACTTATAAATGTATACGACTGTGCATTAATATCATTGGTATAGGGTGGGCGGATCCCAGAAGGGCAAGAGGGCAAAGAATGGAATGTAAGGGGTTAAAGGTAATACTGTATAATAACAATGATAAACAGCTTCTACTAGGGTCACATGTGGTCACTAGAACACAGTAACTATAATCTGATGAATACAAATCTCATAATACATCACTCTATTTAATAGAAGTAACCAGTAATGCACGTAGCACTTACCTCTGGTCTTCATCTGCTCAATTAAATAGATGCATAAACACCTGAACTATGTAATCCAATTCTTTTACACATATTCAGTGGATTCATAAAAACAACTTACCTGATCTTCATCTGCAAGTGTTACTAACCATTAGGTGGGTGTCATGGTACATCAATAGCCAATAATAATAATAATGTGTCATCCCACAACAAATGCTTAGCTGTGACCACAGTCAGTGGTCCAAAAATACTATCACCATCTCTATATGATATTGTTCAGCCACACTGATATCACATCCGCTATACAGGTGCCCTAACATTTCAAATAAATCTTATGATCTCATCAGACAAAAGTATCTGTTCTCATATTAGAATTGAGGAGAGGATGACATGCTTCACTAATGCATGTATTAATGGTAGCTTTGATTAACATGCCATTGTAGGACTTTGCAAATCCTCTGCCATAGCTGCATTGGTCTTAATTGATGATAATAACAAACATGTATTATAAAACTGGATATATGATTAAATTAATAGGAGATGATGTCATTAATGGAATGTCTATCTGTGAATTTATGTCCATTACTTTATTTGGTAGCAATGCTTGCTGATGAAGAAATTGCCTTCATGGACCTGTATTGTGTCTAAAATCAAAACATAAAAAAAAATACTAAGGCCTGAAAACAATTTAGGACAACAATATTTCTCAGTAGAGTATCATGGACCATGTGATGGGGGTAATTATCTGCTTACAAAATATCACCATCACATAGTCCATCCTCGTTTGTGTAGCCAGGCTAGATTATTTTTAGCATTTGGACCAATGTTCAGTTGGAAGAGCGCGCTCTGGTTATCCGATGACTGAAGCAGCCTGGCCATGTAAGACTCCATCATGAGGTTTTGCCTCATTACCTCTCTTTAGATCCTGCTCAGGCTGCTGTCCATGGAGGCATGGTTGAAGGAGCCACTTGTCTGGAGCCCACGAGTAGCATCCACTTACTCCTGCATCCTGACCAGAATATCCCCAATGGAGGCCTCCAATGGTGGACCTAGGTATGGAGGTCTGCTGAGACGGGCATGGCTGTGTGAGGAGGCAGCAGTGCTGGTGGCCCAGTGGGCAGGGGCTTGGGCCAAGCTGAAAGAGGTAGTGGGGGGTAAGGACCTTTGGTCAGTCCAGTAGGGGGATGCAGGTGGTGAGTCATTGGAGGAGAGGGCCAGTGGGGTGAAATGGAATGGGTATGGCAGAAGGTCCAGCAGGTGCTCCCACTGACCACTTAAAGCAGGAGTCGTCATCCTCCTCCTCCTTTCCTAGCCCTCTGATCTCTACTTCCCTACTAATCCTGCAACGGTTCCTGCTGGGTGGGAGGCAAGGTTCTGGACATCCAGCTCCTATGGAGCTGACACCCTGCCTCTGGCTCACTAGCCATCCAGACATCCTACCAGCTGAAAAAGAGAGAAGAATGGTATATGTGTTAATTATATTGAATGATCCTTAGGTTGCTGTGTGTTCCTGTCTATCTAACATCTTGTGTCTTGAACCTGGATGGTTCACTTCATTTTTACTATGTGGAGCCATTATTTGCTAGATGTGATCAGTTCTTTGGATTATGAGCTCGGTTGGTATTGACTCATAACGATATCTTGATTCCTGCTGCCTTCTGTATATGCATACACATATCTTCGGAACTTGTTGGGCAGTGACCATATATCAGCAAATGTTGTTAAAATGCTGCTGAGTCTGTATCTACATATGCTGCAGTGGATGCAAGCATACATGGACTCTTTATAAGATGATTACTCGAGTTGTGGTGGCATGTTGGTGTATCTGATATTCACCTAACAAAGAGGCTGGATCCTGTTAGGCCACCAGGTCTGGAGTTTCAGCGATGTGCACTTGACAGTCACTTGGGGGCCACCACTTTGAGCTCCCATTGCTCTGTCCTCCTCTGCCAACATCCTCCTCACCTTGTCATCGAAGTGATGATTAACCAACCTCACATCCCTTTCTGCCAAGCCGACTGCTTTAACTGTGGCTGCTACCTCCTTCCAGGCCTGGGCCCTGAGAGAAGGTAGTAACTTCTCTTCCCCCTGCACCGAGGAGGACCATCAACTCCTGGTGCCTATAGTTAGAGGCCCTGTGCTTGCCCCCAGCCAAAAATTATGGTTTCGAGGCATTTGAGGCTTCTAATAGAATAGGGCCCTATGTTTTTAACAATACTTAATATGTCTGTTTGACCTGCCCAATCTGTAAAAATTATACATTAATTTCTTTCAACACCTATAGTATAGTGCATAAGGTTAAATTGTCTCTCTGTATAATATAGCACATCATTTGTATCATATTATTTTGTTGATTTACTTCATTTAAACATAACTTTTCTTTCCATAAAGAATTCAAATTTCACTTATTTTTGCAGAAAAAGAAGAATGAGTCATTGTAGACACATTACAGAAAATGCATGAATACAAACAGCAGATTACAATAATTGAACGGGGGACAGGTAATATATACAAGCAGAATATTGCCTTGGATGATTTTCAGAAGTAGACATATAAATTAATGACTTTAATTCCACTAGTCTCCAGCTCAAGATAGTTTATCTTTAGCTATTATTTGTGTTACAAGTACATGCTAATGGATTTGACAGCAATAAAAACATTGCTTATGCTGGCATTA
Organism: Discoglossus pictus; assembly: GCA_027410445.1. Classification (NCBI taxonomy): domain Eukaryota; kingdom Metazoa; phylum Chordata; class Amphibia; order Anura; family Alytidae; genus Discoglossus; species Discoglossus pictus. The sequence continues at coordinate 52,829,992 of CM050163.1, forward strand.
TTTTGTTAAAAGAATAATGTAACAAAAAAAGCCACTGGCAGCAGAGTTTACTAGCAAACAGCCACTATAGCTGTTACTGGAAGTTAGGTCTAATTGATATATATGTGTCAGTATGAACAATATTTAAATAATTATAATGCATAGCTCCTTCTGGATCACTACCTTGTCGCATACTTCGATGAAGCGGTGACCTATAACATGTAGAGTCACCCAAGATGGGCAGGTCATGGCATAGAGGTCAGACAAATCCCGGGCCACTGGAAAAGGAACCTGCAACCCACTGCAATAACATTGCTAAGATAACTTTATGAACATGCACAATGATTAGGAAGATGAGCCCCTCAGGTGAGAAGGTGCCTACCACATTACTGAGAAAGATCAGAGGGCAAGTACAAGTAGCACCAGATCTAATGAAGCCAAAAGGAGAGTTAGCGGCGGATGTGTCTGGAAGGGAAAGGAAAGTCTGATGCTGCAAAGAACAATTCACCATTGGAACCCAAGATGTTAGAACTATGAACCAAGGCAAACAATACGTGGTCAAGAATGAGATGACAAGGTTAAACATTGATATCCTGAGGATTAGTGAATGTAACAGGTCTCAAATGGGACATTTCACATCACACAACAACCAGATCTTCTACTGTGATCAAGAATCCCGCAGAAAAAATGGAGTAGCCTTCATAGTCGATCAAAGGGTGGCCAAAGCAGTGCTTGGTTACAACCCAATAAATGACAAAATTATTTAAATTCAAATACAAGGCAAGCCATTTAACATCACAGCTATCCAAGTCTATGCTCCAAACATGGATCATAGGAAATTGGAATGCTAAAGTAAGGAACCAAAAGACCCCTGGAATAACAGGCAAGTTTGGCCTCGGAGTTCAAAATGAAGCAGGTCAGAGATTAATAGGATGATGTCAAGATATTTCTCTGATCATAGCCTGCTAGATGACTCTGCATATGGACATCACCAGATGGACAATGTAGAAATCAGATTGACCATATACATTGCAGGAGCTCTATGCAATCAAAAAAACAACCTTAGCTGACTACAGCTCAGACCATGAGCTTCTTTTGGCAAAGCTCAGAATTAAACTGAAGAAAAGAAAATCATCAGACTTAATAGATACAAAATAAATAATGTCCCTTGTGGTGGTAGTAAAGCATAGATTTAAGGGACTAGCCAAATAAGATAGAATGTCTGAAGAACTTTGAACCCAAGTTTGCAACATTATCCAGGAAACAGCAACAAAGAATATCCCTAAAAGAACAAAAACTAAGAAGGCAAACTGGCTATCTGAAGAGGCTTTCAAAGTATCCCAGGTAAAAAGGAAAACAAAAGGTAGTGGAGATAGGAAAATATTTGTCCAACTAAATGCAGAATTCTAGAGGATAATAAGAAGAGATAAGGAGACATTCTACAAAGAGATTGAAGAAGATAACAAGAACGGGTGAAGAGATCTGTTCAGGAAAACTGGACCTCTCAAAAGCACCATTCATGCCAAAGTTGGCGTGATAAAACACAAAAATGGTAGAGACTTAACAGAAGAAGATCAGATAAAGAAGATATGACAGGAATACAACGAGTATTTATACAGGAAGGATCTTAACAACAATGATGACCTCAATAGTTTGTTCAATGAGCTAGAGCCAGACATCTTGGAGAGTGAAGTGAGATGGGCCCTGATCATAAGGCTGCAGGAGTTGATGTAATCCCAATTGAACTATGCTAAATTCTACAACATGATGCTGGGAAAGTTTTGCTTGCCTTATGCCCAAAAAAGTTTGAAAGCAATGGCCAATAGACTGGAAAAGGTCAGTCTACATCCCAGTCTCAAAAAAAGGCAGGGCCAAAGAGTGCCTCAGTTATCGAACAATTGCACTCATTTCACATGCCAGAAAGGTAATGCTTAAGAATAATAATAATGCCACAACAATATATGGACTGGGAACTACCAGATGTGCAAGCCAGTTTCCGCAGATCAAGAGGCACAATAGATCAAATTGACAATGTCTGATGGATAATAGAGAAAGCAACAGAGTTCCAGAAAAACATTTACTTCTGCTTCATAGGCTATTCTAATATCTTTGACTGTGTGGATCACAACAAAATGTGGCATGTGAAACAAGAAGCCATGGTCAGAACTGAACACAGGACAACAGAATGGTTTAAGAACAGAAAAGATGTGCAACAAGGTTATACTGTATATTATCACCTTATTTATTCATCTTATGCGCAGAGTACATCATGCGTAAGACCGGGCTGGATGCATCCAATATTGCTGGAAGAAATATCAACAACCTCAGACATGCAGATGATACTACCTTAATGTCTGAAAGTGAGGAGGAACTAAAGGACCTATTGATGAGCGTAAAAGAAGAGAGTGCAAGAACTGGCCTACTGCCCTACATTAGAAGATCACGGCAAACGGCAATCTCAGTTCCTGGCAAATAGACGGGGAAGTAGTGGAAGCAGTGACAGATTTGAATTTCCTGGGATCCAAGATCTCTTCAAATAGTGACTGTAGCCATGAAATTAAAGGTGTTTGCTTCTGGGGAGGAAAGCTATGGCAAGCTTAAAAAAAGTTAAGATATTAAACCATCAGCAAAGGTTGTTATAGTTAAAACTATGGAATTCCTAGTAGTAACATACGGATGTGAGAACAGACCATAAAAAAGTCTGAGCGTCATAAAAAATTGTAGCCATTTATACAGATTTTTTGGTATCATTGGGAAGTTTCTACCCAACAGGCATATATGAATTGAAAGGGGCATAGTGGTATTTAGAATTTCGGAAGCTAGTTCCTGGATTGTGGACCAAAGAGTTTGCACCACCGGGCAGTCCCACCATATGTGGATAAAGGTACCAAGAGGCATTGCCTAAAGCATTGGGAGGAGTTTTGTGAATTTACCTTATGAAGTATATTCGGAGTGTAATAGGCTCTGTGCAGGATTATTAATGGATGTTTCTTGTGGGCTATACGCTTTAAGCATGTCTTTTAACAGTAATTTCTTATGCCCTCTATGAAAAGTCATATAGCACAAAAATGGAAATTACCTGATCTTAGAATTCAAGAAGTAAAACATAAGTTGAACCATATAATGATTCACAATAAAACTCCCTCCCACAATTCCTAGATATTTGGAACAATTGTTTTTTCAACCCACAGGCAATTAACATTTCCTAATTAATAAAATACTCCTCACTATCCCAATACACTTCATTAAGCCTAACAGAAAGACACTTCAGATGACAGCATCATTTCTGAAGAGACAGGCACCATCAGACCCCTTTTCTTAGGATCTCAGAATCACACACCATGTACCTTTGATTAGTACAAGCAGACTCCGACACTACATTTGTTTAGTGTGTCCAAAATCAGACTGCCACTTCTTTATTGTTACAGAGATATATATAAAAACACAGACAAATCTCACTCCCCCAACATGCCTAATCCCTCCTCTTGTGGGCAATAGCTTGTTACACTCTCACCACCTGGGAGATGTCTATCCCATGATACATCCCCCAGTTGCCAGATCTCAACTTACAGGTTTATAAAACTAAACTTCCAGAGCAGTCACACGTGGCCGATCGCAGGGCCATATAAATGCATTGACTTTATTATCTACGCATAATCTACTATCCTACTTCTAATACATTTACAGTATTTTAATGTTAATCAATGACAGTACTATATGCACTTATTACATCCATGATATAACTGTTAGGCAAGCTGTTAGTACCTTCTAACCACACATATATTAACTAATTAACCCAAAACAGTCCAGTTGGCCCTTCTGTTCAAAACAGCTAGTTTCCCCCATCCTAGTGTGGCCTAGGAATTTATCCTGCCGGACAAATTTCTAGCCACACTGATCTCACTTGTGCGAGTGATAGAGTTATAATTGCCTCACAGTCCACATTTCTTCCAATTCCAATGGGCACACAATTTTGGTCATTGCCTTCATGGCTCAATTGCCAACCGCCTTCCCCAGGCCATGGCACATCCCCCCTCGCTCCCCATCCATTGGGGAAAACAATTTCCTTGGGCAGCTGCATCTAAAACAGTCCTTGTGCCTATTAGTTCACCCAGTCCAACAGGTCCCAGTGTGGTACCCAGTCCAGGTGACAGGTCCCAAAGTGACATGGCTATCCCCCCTCTCAAAAGCCAGAGCCAGTGTCCTCCACTTCCCAGTGTCCGAGGGGAGTCCCATAAACTAATACCTCCAGGGAGGAACATACCGGTCTGATACTGAACCCAGCATCCATGATGGTGGTCTGGACTGGAGGCTCCACTTTCCCCTGCACTGCAGTCTGGGCACAGTACCCCTGCTCCCCTGGAGCAATGGTCTGGGCATGGGACTCCATTTCTCCATCTCCTTGGACCACAGTTGGTGCGTTGTATTCCATCTCACCTGAAACCACAGTCAGGGCACTATGCTCAAGCTCTGCTTGCTTGGGCACACAATATGGAATGTGGTCCCTCTTTAACTGATTTTCTGGGTCTTTGTTTGGCAGGATCTCAGGGCTCATAACCTACCCTGCCCTCTGGTCTGTGGCTAGCTCCCTGACATTTTTTATCAGCTGGAGCTCCATGCTAGGCCAACAGTCCATTCCCAGGGCACAGTGAACATAGCTAATCCCATCCAGACTCTCTGTTTGGCCTGGCTTCGGCCAAGAGTCCTCTGTGCCCCCTTCCAGAGCTGCACCTCTCACACAGCTCTGTGAGGACAAACAATTATCAAAACAGCTGTATGCGTCCAGGACCTCTTGGTGCCAGGATGTGTCTTCCTCATTCCCATCCACTTGGCAGGGCTCCTTCCTTCCCTTGAGTCAGGTCCTAGCCTGGGCTGCTTCCACTGCAGATTCATGTAGCTGATTTCCAGCTCCAGCTCTTGCTGGATCAAGGGTTCAATCAATGCAGCCTCCTGGGACCCTGGTTTTAGCCCCAATTCTCGGCAGCGCTGATCATACAGGATCACCCCATGTTCTATAGTCCCAATGCCACACGTTGTATCACCCTGCAGTACACCCTGGAGTCCTTTCATTAGCAGGAGGGCTGTTACAATGCAATAGCCGGCTCTATCAGATCATCATACCGCTCCTCCAAAACGATCTCGTCCCAAACCAGTCCCACCAGCCATGTTGATAGCTCACCTCCCTGCTGGATTCCCAGGAATGCCATCCACTGATCCGTAAGAGCTTCTGCCAAGTCCTCTTCCATGACAACGTGATGTGCTCCCCGATCCATCAGCCTTGTGATCTGGTTCCTTTTCTCCTGAATAACCTCTTCTCTGCAGGCAACCAGGGAGCTGGTTTGGTAGCGCTGGACAAATCGCCTAACAGCCTCTGCATCTCCTCCAAGCCTCTGAAAGTACTTGATTTCCCTCTTGGATAAGTTTCCATATGCCATCCTGGCTACTGGTAAAAATGCTTGGGATCAGCCACCAGCTGATACGCCTGCCAGGGACTACGCTCACTCCAATTCTCTCTCTCTCTCTATGGGTCGCAACTTTTTGTTCAGATCTCGACACCAGCCGACACTTCAGATGACAGTATCATTTATGAAGAGGCAGGCACCATCAGAGCCCTTTTCTTAGGATCTCAGATTCACACACCATGTACCTTTGACTAGTACAAGCAGACTACGGCATTGCCTTTGTTTAGTGTGTCCAAAATCAGACTGCCACTTCTTTATTGTTAAAGAAATGTATATAAAAACACAGAAAGATCTCACTCCCCCCAGATGACTAACACCTCCTCTTGTGGGCAATTGCTTGTTACACTCTCACTACCTGGGAGATGTCTATCCGATGATACATCCCCCAGTTGCCAGATCTCAACTTACAGGGTTATAAAACTAAACTTCAAGAGCAGTCACACATGGCCGATCGCAGGGCCATATAAATTCTTTAAAATCTTTCCCTTTGTCTATCCCAGATATGACTGCATTAACTTTATTATCTACGCATAATCTACTATCCTACTTCTAATACAGATACAGTATTTTAATGTTAATCAATGACAGTACTATATGCACTTATTATATTATATAACTGTTAAGCAAGTTGTTAGTACCTTCTAACCACACAGATAATAACTGATTAAACCAAAACAGTTTAGTGGGCCCTTCTGTTCATAACAGTAGGAACATGAGACCGAAGCTCAAATAGCAGGATTCCGTAGAGAACACTCTGATGCTGGGAAAGGTTGAAGGCACAAGAAGTAGGGGACAACAGAGTTGGAGTTGGATAGATGAGGTCACGGAAGCAATGAACATGAACTAGATGAAGCTCAGATGGGCAGTGACGGAGAGATGTCCCACAGATGGTCTCATTGATTAGAACGTGGCTGAATGACTAAACAACAACAACAAATGTACAGCCTTGAGAAATAACCATTATTGCATTGTTCAAAGTAAACTAAACAGTTTTTTTAAGTATTTACAAAATTTTATAAAGGATATCAAGTGTGGTCAATGTAGTGGCAAATCCTTTTAGATCAAATGATAAAATTAACGTAATGGTTTATGACTTTTCTATTCTGTTGTATATATTACTCAAAACATTAATTAACATAATTGTTTACAATTCCTTTATAAATGAAAGGTTTGTAAGGATTCTCCTCAAACCTGATGTGGCAGGGTAGGGCGAATATAAATTAAAAAAAGAATATATATTACTATTTAAGTTAAATTAACCATAGGTAACTATTGTTACTATTTTTGGCAACCCTTGCCTGACCTATGTTGGGGAGGGAATTATCCCCACCTGCCCACTCTAGTGACTACTTGCTTCAGGACTACAGTTGCCTATTTAAAAAATAATCTCTAATTTATTTAATTTTAATAATAAATTAATGCTTTTTCTTTGTTTATATGTAGTGATGTCGCGAACATCAAATTTTCGGTTCGCGAACCGCGGACGCGAATTCCATCAAATGTTCGCGAACGGGCGAACATCGGCGAACCGCCATAGACTTCAATGGGCAGGCGAATTTCAAAACCCACAGGGACTCTTTCTGGCCACAATAGTGATGGGAAAGTTGTTTCAAGGGGACTAACACCTGGACTGTGGCATGCCGGAGGGGGATCCATGGCAAAACTCCCACGGAAAATTACATAGTTGATGCAGAGTCTGCTTTTAAGCCATAAAGGGCATAAATCACCTAACATTCCTAAATTGTTTGGAATAACATGCTTTAAAACATCAGGTATGATGTTGTATCGATCAGGTAGTGTAAGGGTTACACCCACTTCACAGTAACAGACCAATCTCCCCGTTTAATGCACCGCAAACAACAGCAAACAGTCCCTTTGCACAACCGCAAACTCCCCATTTGCACAAGGTTGGATACCAAGCTAGCCATGTCCCATTCCTTGTCCTCACTGATGTCATTGAAGGTCTCTTCCTCCACCCAGCCACCAAGGGTCCCCGAAAGGGGACAACAAGCCCCCTGGGATGCCTGCTGTGTTTGGTCTTCCACCTCGTCAAAGCCACCTTCCTCCTCTTACTCCTCTTCTTCAGACTCCCAGAATCTGGGGGCTTCCACTGCCCAGCATGGAAGATTATACACAGGTCAGAGTCTGGGGGCTTCCACTGCCCAGCATGGAATATTATACACAGGTCAGAGTCTGGGGGCTTCCACTGCCCAGCATGGAATATTATACACAGGTCAGAGTCTGGGGGCTTCCACTGCCCAGCATGGAATATTATACACAGGTCAGAGTTTGGGGGCTTCCACTGCCCAGCATGGAATATTATACACAGGTCAGAGTCTGGGGGCTTCCACTGCCCCGCATGGAATATTATACACAGGTCAGAGTCTGGGGGCTTCCACTGCCCAGCATGGAATATTATACACAGGTCAGAGTCTGGGGGCTTCCCCTGCCCAGCATGGAAGATTATACGCGTTGCCTCTGTCTGCGTTATTATAAGGTGTGTACTGTTAAGTAGTACTATTCCTATCGGTTTAATCCCTGTTACGTCCATTATTAGGGGACGTGTATATGGCATGGATTTTTGGAACAGGTAGATGGAAAAAGATGCTTGGTTGGACCTCCTACTTCGAATTTGGGGCACTGCACGTGCAATCTAAGGTGCCACCAGATAGGACAGTTGTATTAAGTTGTAATACTCATTCCTATCAGTTTAATACCTGTTACGTTACCTATAAGGGGACGTGTATATGGCATGGATTTTTGGAACAGGGAGATGGAAAAAGATGCTTGGTCCGAGCTCCCACTTCGAATTTGGGGCACTTCACGTGCAATGTAATGTGCCACCAGATAGGAGTGGTGTATTAAGTTGTACTACTCATTCCTATCAGTTTAATACCTGTTCCGTCACCTATCTTTCCTCCCAATAGCACATTCTATATGTCATCAACCGGCCTGTGTGTATTTAGAGAACCACACTTTAAGGCCCTTAACCTGGGACAAGGTGGCTTGGCTATCGGAATTGCCTCAGAGCCTTAAAAACTCGCCAAACCCCCTAATCAGACACTCACTATCATACTGGAAATGGGCCAAGAAACACACGGGTTTGTTCCCTGGATCCACCCAAATGACCCCAATTCTTGACCACCCTCAGGCCCCGAAACACATGAGCACAACATCACAACACTGGTGGAGGTCAAGGAAACTAGATAGACTGGGAGACTGGTTAGTAAAGGACCAGATGCTCACCTATGAGGAACTGAGGGACAAGCATGAGCTACCGCTGTCAGAACATTACAATTACTGTAGGCTGAGGCATTTCACACACTCCCTGACCCAGAAACAGGGGACACCGGTCTTAAATTGGTTCTCCAAAATTTGTAAAGATAAACCTCTATCAAGGAGGATCATTGGGTTGCTTTACAAATATAAAACATTTATTACTGGTTGATGCGACACTGGGTGAAGGACCGCAGTGGGGGATACCTATAGACCCTTCAGAAGACACCGGCGGCAAAATCCTCCCAGGAAAGGAGAGGTCGCTTACTGAAGCCTGGCCTAGGGTAACCCAAGGGTGATTGCCCAGGTTAGATATTGTAAATAATAAGCTAATACTGCTGGAGGGATGATAGCTAATAGGACTTTGGTGTTTCCTGCAGACATACTCTTTACTATTGTCTGTTTTACCATGTTTTAGGTATCTCTTAAATTGCAATCACAGTAAAAAATAAGAAAAATTATTAACCTAAAAAGTAAAAATAAGAAGGAATAGCCAGCTAACTTTCACAAAATGTCTCTATTGTAAATATGTATTTTTGCACAACTGTTATGCAAGACTGTTCAAAAATGCTTTATTTTTCATTACATGCTGTACGCCTTCTAAAATAAAATAATTTAAATGCAAAAATTAGGTATTGTTGCAGCGACCAGAAAAATTTATGTTAGTTTGCCAGGCAGAAAGTGCCCTAAAACATTGCGTCTTGAACCCTAGTTGGTGGCGGATAAGTCACACAAGTCATCCAGCATTCAGGGATAAAATACAGCAGCGTGTGGACCATTATTAGCTCAAGGCAGCTCATCTATCAGGCCTTTTTTAATCGAATGTATCGCCCACTGTCAGTCCCTTCGGGATCCATCCCTCATTCATCTTAATAAAGGTGAGGTAATCCAGACTTTTTTGACCTAGGCGACTTCTCTTATCAGTGACAAAACCTCCTGCTGCACTGAAGGTCCTTTCTGACAGGACACTTGAAGCATGGCAGGACAGAAGTTCCTTTGGCAAGTTGGGATAGCTCAGGCCACAGGGCAAGCGTGCACACCCAGTAGTCAAGGGGTTCATTGCTCCTCATAGTGTCGATATCTGTAGTTATGGCGAGGTAGTCTGTTACCTGACGGTCGAGTCGTTCTCTGAGGGTGGACCCCGAAGGGCTGTGGGGATGCATAGGACTTAAAAAGCTCCACATGTCCTCCATCAACAACACGTCTGTAAAGCGTCCTCTCCTTGCCGGCGTGGTCGTGGGAGGAGGAGGATTATGTTCACCTCTTCCGCTGATAGATTGCCTTTGTGCTGTGACATCACCCTTAAATGCTGTGTAAAGCATACTTTGTAATTTATTTTGGTAGTGCTGCATCCTTTCCGACTTGTGGTAATTCGGCAACATTTCAGGCACTTTCTGCTTATACCGGGGGTCTAGTAGCATGGACACCCAGTACAGGTCGTTCTCCTTCATCCTTTTTATACGAGGGTTCCTTTAACAGTCACGACAGCATGAAAGACCCCATTTGCACAAGGTTGGATGCCGAGCTAGTCATGTCCCGTTCCTCGTCCTCAGTGATCTCACTGAAGGTATGTTCTTCCACCCAGCCACATACAACACCACTGGTACCAGATAGGTGACAACGAGCACCCTGGGATGCCTGTTGTGGTTGGTCTTCCTCCTCCTCCTCAAAGCCACATTCCTCCTCTGACTCCTCTTCCTCACAGTCCTCTTCCAGCGTTGCCGCAGGTCCAGCAAGCGATGCTGATAAGGCTGTTTCTGGCGGTGATGGTGACCACAAATCTTCCTCTTCACGCTAATCTATGGCCTGATCCAGCACTCTTCGCTGGGCACGCTCCAGGAAGAAAACAAATGGTATGATGTCGCTGATGGTGCCCTGGGTGCGACTGACCAGGTTTGTCACATCCTCAAAAGGACGCATAAGCCTACAGGCATTGCGCATGAGCGTCCAGTAACGTGGCAAAAAAATCCCCAGCTCCGCAGAGGCTGTCCTAGCACCCCGGTCATACAAATACTCGTTAACGGCCTTTTCTTGTTGGAGCAGGCGGTCGAACATTAGGAGTGTTGAATTCCAACGTGTCGGGCTGTCTAAAATCAAGCGCCTCGCCGGCATGTTGTTTCGCCGCTGGATATATGTAAAGTGCGCCATGGCCGTGTAGGAACGCCTGAAATGGGCACACACCTTCCTGGCCTGCTTCAGGACGTCCTGTAAGCCTGGGTGCTTATGCACAAAGCGTTGTACAATCAGATTACACACATGTGCCATGCATAGCACATGTGTCAACTTGCCCAAATTCAATGCCGCCAACAAATTTCTTCCGTTGTCACAAACCACTTTGCTGATCTCCAGTTGGTGCGGAGTCAGCCACTGATTCACCTGTGCGTTCAGGGCGGACAGGAGTGCTGGTCCGGTGTGACTCTCTGCTTTCAGGGAAGTTAACCCCAAGACGGCGTGACACTGCTGTATCCGGGATGTGGAATAGTACCTGTGGAGCTGGGGTGGTGCCGTTGATGTGGAGCAAGACATAGCAGCAGCAGAAGAGGACTCAGCCGAGGAGGTTATGGAAGAGGATGGAGTAGGAGGAGTAGAGGAGGTGGCAGCAGGCCTGCCTGCAAGTCGTGGCGGTGTCACCAACTCCTCTGCAGAGCCACGTATTCCATGCTTGGCAGCCGTCACCAGGTTTACCCAATGCGCAGTGTAGGTGATATACCTGCCCTGACCATGCTTTGCAGACCAGGTATCCATGGTCAGATGGACCCTTGCCCCAACACTGTGTTCCAGAGATGCCATTACTTCCTTTTGCACAATCGAGGTTGGGGATTGCCTTTTGTGCAAAGAAATTTCGGCCAGGTACCTTCCACTGCGGTGTCCCAATAGCTAAATTTTTTTTGAACGCCTCAGACTCCACCAGCTTGTATGGTAAAAGCTGGCAGGCTAAGAGTTCAGACAAGCCAGCTGTCAGTTGCCAGGCAAGGGGGTGACTTTGTGACATTGGCTTCTTACGCTCAAACATGTCCTTGACAGACACCTGACTGTGGGCAGATGAGCAGGGACTGCTCAGGGCGAGACACGGAGTGGCGGATGGTTGAGAGGGGGCAAGCAGGGCAGCAGTGGTTGACGTGGCTGAAGATGCTGGACCAGGAGGAGGATGGCGGCTTTGACTTTGTGTGCTGCTTGTACTGATGTGTTGATCCCATAGGCGTTTGAGATGTGACATCATGTGCCTTCGCAAAGAAGTTGTACCTAGGTGGGTGTTGGACTTCCCACGACTCAGTTTCTTTTCGCACAGGTTGCAAATGGCATCACTGTTGTCACAGGCAAAAAATTGCCACACTGCTGAGCTCTGCAATGACGCCATTCTGGTGGTGGCAAAAGCATGCGTTGACTGGCGTGCTGTCTGGCTGACCCCGGGTGCCGATGCATGCTGTCTGACTGTGCCATTAGCTACTTTAGACGACCTCCTGCTGCTTCCAACTCGTCTCCTCCTCCTCTCTGTCTCCCCATCTGAACTTTCCTCCTGTTCTTCTTCTCTTATAGCGGGCACCCACGTGACATCCACGGACGCATCGTCAACCGCTTCACTTGTATCTGACAACTCAACAAAGGAAGCAGCACCGGGTACAACATCATCATCATCAGACCGTACGTCCATGTGTGTAATGCTGCCTGACTGGGACATCCCTGCTATCTACATCCTCTGGCAATAATGTTTGTGCATCACTCATTTTTTCCAACGGATCTGTAAATATCTCTGCTGACGGATCAAGTGAAGCGGCTGTGGTGCTAGTGTTGGTGGTGGTGGCAGGGGGAGTGGTAACTGTAGAGGTGCCCGAAGCTAAGCTGGAGGAGGATGGTGCGTCTAGGTTCCGAGCGGAAGCTGTAGAAGATTGGGTGTCCTGTGTTAGCCAGTCAACCATGTCCTCAGAACTGTTCAAGTTCAGGGTACGTTGCCTCTGAAAACTGGGCATTATTCTAGGGCCAAAGGGAATCACAGCACCACGACCACGACGGCCCCTGCGGGGTGGCCTGCCTCTGCCTGTCATTTTTTTTACGATTAGTGGTACTATGCATGCAAGCTACTGTGACACCAGATATGAGTGTCACTGTGCACTGGCAAAAGTTAGCAGACTAGATGCAATAGGCCTCAAACACACGCCTTTAGGCAGGCTACTGATATTCAATCGATTACAGTAAAAAAGGGTTATTTTATTTCACTGCACACTACGGTGGCACTAGATATGAGTGTCACTGGACACTGGCAAAAGTTGGCAGACTAGATGCAATAGGCCTCACAAACACGCCTTTAGGCAGGCAACTGATATTCAATCGATTACAGTAAAAACAGTAAAAAAAGGGTTGTTTTATTTCACTGCACACTACAGTGGCACTAGATATGAGTGTCACTGGGCACTGACAAAAGTTAGCAGACTAGATGCAATAGGCCTCACACACATGCCTTTAGGCAGGCTACTGATATTCAATCGATTACAGTAAAAAAAAGGGTTGTTTTATTTCACTGCACACTACGGTGGCACTAGATATGAGTGTCACTGCGCACTGGCAAAAGTTGGCCGACTAGATGCAATAGGCCTCACACACACGCCTTTAGGCAGGCTACTGATATTCAATCGATTACAGTAAAAAAAGGGTTGTTTTATTTTACTGCACACTACGGTGGCACTAGATATGAGTGTCACTGAACACTGGCAAAAGTTAGCAGACTAGATGCAATAGGCCTCACACACACGCCTTTAGGCAGGCAACTGATATTTATAGGGTTACAGTAAAAAAAGGGTTGTTTTATTTCACTGCACAATACGGTGGCACTAGATATGAGTGTCACTGGGCACTGGTAAAAGTTAGCAGACTAGATGCAATAGGCCTCACACAGAATGCCTCACCTTTAGGGAAGGGGTCATAAATATGTTTTTTAAATAACCCCCTGTGGTGCAGTGGAAAAGGAGAATTGCAGTATAAAAAAAAAACATCCATGAACATCTGTTAAAATTTTCTCTGCGTCTAAAGTGGATAAGTTGGTTAAATAGGGAGATCTAATGATACATCATATTTTGTAACACTGTTAATTGTTAGGTAGGGTAAATGTTTATGTTCTATCCAATGACAGCACTTTTGGTTTCCTAACGCTCTCAAACAACTACTTGGGTTACACAATATTTTTTGTTTCATGTATTTTTGATCTTAGGAAAATTTGATGATTCTAATATGAACTAGAGTGCAGTGCTATTTCATTTTAAGAGAGTGATCAGCTCCAATTTGAAGCCAAGATAGAAAAAATGTGTGTTTAGGAAACAGCTTTGCTTAGCTACTCTCCATTCACTCCTAATGTGATTGAGATCAGTCCCTACCCCTTCAAAACATTTATCTGGCATTCTCACACATGCAGTACAGTGTAAATCTTCCAGACACTGAGTTCCACATATTGTAGCTGGTGTAGAATACTGAAGAAAGGTTGGATATAAAGAACCAGCCTAGTTTCAGACACCTTTGAGCCTTGTGCCTGGTTGTGCTTATCCATAAGGCTTTCTTGGCAAAGATACTGGAGTGGGTGGCCAGTTCCTTCTCCAGTGGACCAGAGCCATGAAATGTAGGCCTTATTTGGCAATGTGAAGTCCCTAGTATCCCAATCAGGGATAGACTAAAATCCTACTCTTTTAAAAATTCTTCACTACCTCAACTTATGCAAATGTATTTATGAGTAGTAGTTGATATAATGTCATTGATATTTTAAGTTAAGTTAAGTTAAGTTTCATATTCTTTCATTCCCTTAGTGCTACAATCAGAAGGCAAAAATATGCTTTTTTCATCAAATATTGTGGTATATTGTGGTATATTTATCATAGAATGTATGAGAACTTTTTGGGCTAGTGGATCCCAATAAGTAGCCTCACGATCAGATCTTTCCAATGTCTTAGTTCCGATTAATTACAATAGTCCTATATTATTCGGCGTAAATTCTATATATATCTTGGGGCTGCTCTCCTTTGTTTGATATCATTCACAAACGTATCAAGTAATCTGATAAACGAAAAGAAAGGGTGAGTAGGAGAAAGCGCACCTCTATCTAGTGCAGATTATTCAAAAGTTAAGCAATATGAGGTATATAAAAGCATTGGTGAGATTGTTCTTGTCGATCTCTCGTGGTATGGTCATCCACTATTGCAGGGGTGTCGAAACTCGGTCCTGGAGGGCCGCACCCGGGCCTGGATTTGAAGATATCCTTTCTGTGCACAGGTGAGTCAATCAGGATGACTGAAGAAGTAATTGACTCACCTGTGCACAGCAGGGTTATCATTAAATCCAGGCATGTCTGTGGCCCTCCAGGACCGAGTTACGACACCCCTGCACTATTGTTTTTGGATGTTGACAAAAATAATGTAGTAAATAATAATGGTGAAAAGTGGAAATAGATAAAAAAGTCCCATAGATTTAAAGAAGGACTTTATTATACACAATACTATTCCATATAAACAATAAAATAAAAAATGTGAAATAAAAAATCACTATTATGAGTAATGATAAAATTGTGGCAAAAGTAGTACACACTTTTATCATACAGTGTAAAAAAATCATTTTCGAAATGAACAGGGTACAATTAACCCCTTCTTATAAATATGGGCCATAAAAATATTATGATGTTGGAATATCAATGCCACCTCCAAACACTTTTTACATCCTTTGACAAAATAACCCAACTGATTTCTGTAAGAGTTAAGAAAAGAATGAACATAAAGCAACAATAATGGTGAGAAATAAGCAATTTATTGGATCAAAACATTTGATTAAGTTGTTCCTGTATACATTGTGCTTATTCTTCCATACACATTTTGTGACGCACATGGATCAAATAGGTTTTATAAATAAAAAACATGCTTAAAAAACAATTACAGTGTGCATTAAATTTCTAATAATGATTTACAGACTGGTAAGAAAATCTTTAATGAAATTATGATAGAAACAATAATTGATGAACAATTTAAAAATTGCTTAAAATATAAACAATATTTTGTACAAAATAAAGATAGAAAATGATACAATAAATATAAAAAAAAGATTGTAAAGAAAATTATGTTTATTTTAAGAAGTTTTATTTCTTTTAAAAAGTTGGAAATGAAATATTTGAATTAACAACTATGGAAATGCAAAATATGTATTGGTTATCAAAATACCATAAATACATTACAAGTGTAAACATACTGTGAGGGTCAACTCAGAAATTTAAGACATTGCAAGAAGAGCTTTACAATGCCAAGTCACAGTATTGGTTTGTAACAGTTTAACAAGAGTTGAGCAGTGCAGAACATGATAATACATAACACACAACTTATATCACACTTAATAAACCATATATCGTAGTATATGGTTCTACATAGAGCTTAAACATCTAAACATACAGAACAATGGCATGTATTGTGTACATTTAAGTCTTGGATATTGCACAAATCAGCAACATTTATGGCACAATTGTGAGATGAAAAGTGAAATTGAACGACCATTTACAATTTCTAAAAATATATCCTGGATTATTATTTTACCTAAAAAGAGTTACAGGAGCAAATTAAGAGCTATAAAAAGCATTTAAAAGTATAGAGCGTTAACAAGTTAAAAATCTTACAGTAATTATGACTTATACAGAAACACTGCAGGACTCCATCCTCCATCCCCTTGCCATTTTATGTGTAAAGAACCAGTGTAGTATTTACAATATGTCTTTGAAGAAATACATTTGATGATGGGATTAATGCTTTCAGAAAGTAAACAGAATAATTAATCACCTATTATACTCAATAATGCTACTGTGGAAGCTAATATTTTAATTTCTGTTGATCTGCATCCACAGGTCGGAGGAAACTTTGAGTGTATGTAATGGAAATGTGGAAATTCAAAATGCCAAAGTTTACAATAATGGGATTTCGCAAGGTAATTTGTCCATTATGAAATCTAAGTAATAAAAAGAGCATATTGTAAATATGGGCCTACTGCAATGCTTTAAGTAGGAAATATTTGAAAGTTTTTTAACAAATCGTAGCTGTCATTCAGGAATGAGCCATCCCATCATGTCTGTGGATTCTGGCATATTCTTCTTCCAAAGCTGAACAGAGACAAAAAAACTGGGAGAGGCTTGGGGAAAGAAACTATATTCCTACAGTGCATCTGTGTAAGGCATCTATACTGTAAGTTTTTATTATCTTTTTATTTTACATAACACCTTATAATCTTCATAGACTAACAGACCAAGAAGATGTTATTAATGCTATGATTTAATTTTCTCTGATAAATATATACCAGTATGTTTGGTAATAATGCACAATTTGTCCAGCTGCCTAGTTCCACCTGGAAATACCCAAACTGTTATTTCCTGCCTATACTCTTTTGTAGTCCATATACAGCCTCATTGAATTAGGGCGATGTTTTAAAACGTAGCCCGTACCTCAAATGTTACGTGTTACGGCTATTAAATTAGCCCCGTAACGCAGCCCGCAGGTGGCTTGCGTGTTAAAACACAGCAAGGACGAGAAAAGCCTACGTGTTGAGCAACATTGAACTTTGCGGCCGTAAATCCTTTGATCCATCAAGCCCGTAACCGCTACTTGTTCAATATAGCTATTAAATTGCTAGGAAGCAAGCCCATAACACGCAAATGTAATGCAAATAAAAACACACTACTGTACATTTATTAAATATGAAAGTGATGTTAGGTCTTAGAATTAATAGCACAACATTCTCAAGTCCGCAAATCAACCCCGAAAATACTTTATATCATGTTTATATTTCGTGTTATATCGATCCTGGCAATCAATGTGTTTATACATATACTGTAACTCGCATGTAATAGAATATCATATTTACGGCTTTATTAATACTGCTATAATCTGGAAAGGGGGTCCGATAGCAAAATGTAATTGAAGCCCATAGGACTTGGAAATCTACCCACCTTTTTCAGTGACGTAACACTAACAATCTCCTTTTCCATTGGCTTCGTCTGAACCCGTAACTACGGTCTTCACCTATTGATCGTCCGCACGGCCGCAAATCCATCGTTCTACGAACCAGCTATGATTTCCATCTCAAACCAGTAGCTCTCAGCTCCTTCAAATTTAATAGCAACATAACTTAGCCAAATTTCAAGCCCGCAACCATTACATGCTTCACGTTGGACTTTCGGGCTTCTAATTTAATGGGGCTAATAGTTGTTTATGGAAGGAATTCATATTTCTTTATATCTCATTATTTGTTAATGGTTGATGCCTTTTAAACCCAGTTTTAGAAATTTAGTTTGACTTGGTCCTAGATACTGGATCATAATAAGTGCAACTTTCTGAAACTATAGGCACATCGGACTATATAAAATGAAGTTAAAATATTATAGTTAGTAATTCCCATTCCTATCTCATTTTAAGTCTGTTTATGGCCATATATAAAACTTAAAGAGATCTTCCAGCTATTAAATGTCAAATATTAGTACTTGGCTTAACATGTGTTTTATGACTACTAGTATTAAAATACTTATAATAACTTATTTACTTCTTGAGCACTTTGTACTCTCAAGGGCAGCTTTATGTTTAATGTCTACTGTTTGAATTTGAATTTAACAATCATAACTCTGTACCATGCAGAGCCAACAAGGGTTCAATCATCTGTCATTCAAACAGACACATGTTTTAAAAGAAACTAATACTTGTTGTTTGCTATCACTTTAAATGCATGTATATTACATTACTTGCTGTGTGTGATGCTTTTAAAGTTATCTATAATAAAATACTAAGTTTTACTATTAGTCCAGTCCACTGTGTCATGAGTATAATAATAATAAATATATACATTCAACTGATTTTACCTTGTGTTGACTGAAGGGAGACATTGCTCCAATGGCAACTGCTCCAAGTGAATGTGGACTATTATAAAATGGCACAAAGCAGAGATCCCTACCATTTGCAAGGATCCAAGGACCTTTTTTTGTAAAGCCAGAAATATATAAAAAAGTACTTTTGGTAAGTATTTAACAAAATAGTAAACATTTTAATATAGGTATTAAATGTGATACATTTTGTTGGAGTAAGATCCCCATTAAGAAATGCATAAATAGACTCTAATGAATGACACAGGAATAAGAATTATTATCTCCACTTTTTAACGTCTATAAATAAATACAAACCATGCCTTCATTAATTCATTGAAGAACCAGTATTAGGTTAACAAGACTTTTAAATCAGTTTTTTTTCATAGCAATATTAAAAAATCCCATTTGCAAAACAATTAACATATAACACTGCAAAACATTTCATTTGCTGTATTGGATATAACTTCAGTCACAAATCCTTGTGATAGAAAACAAAACAACATCAAAAAGATCCCAATCTATTTTCATGTTCAAGTTATATTCCAGGACATGGTAAATGTATTTTTGAGCCAAATTTCTAAATTAACAAAATATTGATGTCTTTAAATTTTACAAAAAGTAACTGTGTGAAAAAAGTTCTATTTATAACCCGTGCTTGGACATTTTCTTGAATAAGCAGTTCATGGTGTTGAGTGAAGGCATGCAAAGAACCCTTATTAAATCCATAAATGTCCTCCGTCCATTAGTAAGAAACTAGCTACTGCAGCCTTTTGTGCAGCCATGTAAGAGGATGTTGTTATTTGTAGTATGTCCGTCTTGGAGCTTTATATGCGATTGGCTTTGTGCTTTGTTTTCAGCGTTTGGTGGTTGTCCACATGGTTCTGGTTGCCGTTTGAGCCTAACAAAAAAAATATATATCTGTCAGAACTATTGTAATCATACATTATTTGATATTTTTCTTTTAATATAATTCTTTTTATATGACATGATCTATATATATATATATATATATATATATATATATATATATATATATATATATATATATATATATATATCCATTCTTAGAATTAGAGCATGGATTCAAATATTATCTCATGAGTTTCATTTAGTCATGTTGAAACTGTTCTGTATACCCAGGTGGATTTAGATCAGAATGAACAATGGTTTGTAAACATAAATGTTTGAGGACTTGGCGAGACAAGAATTTCATTTCCTGAACCCAAATATCAGATATTTATATAAAAATACACCCGAGTATCTTAAGAACCTTCTGAATACAGCTGTGTCATCACAGCCAATGTATTCAAAAATTGGTAGTGACTAGGAAAAAGTATTTAGTGTGTATCCCAAGGTAGCTAGTGACCTCAGTGTGGAATTAGAAAGAAAACCCTTAGATAAGAATTGGCTATTTTAGCCTGCCCCTATTCAAGCTAGAGAACAGCAGAACAAAAATAACATTAGAAGGAAGACAACAAAAGGAGTGCAGGAAGACAGGAGAAAAGAGGTGGAAGGGAGGCTTAAGAGAATATACTCAACTGAGAAACACATTTATGAGATATACTTATAAACACACTCTTAAAACATACTATTGGGATATGCCCAAAACACATAGATATTCAAAATGTATACTCCAGTAGCTATAAATAAACTTTCACAGCTCACTTCCAAAAATATTTACACACTTGCACGCCAAAAACAGAAAATTATTTTGAAAGAAAATAAAAAGTTCAAACTTCCTGGGGTCTAGTCGTTGTTGGAACCATGGATAAAAAATTGAATTTGGGTATCACATCATATTTTTTATATATTTTATTTAACTACAATTATGGAAATATTTTTTTAATTTACTATAAAATAGATTGTTATGTCAATATTTATCCGATATAACAATATCACCATAATCCTGTAACTTGTAAGTCAACATACAACTTACAGATTAATTTTATAAATATCACAGATATCACCTGTTATATATATTTTGATTTAGTACATAATTTAGTACATAATTGAGAAAAAACATTTCCCTTTTGTATTCAATAATATTATAATAGACTGCAGAATTTGCATAACTTGAAAATGGTATGGTATCTTAGTGAATAGATATTTGTGAACATACCAAATATGACCAAACCAACTAATATCCTAATTGTCATATCTTATGTAGTAGGCATATTGGGCATGTATTTTATATGATTATATGGACAAGGATGTGTTAATAACCAATTCTTTATCATTTAAAAATCTTGATATTATGTCATGATTATTATACAATATTGATTGTTGTATTAAAAGATACTGTTTTGATATCATTTTATTCATTATAATAAATATAATAAATATATTTTCATATAATACAGTTTTGTTTATTTCATGAGGTTAAAGCTTATATATATATATATATATATATATATATATATATATATATATATATATATATATATATTGTGTAATAAGAATTCAGATAGTCGAAAATGGCAAATATATAAAATTTTACATGTTTAATTAATATCAATAAATGCTATTGATATTTATAAAATCACTGAATTAGTTGCCAAAAACCACAACACATCAAGGATTATTAAATTTGTGTTTTGTAAAGACAGTGACAGTCAGAACAAATGAAATTAGTATAAATATTTAAATGCTATAGACATTTACTGTAGGAAAATAAAGAAAATAAATCTTATATATACAGTGCCTTGCAAAAGTATTCACGCCCCTTCACTTTTTACCTATTGTGTTACATTACAGCCTTAAGTTCGATGTTTTGTTAAACTGAATTTTATGTGATGGATCAGAAAACAATAGTCTAAGTTGAGGACGTGAAATGAGAAAAATATATACATAAACATTTTTAGAAATGGAAAACAGAAAATTGGCATGTGTGTATGTATTCACCCCCTTTGTTATGAAGCCCATAAAAAGCTCTGGTGCAACCAATTACCTTCAGAAGTCTCATAATTAGTGAAATGATGTCCACCTGTGTGTAATCTAAGTGTCACATGATCTGTTATTACATATACACACCTTCTTTTGAAAGGCCCAAGAGGCTGCAACACGTAAGCAAGAAGCACCACTAACCACTGCCATGAAGACCAATGAACTCTCCAAACAAGTAAGGCACAATGTTGTTGAAAAGTACAAGTCAGGGTTAGGTTATAAAAAAATATCCAAATCTTTGATGATCCCCAGGAGCACCATCAAATCTATCATAACCATATGGAAAGAACATGGCAACAGCAAACCTGCCAAGAGACAGCCACCCACCAAAACTCACGGACTGGGCAAGGCGGGCATTAATCAGAGAGGCAGCAGTATCTGTATATAGGACGACAATAAGCTCTACGCTCCATAGAGTTAGGCTTTATGGCAGACTGGCCAGAAAAAAAACATTACTTTCAGCAAAAATCAAAATGGCACCTTTTGAGTTTGCGAAAAGGCATGTGGGAGACTCACAAAAGGTATGGAGGAAGGTGCTTTGGTCTGATGAGACTAAAATTTAACTTTTCGGCCATCAAAGAAAGCGCTATGTCTGGCACAAACCCAACACATCATATGACCCAAAGAACACCATCCCCACAGTGAAACATGGTGGTGGCAGCATTCAGCAGCCGGGACTGGGAATCCGGTCAGGGAAACATGGTGCTAAATACAGGGATATTCTTGAGCAAAACCTGTACCACTCCGTGCGAGATTTGAGGCTAGGACGGAGGTTCACCTTCAGACAGGACAATGACCCCAAACACACTGCTAAAGCAACACTTGAGTTCTTTAAGGGGAAACATGTAAATGTGTTGGAATGGCCTGGTCAAAGCCCAGACCTCAATCCAATAGAAAATCTGTGGTCAGACTTAAAGATTGCTGTTCTCAAGCGCAAACCATCCAACTTGAAGGAGCTGGAGCAGTTTTGCTAGAAGGGATGGGCAAAAACCCCAGTGGTAAGATGTGGCAAGCTTATAGAGACTTATCCACAGCGACTTAAAGCTGTGATTGCCGCAAAAGGTGGCTCTACAGTATTGACTTTAGGGGTGTGAATAGTTATGCACATTGACTTTTTCTGTTATTTTGTCCTATTTGTTGTTTGCTTCACAATAAAAAAAAAAACATCTTAAAAGTTGTGGGCATGTTCTGTAAATTAAATGATGCAAATCCTCAAACAATCCATGTTAATTCCAGGCTGTGAGGCAACAAAGCATGAAAAATGTCAAAAGGGGTGAATACTTTTCCAAGTCACTGTATTTCCCATTAGTTGCAATTAGTCTTTACAGTAGATATTGTTATTACCTAAAATGCTGTTTCTTGTTTGCATTATAGGTAATAACATTTCTGGCATTTATCAGTCAAAACATAAAAAAATATCTGGGATGTCACTATGGGACTGACTGTAGGATGAAGTGGCGCCTGGCACACCAACATAGTAGATACCAGAATAGCTGCAAAAAGTAAATCAAAATCGTGAATGGTATTTTTTTAGTATAAATGAATAACCAAGAGTCAAAATTGAAAATCAACATGTTTGGACTTTAGTTACGAGAACAGTTTATTTGCTTAGAATCTGGAGAAAAAAAATAAATGTATGAGGATACTGTAGACATTCCTATAATAATTATATGCAGCCTACTACCAGAGATAATATAAAGATTTCCTATTTTTATTTTGCTTTAAATAATTCAATTATATATTACAATGCAAATTTTCCCAGGTAGAATGCTAAACTTGGACCATGCCGTTTATTCTTGGCTACACTGCCAAACTCCTGTATGCATGGAGTGTGAACAAATTATGTGGAACTACAGCCAAATAATGTGAAAATTCATACGGTGCTTCCTTCCCACTGAATGGCATGGCTGAACTGTCTAATTATGCCCTGAAGAAACCTGATGTGATGAAAACTAAAAATAAAGGTAAGTGAACTATGGAAACGAAATAAATGCTACACAGTAAAATTCTGATAGAAAGAAATGTGCACCTACCTAAAAAATACTATAATGGTAACTTTAAAATGCTAGATTCCTATCAGCTTCTTTTTTCTGAAATGGAACAGATATTTTTGCCCAATGAGCCGATAAGGCAGAATTTAATCTTAATTGAGCTCTGAAAAAATCACTAAGTGCACCTCAGGTTGAGGCAGTCAGGTTGAGCTATAATAGATATCTCTTCAGAGAAAGCTACACATGGAAGAGCTTGGACAAAATGTATTAGGAGTAGAGGAAGTGTGTTTGGAAGAGAGAGTGAGAGTTTGCAAATACAAGGTACTATGTAAAGAGACTGTTCTAGATAAAGGGAGAAATCTCTTTCTGTTATACATAGAGAGAGAAGACAGCAAATAGTGTAATAAGATCCCTGGGTGAAACATTTTAGAAATCACCAACTATAAAGCTGTATTTGCAAAACCCTGAAGTTTAATGAAAATCACTATTGTGCTAATAGCTCTGTACAAGTCTACAAATACTGGGAAATTGCAGTTAGACTATGTATGCAAATGTTTTTTGTTGCTGAATGGAGCTTTTGATTATAATTAAACATACAAAATTAACTTTCCCTCACAGCAGTTTCAATACATTATACAGCATAAGAAATTGGATTGGTCCCTGAGGACCACAGTACCACAAGGTGTCCCTGTGAGTGTGTATATATATATATATATATAATCAGGTGAGGATGTACAAATGGTGCAGGTAGTGCAGTGCACTTAATTTTGCATACATTTTTCTTCTGTAGTGCCCCCTGTGCCCCCCACCCCCAGTGCCTCCCTGGCTGTGCCGTGCCCCCCCCCCCCCCCCACCTCGGGCCAGAAATAGGTGTGTGCCTGTTTAAATAAGAGCAATTCTACTGAAGCTCCAAGAGGTGGCAGTGTTGGGCAGTTCAGCACACTGGAGATGTGTATCAAGGAAAAAAGTAAGAGAGCAAAGTGACAGCAAAGTACAGGTGGGATAAGTTCTGTGAGGGGGGCAAAGGAAATAGGGACGGGTGCTATGTGAGGTGTGTGCTGAGAGGGGTTGGGTGCTGTGCAGGGATAGATGCCGAGAGGGGATTGCTGCTAACAAGGACTGGGTGAGGATGGATGCTAAGAGGGATGGGTGCAGTGTGGGGGTGTTATTATATATATGCTGTATATATATATATATATATATATATACTGTATATACTCGCGTATAAGCCGACCCGAGTTTAAGCCGAGGCACCTATTTTACCACAAAATACTGGGAAAACTTAGTGACTTGAGTATAAGCCGAGGGTAGGAAATGTGCTGCCCTCTGTGTCCCCCTCTTGTGTGCCCTCTGTGCCCCTTTCTTGTGTCCCCCCTCTCTCTCCCCTGTGTCTCTTCCCCCCACTCCCTCCCCCGTGTCTCTTCCCCCTCCCCCTTCCCTGTGTCTCTTCCCCCCCTCTCCCTTCCCTGTGTCTCTTTCACTCCCCCTCCTTATCACCCTCCTCAACCCCCCTCCTCAACCCCCTCCTCATCCTCCCTCCTCAACCTCCCTCCTCAACCCCCTCCTCATTCTCAACCCCCCTCCTCAACCTCTCTCCTCAACCCCCCTCCTCGACCCCCCTCCTCATCCTCAACCCCCCTCTTCAACCTCTCCTCAACCCCCCTCCTCAACCCCCCTCCTCATCCCCTCTCCTCAAACCCCCTCCTCAACCCCCTCCCTAATCCCCCTCCTAAACTTCTCTCCTCAACCCCCCTCCTCAACCACCCCATCCTCAACCCCCATCCTCAACACCCCCATCCTCATCCTCAACCCCCCATCCTCAACCACCCTCCTCATCCTCAATCCCCCTCCTCAACCTCAACCCCCATCCTCATCCTCAACCCCACCATCCTCAACCCCCCATCCTCATTCTCAACCCCCCCATCCTCCCTGCCCCATCCTCAACCACCCCCATGATCAACAGCCCCATCCTCAACCCCCATCCTCAACCCCCCATCCTCCACCCCCATCCTCATCCTTAACCCCACTCCTCAACCTCAACCCCCCATCCTCATCCTCAACCTCCCATCCTCATCCTCAACCCACCATCCTCATCCTCAACCCCCCATCCTCAACCCCCCATCCTCAACCCCCCATCCTCATCCTAAACCCCCCTCCTCACTTTTCCCCTCTAAGTACCTCCCCTAGAAAAGTAAACGAGGAAAAGAGTGTAGGCTAGGCCAGACTCTATGCAAGTGTCTAACCTCATAGAAAAAGATAATGTCAGATGGAAGATCTGATCCGGTGTTCAAATGCTGAAGGTAAGACAGAGCTCAGGCAGAAGTTTTGGTGGGTTCTTATGCCCATGAAGAGGGGGATGTAAATGGACATCTGGTTTCAAAAGTCCAACTGACATTGTTCAGCCATCCTCAACACCACATCCTCAACCCCCCTCCTCAACCTCAACCCCTCTCCTCAACCTCAACCCCCCTCCTCAACCCCTCCTCCTCATCCTCAACCTCCCTCCTCATCCTCAACCTCCCTCCTCAACCCCCCCATCCTCAACCCCTTCCTCAACATCCCTCCTCAACCCCCCATCCTCAACCCCCTCCTCAAGCCCCCCATCCTCATCCTCTCTCCTTAACCCCCATCCTCATCCTCAACCCCCTCCTCAACCACCCCATCCTCATCCTCTCATCCTCATCCTAAACCCCCCTCCTCACTTTTCCCCTCTAAGTACCTCCCCCTCTCCCTTTCCCCTCACTTACCTTCCATCTGCAGCAGCTGCCTTTCATTACACAGTTATGCATATGTGAGGCACGCCAGAGTATTATTCATCTTTTTCCTTTATGACACTTAAATTGAAGCCAGGGACGATTTGTCTTAGGTTAGGTGTGTATGATGAGAGTATGTAGGTTTGCAAGATGAATGTGAGGTCTTGTATGATAGGTCTTGGATGAAAGGATTTTTTTGTGTGTCATACTTTGCCTTTTTTTCTGAAGAAGAAGGCAACAAGTGCCATAGTGTCTTAACTAGAAAAGTAAACGAGGAAAAGAGTGTAGGCTAGGCCAGACTCTATGCAAGTGTCTAACCTCATAGAAAAAGATAATTTCAGACGGAAGATCTGATCCGGTGTTCAAATGCTGAAGGTAAGACAGAGCTCAGGCAGAAGTTTTGGTGGGGTCTTATGCCCATGAAGAGGGGGATGTAAATGGACATCTGGTTTCAAAAGTTACACAAGTCCAACTGACATTGTTCAGCAATGTGGAAGCTCATGGGAAGTGGTAGTACACTCTGCCACCAGTACTAAGCTTTTTTTTTTTAGATCCCAGGAGGAAGCTTCATTCTAAAAATGACTGTAACTAGTTATTTTCAATGTAATTTGTCACACAAAAAAACTGATGGTTAATGACAAAAAGTGGACCCACAGGATAGAAATATAGAAAATAAATGACCCCATCGTTCTCTTGGAACCAAACATGATAGCAGAAGATTGTCCAGGTACAGTAGAAAGGTTGGGGCTGCAGCAAGTATCAACGTCAAAGTAGGGTCAGAGGGTTGGGGCAGCCAAGAATAAACCAAGAATAAGGAAAGGCCAGGGGCTGGCAGTGGTTTGGGTCAAATTGCAAAAGCAATAAAGACAGATAGAACAATATTACTAAAATAATGCCCCATTGGGGACAGTCCTTGTTTTAAATGGAAACTAGAGACTACAGTGCAAAAGTGCATACACAGCAGCACTACTTCAAGAAGATATGATAAATATATCAATGTATTAAACTATGTTTAGCTGTAATTAATTAAATATACAGTATATTGAAACTGACAGAATCAAAATTGTATATTTAAAATGTCTCAGGGTGAATTCAGTTGGAAAGTTCCCAGAATATGATGTGTATGAGGCTTATTAGAACATAGCTTTGATGTTATTTTCTTCTTATACTCCCACTAATTGAGACCTCCAGTGAAAAGAAAGTGGGAAATTGCTGCATCACAGGCTACAAAGCTGAGTAATCAATAAACATTCTGACACCAGGAGTCCTACAATGTCTGCCAGCTAAGCTCCTTTGCACCTGTTGTCACAACCATTAATTATTTCCTGTAACAGCTTACAAAATAACCACTAATGTTTCAAAAGCAATTTTCTTTCTGTGTGATATATTTGTAGTTGATTAATGCACTCACTTTTCTCTGTTGAATATGATGAATTCTTTCCTCACAGTTTCCAGACACTGCTGCAGATGTCCATTCTGTAAAAAAAAAGCCGGAGATAGATCAAGACATATTCAAACTGTAATGTGTACTGTGCAACTAGTTACAAGGGGCTAACTGGGGGAGATGGGTTTAATTAAATGATTAGGGGACACAAAAAATAGTGAAATTAAACTTAATCATACATCACCAGATTTGGCCACTAGGAGGCGCCAGCGCTATGGAGCAGTATGTCTTTCCCATGAAACTTTGACCCATAATTTATCTTATACATAAATATATACATATATTTTTCATAATAAGTATTTGATATATATTATACATAACAAAGTTGTCATATAGACATATATATTATATGTGTGTATATATATATATATATATATATATATATATATATATATATATATATATATATATATACAGGAATACCTCATTTAACACTGTAGATAGGTTCCAGGCATTAGGAGTGTTAAGCGAAACAGCTCTAAACGGGGCAGTTAACATGGGGTAGATAGGGATAGGGGAACTCATGAAAAATACACCAATTTCAATTTAAATTTAAACTTTTTTTTGTTTTATATGAACTTCAAACAAACAGCAAACATAACACTAACACAAACTGAACATTAGCAGAATTATAAACATTAAATTATTGATGCTGAAGCTCCAGGGTCATGTTGGATTCTGTTTACTTTGGAGAAAAAAAAGCACTGTTTAGCATTAAAAGGAGTCTGACAGGAAAAACAGCTCTATAGCGAATCAGCTCTAAATGGGGTAGCTTTAAGTGGGTTAGACCTGTATGTGTATATATATATACAGTTGCAAGCAAAAGTATGTGAACCCTTTGAAATGATATGGATTTCTGCACAAATTGGTCAAAAAATTGGATCTGATCTTCATCTAAGTCACAACAATAGACAATCACAGCCTGCTTAAACAAATAACACACAAAGTATTAAATGTTGCCATGTTTTTATTCAACACACCATGTAAACATTCACAGTGCAGGTGGAAAAAGTATGTGAACCCTTGGATTTAATAACTGGTTGAACCTCCTTTGGCAGCAATAACTACAACCAAACGTTTCCTGTAGTTGCAGATCAGATGTGCACAACGGTCAGGAGTAATTCTTGACCATTTCTCTTTACAGAACTGTTTCAGTTCAGCAATATTCTTGGGATGTCTGGTGTGAATCGCTTTCTTGAGGTCATGCCACAACATCTCAATCGGGTTGAGGTCAGGACTCTGACTGGGCCACTTCAGAAGGCGTATTTTCTTCTGTTTAATCCATTCTGTTGTTGATTTACTTCTATGCTTTGGGTCGTTGTCCTGTTGTAACACCCATCTTCTGTTGAGCTTCAGCTGGTGGACAGATGGCCTTAAGTTCTCTTGCAAAATGTCTTCATAAACTTGAGAATTCATTTTTTCTGCGATGATAGCAATCCGTCCAGGCCCTGACGCAGCAAAGCAGCCCCAAACCATGATGCCCCCACCACCGTACTTCACAGTTGGGATAAGGTTTTGATGTTGGTGTGCTGTGCCTCTTTTTCTCCACACATAGTGTTGTGTGTTTCTTCCAAACAACTCAACTTTAGTTTCATCTGTCCACAGAATATTTTGCCAGTACTGCTGTGGAACATCCAGGTGCTCTTGTGCAAACTGTTAACGTGCAGCAATGTTTTGCTTGGATAGCAGTGGCTTCCTCTGTGGTACCATCCCATGAAAACCATTCTTGTTTAGTGTTTTACATATCGTAGATTCGCTAACAGGGATGTTAGCATATGCCAGAGAATTTCGTAAGTCTTTAGCTGACACTCTAGGATTCTTCCTCACCTCATTGAGCAGTCTGCGCTGTGCTCTTGCAGTCATCTTTACAAGACGGCCACTCCTAGGGAGAGTAGCAGCAGTGCTGAAATTTCTCCATTTATAGACAATTTGTCTTACCGTGGACTGATGTACAGCAATGCTTTTGGAGATACTTTTATAACCCTTTCCAGCTTTATGCAAGTCAACAATTCTTAATCGTAGGTCTTCTGAGAGCTCTTTTGTGTGAGGCATCATTTACATCAGGCAATGCTTCTTGTGAAAAGCAAACCCAGAACTGGTGTGTGTTTTTTATAGGACAGGGCAGCTGTAACCAACACCTCCAATCTCATCTCATTGATTGGACTCCAGTTGGCTGACACCTCACTCCAATTAGCTTTTGGAGATGTCATTAGTCTAGGGGTTCACATACTTTTTCCACCTGCACTGTGAATGTTTACATGGTGTGTTCAATAACAACATGGTAACATTTAATTCTTTGTGTGTTAGTAGTTTAAGCAGAGTGTGATTGTCTATTGTTGTGACTTAGATGAAGATCAGATCACATTTTATGACCAATTTGATCAGAAATCCATATCATTCCAAAGGGTTCACATATTTTTGCTTGCAACTGTATATATATATATATATATATATATATATATATATATATATATATATATACATATTTTTTTTATTATTATATTGGGGGCAGGGGTATTGAAAGTTAAAACAAAGAAATTAAACAAAATAGTATTTGAGGGGTACTGCCCAGATCAGGGCCCCAGTGCATTGCGGTAGATCCGCGCCTGCTTTCTGTAATGCGAGTTAAGATTGTTTTGGGCTCCTACGCCCATAAGCTAAAATACTCTTATTATTATTATAATACGAAAGTACTTCTATAATAGCATAACAATATTATTATATTAGACACTTCTGTGCAAATACATATTTGTAGCACACTGCATTTTCAGTAAGCCTTCTACCCTTTAATGAAAATGTGCTGCTCTAGACCTGCATGTCATGGGCTTAGGCAGAAACACACATCTGCTAACATCTTGTCTGGATTCATGATCACTTCAGTCTGAAAGCAGGTACTATTCTAAAGAGTGTAGTGAGGGGGAGGGGGATTTGTTGAATCATTGGCCTTATAATATTTCCTACCTATTCCCTTCCCTGCTTATGCTCAGAAGCAGGTAGATCACAAGAATAACACATTTGTCCCTGCAGATATATAGACACTCTTCTCATATATGTACCTTTCAACAAGATATCATAGATACCTGCAGGTATCAGCAGAAGCATCAAAATGTATCCATATGTATATGCATCACTTTTCACTCATTAGTTAGTTTGATATTTTAAGGCAACTTCCCATCAATTAAATGTTTTCTGAAGGTCCAAGGACTTGGACAGGAACAGAACATAATTTCCCAGAATCTCATAAACCCTCTCCAGGAAACTTTTTGAGTTGTGTCATGGAATCGGTGATCATATAAACCAAAAGTTATAAAGATAGGGCTGAAATTATTTCAAATTAAATAAAGAAGCAAAAGGAGTTTTGCGCCCCAACATGTTCCTGTTATATACAGTGTACACTTTTTCTATCACTTCAAAAAATTATTTTTGGAACACATCTGTCCATCTAGGTACCTCCTCCTACTATTTGGGAATGGATTCTGCTTTTTCCATATGCAGTTATGCTTTTAGTAGCATAAGCCAAAGACAATCAGAGGCACTCAGTCTGAGAACAGACATCTAAGTAGGTTTGTCCTATATGCCTGGTTATCTACTCAGAGAGCAGCATTTTTTAGCTCACTTGTGCCCTTTAGAATTAGAATTATCCTTTAGTATATCAGTCTAATCTCACTCAAAAGAGTGATCCAGCCCCAAAACACTAGGCAATTCTACCATGAACAGAAGAAACAGCAAACCCCAGACATATGTTTCGGCCTCTCTCGGGCCTCACCAGTGAGGTGTAGCTGCACTCCCTAAGGCACAGTGAGCAAGGAGTCCATGTCTGGATTCACCTATCATCCTTAGGTAGACTAGGCCCTAAGGATCATTTGCATAAGGGACTTGTTGCTTACTATGCCTTAGGGAGATATCAGCTACACCCCACTGTTGAGACCCAATATATGTCGAAACATACGTCTGGGTTTCAATGTTTCTTCTGTTCAGGGTAGAATTGCCTGGTATTTCGGGGCTGTGTCACCCTAGTGAGTGAGACCAGACTGATATACTACAGGATATTTCTCCATGTGAAGGGCACAAGTGAGCTAAAAGAGGTTGCTCTCAGAGTGGGATATCATGTCCATAGAACTAACCAATTAAGGTTAGTCTGTCCTCTTATTGAGCACCTCTATTTTTGTTTGTTGTAGTTTGCAATATATAAATAAACATGCAGTATTCTGAAAATATGTTGTGTGTTTTTATCCCTCTTCTCTCTCCATAACAGCACTTATTATTAACTATTGAGCATTATTTTATAATTACAGCAGAATTCCAGAGCAACTTTAAATAACTTCTATGTAAAATGTAAAAAACTGGGTCAACTTAATCATCAAAATTATTGATTGTCAAAAATATAAAGGAAATGTGTTTATAAATGCGACCTAATGTATTAAATTAAATTTTAGGCTGTAATAAAAGCTACTATTGCCGTTTTGTTTAATTGTCTTGTCAATGGGGAGAAGACCTTGGATGAGAGAGAACAGGGAGAGATTTCACAAGGTTGTTTTATTTGGCAGTATTTGTAAGATTTATATGGCAATTACATTGAGGGTAAAATTTATAAAGTCCCCTAGTTCCTTTACAGAGCATTAAAAACTGGCTATACATAGTAATAGCAAATAATTCTTGATATTCGTCATTGTCTGTACTACTTTAACATGTTAAAATTCTGCTGCATATGCAAATTGGCAGCTCACAATAATATATAAAATACTCACATAGCTTCAAACAATATAGAATATTCAATGGTAAGATCGTTAGGAGACAAATCTCAATATAGTTTTAGAACAGTGATGCATGAAAGGAATGGCTGCCCAAACAGTGGTTACCCACCATCACTGCAATGCCCATTTTGTCCTGTGATTAATACAGTCCTCATTGCATATGAGAAAAGGAAATAAATCTAACAATACTTTAATTAAAAAAGTCTGAGCCGACGGCATATACTGAAGATGGTGTATAGACGACACATTATTCAGCAAATTACACATTTTTATTCCCTGAACAAAAATAGCTTCTGTGGAAATGTGACAACTAATGTATCCGCGGGCAGGTCTGTTTCAGCAGAACAATCCTAAAAATCTAAAAATGCAAATGGAACTATCTTGCACATTTGTGTGATATATGTTTAATATAGCTTAAATACATTTACTTTGCAGTTTCATAGTTACATGGGGAAGAATGATCCAATAAAATCTAAAATATGTAATGGCCCAACTATTAGTGACTAAATAGGGAGACAGATCATACTGGTAGTACAAAAAGTTATATAACTTTGCTACCGAATTTTCCCAGGCATATATTATACTATTTTAACTATTAAAAAAAGAACGTTTTAGGACCTCCCTCTAATAATCTTATACATTCTTTACACAAAGGTGCAGAAGCTGTAGCCAATCACAGGCTGCACCAAACAATTTATTGAATTCTTCTGAGACTAAATGCATTCCTCTTGAGTACTAGATTAAATTTCTATATACGCAGAAAACTTTGGATTTTTTTTTTGTATTGGGTGGACGGCATGAAACCTACAAGTGCTCTCGCAGGCTCCCCACATGACCCGCATGATGCAGGGGTCCTGAACGGGACCCCTGCAGGGTCCTCACATTAACCCCATGCTGGGGGTTCCCATCGGGACCCCCGCAGAGTCCCCACATAAACCCCATGATGTTGTGGATCCCGATAGAAACCCCAGCAGTGTCCCCACATTGACAGCTAATGATGCAGGGGTCACAACATTAACCCCCAATGATGCATGAGTCACGATCGGGACCCCTGCAGCATTTAAAAATTGAAAGCCCCCGCCGAGGACTGTCAGGATATAAATGTATGTAGATAGGGGATTAATGTATGTAGCTAGGGGTATTAATGTATGTAGCTAGGGGTATTAATGTATGTAGATAGGGTATAAATGTAGGTAGATAGGGTATAAATGTAGGTTGATAGGGTATTATTGTATGTAGTTAGGGGTAATATTGTATGTAGATAGGGTATAAATGAAGGTAGATAGGGGATTAATGTATGTAGATAGGGGATTAATGTATGTAGATAGGGGTATTAATGTATGTAGATAGGGTATACATGTATATAGATAGGGGTATTAATGTATGTAGATAGGGGATTAATGTATGTAGTTAGGGTTATTAGTGTATGTAGTTAGTGGTTTTATTGTATGTAGTTAGGGGTTTTATTGTAAATAGTTAGGGGTATTATTGTAGGTAGTTAGGGGTATTATTGTAGGTAGTTAGAGGTTTTTATTGTATGTAGTTAGGGGTTTAATTGTATGTAGTTAGGGTTATTATTGTAGGTAGTTAGGGTATTATTGTATGTATTTAGGGGCTTAATTGTATGTAGTTAGGGGTATTAATGTATATAGTTAGGGTTGTTACTGTATGTATTTATGTGTTTTATTGCATATCATGTATTTTTTTTTCTGTACTGTAGTTTTTTTTCCCTGTATAGAGCCCCATGAGTGACAGGGTTAAATAGGGGTTCATGGGGATCTGTATAGAGCCCCTTGACTGATGGGGTTAATTTGAGGCTCATGGGGCTCTTTTATAGAGTGCGTGAGTGTTAGGGTTAATGTGAGGCTCATGGGGCTCTGTAGAGATCCCCATGAGTGATGAGGTTAATTAGGGGCTCATGGGGCTCTGTATAGAGCCACAGGAGAGAGGGTTAATTTGAGGCTCATGGGGCTTTGTATAGAGCCCCATGAGTGATTGGGTTAATTTGAGGCTCATGGGGTTGATTTAAAGGCTCATTTGGCTCTGTATAGAACCTCCTGTGTGATAGGGTTAATTTGAGATTCATGGGACTCTATATAGAGTCCCATGAGTGATGAGGTTAATTAGGGGCTCATGGGGCTCTGTATAGAGCCCCATGAATGATAGGGTTAGTTTTTATTGTAGCGGAAATTTAAATTTTTAATGCAGCGGGGGTCCCCATTGGTACCCCCGCTGCATGGGTTAATATAGGGACCCTCCGAGGGTCCCGTTGGGGGGGTTAATGTTAGTTGCCGAAGGGGTACTTACTGTACCCCCGCGGCATGGGAGTAACTATTTGTGTGCCGCAGGCCCTTTAAGAACCCGTGGCGGGGAATTTAAAATGATTAAATGCAGCGAGGGGACCCATCGGGACCCCAGCTGCAAGGGTTAATGTGGGGACACTGCAGGGGCCCCGATGGGGACACCCAGCATGGGGTTAATGTGGGCACCCTGCGGCGGTCCTGATTGAGACTGCCGCATCATGGGGGTCTCATGTAAGAGTGTGGGGGGGTATTAGGTGCAGTGGGGACATTCGGGGGAGCATTCGTAAGGGCTTCTAAAGCCCTTGCAGGTCCACCTGAGCACATGTAAGACTATGTTCCTGCATTGGCGCTTTGCGAGCTGGGATACTTTTGCGAACTTGGGGGAATCGGGCAATTGAATAGGGATTTGCGATTTTAGCCCTGAAAATCGGAACCCGATCCAAGTTCGCAAATAAAAGCCAATTGTATAGCAAATTTCCTGTCATCTCCACTTGCGAACCGGGATCTCAAATTTGCAGCAATTGAATGAGGCTAAATGTTTTAAGTTGAAAAAAACTATCCCCCACGGAAGCCGGAATGCGTCTGGGGTTTGCTGTTTCTCCTGTTCAGGGTAGAATTGCCTGGTATTTCGGGGCTGGGTCACTCTTTTGAGTGAGACCCGACTGATATCCTACAGGATATTTCTC
Organism: Discoglossus pictus; assembly: GCA_027410445.1. NCBI lineage: Eukaryota > Metazoa > Chordata > Amphibia > Anura > Alytidae > Discoglossus > Discoglossus pictus. Next base: position 52,865,442 of record CM050163.1, read on the forward strand.
CCTGTGAAGGGCACAAGTGAGCTTAAAGAGGCTGCTCTCTGAGTAGGTAACCAGACCAATAGAGCAAACCTACTTCAGGTATTGTCCGTTCTCAGATTGAGCGCCTCTAATTTCATTGTCCTTTAGAAATGTTCCTTCTTTTTATAGTATTTCAAGATTGAGGACATTTTGTAAGTGTTAGACAAATTACTTCTGAAATGGAAGGGATAAAAGATAACAAACTCAAGTACAATTTATCCAGAGTGGCATTTCATGCTTTTAAATCAACTGAACAAAAAAATTCAATTTAGTAGCAAAAGCTGTAGATAAGAGAGAAGTAGGAAGCTTCAATAGATCAGACTCTAAAATGATCATTACACGTATTAGGAGATTCACTGTGTCAAGAACTGCAAAAAAGTAGTGAAGGGCTGCAATGGCAATTTTTCCCTTAGGAAATACACAAATCAACCTTCAGCAAATCGCAAAGCAGGAGCTGTGAAGCTGAGCAGATCTAGAGGATAGAGACGAAAGGAACAACTAATTAATACCCACTCGGCAATTTCTTCATGTTGGGATGACAATTTGAATCAGCAAACTGGACAAGTTTTCAAGGATTTTAATATTCTTTTTTAAGGATCATGGGAGTAGCTTTTCTGAATACATACAAAAAAGTTGTATATTGGCTAATTAATAATTCCTCAGTTTCTTATACCAAATACTACAAATATTCTCATACACTCACTTAACTTGTCCTGCCTGGACTACTGAAACTCATTTTCATGAGTATTGAAGATAAATGAAAAGGCTACTATAGTTCAAGAAAAAAAATTTGATTTGTGCAATACACTAACAACATTAGCAGCTGTGTAAGCCATGGGCATCAAAACATTTTTGAATATGCAGGAATCCATTTTCTGTTTGATACATCACTTCCTGAGAGCTGAGTCGCATGGGGGGTGGGGGGGGGCTGAGATGGAGGAGAGAACAGGGAGGGCTCAGTAGATAACTGGAAAAGATTAGAATTGACACCACCCCTCCCTCCTCACAGGCAAAGAAGCAGGAAATTAATAAATTCAGGGAGTTAATTAAATCATTAGAACTGCCCTCAGGAAATGGAAACGCCCCGCTCTCACACACACAATTCCACAAAAGTATTATGGATACCTATAGGTTCCAACAGAGGGGAAAAAAAGGGTGCTCAAATTCACATTGGAAAACGAAAAACACCAAGATTCATTAAAAAGCACTCAAAATCAGCTGTATCAGTGTATATACATTTTATATCCCCATTCCACAGCACTATAGAATATATTGATAGTTTATGAACAACATCTAATAATTAAAGGGTCCTTTACCTCACTTTAAGTTTTCTTCATGGTATGAAGGAGCAGAAGATTGTATGTTGAAATTATATTTTTATTATTTACACTAACAGCCAAACAATCTAAAGTTTTAAGTGTTTCTAAACACAATGCATCCTGCCTACTGCCTGTTGCATGATTAATAACAGACAGCTTGAGCTGCTTGGTGTAGACAATGAGTGATGGCAGTTTCTCTCTGAACTGTTTTTTTTTATTTTGCTTACTACACTGAGCTGTAGCTGTGGGTAGGGCTGTGGGCAGTTAGTGACTAATATAAACACAAATGTAATGTATTAATTTCCCAGTGAACATTGCACATATTTCAAACATTTAAAAAGTATTTCAACATGTTTTTAGGAGATCTTTACTGTGAGGTGGTCCAAATTGTGCTGAAATAAGTGGCCCTTTAAGGTAATAGTCAGACAGGGGCTTCTTTTTTTATGTGAAAAAACATTCTTGCATATTGTAACTAAGTAATTCTTTACACACACAAACGCACACACACACACATATATATATTCCTGCATGCATAGTCTAAAAATGCTTTTCTGTGTCACTTTGACAGCAAGTACAGTTACTGTAGTCCAAATGTGTTCGAGTAACTTAACTGCAAATGCAGTTTGATACACTGGAAAGAAAGACATATCTCCTATTGAATTAAATTTAAAAAAGGAACTTACCAGAGGACAGCTGTCCTTTGAAGCATCTTTTGATTTATACTTGGCGAGTCTCTTTTTCTTTTTATGTAGAGGTTTTGATTCTAAAATCATTTCTTCTAACTCAAATGTTGGATCACAGTTCAATCTTCCTTTCTGCGACGAGAAAAAAAACAAGATTAAATAAGACAGCAGCAACCTAACTAAATTAAAATCATTCCTTAGGTTTTCTGTTTTAATCCTCCCATTACTGTTTTGGTTTTAGCACTCACAAAGCTGTAAAATCATACGATAAATTAAATGAATGATTTAGTTTACAAACTAAGTTGTTTGGCTAATTACATGTTAATTTTGTCATTTTATACCTAAAATAAAAATCCATAAAAGTGTGCCATTCTGGGTAATTTCTAAGATGCAACTGGATATTGTAATCAGTGGATGGTTCGGGTTCAGTCAGGGTGAATTCTGGTTATATTTAAGCATCATTTTCTTGCTATCACAAGACATTGTATAAGTTCTGCACTCATGCCAAGGTCCTTGGAGGTAATCAAATCAATGCAGCATATCCGAGTTCCCATTAAAGGGACATTGAAAGCATTTTCTTTTTCTTTTTCAGCCAATGGGCAGTGATATTGATATGTGGCATGCCTATGAAATCTACAGATGAACATATGTATTTCCTGTATGTTTCAATGAACTTAGAACAGGTTCTAATTACCATTTTTTTATGCAAAACAGAACTTTAGTAGTGTTTATTAAAGTATACTCTTTTAAAAGAATAAAAACGGATTGTGTTCCATGTCCCTTATTTTGAGTCTGCCTGTAATTTCCCAAGTACTTTTTACCAACACATACACAACAATGCAAATTAAGAGAGCTACCTCCATATAATAGCTTAATCAATAATCAGATTTAAAGGGACATAACCTTTCAACTAACTCCTTTACCACTGTCTTCAATGTTTCAACTAACTCCCTTACCCACTATTGTCACTACTCAAATGTCTTATAAACTATGTGACATTCATACCTACACATAGCTAAACACTTATATACCTTACTCTTAGTTGTGCTGATAGCTGTCCATCAGTAAACTGAATTACCACCCCACAACGTGTCATGGTTTATTACTATCACAATTTGTTGAAGTTCTGTGTAAGAAAGATTGTTGATATTTGACTTTCTATACTTGTTTAAGCAATCTCTCATAAGTCTTGGACTCTAGAGACCCTTTAAATTATTCTTTTCAGGAATATGGTTTGCCCAGAAGTAACTTCCTATACGCGGCCATGTTAAATGTATGGAAGTTGACTATCAGGAACCTGACAAGATCACCTTCAGAGGTTTCTTTATCTCTTCTGTAACAGTTTTCCAATAAACAGACTCTGAAATGCTCCATAGGCAGTGCTTTGGTTTTATATAAATATTTTAACTAAGTTAATTAATTAAATGTATATTAAACAATGTAATAGTAATATACAAATGAACACTTTACTTATTTCTAAGAACCTCAGAGTAATATATTCTTACCTTCTATAACTTTCTTCCTGTTCTATCTAATGTGAGCTGCCATCTTGCATAGTTGTAATCTAACACCACACCTACAGGGGAGGGGCTTCACATTACCTCATCAGATGAGAGTGCTACTTTAAAGCCCAAGGCGTGTGTTTATTTTGTCATAGGGAGAATAGGTGGGGAGAGGTTTGTTAAACTATTGGACCTTTTTACAGCACATGCTCAGAAGCAGTCAGTTTGCAATAATAACTGTAAGCCTGTAGAAATGTAAATGCACCTCTCATTTATGCAACCATTATGGATATATTTAGGGATCAGCAGAGGCAAACAAACTAGCTAGCTTTATAAAAAAAAAAATCTGCTTAATTATTCAGACATACATATTCTTCAGTGGTCCATTATATTGATCTCAAATTATGTTAATTTATTCAATACAGGAATTAATGTATTAGAACTGCTTTCATAGAAAAATGTTTCTCTCTCTCTCTCTCTCTCTCTCTCTCTCTCTCTCTCTCTCTCTATATATATATATATATATATATATATATATATATATGAGAGAGTAACTTTTGTGAGTTCAACTGTAAAATGTATAAATGTGTGTTACCAATAGGATTTTATTTAACTGATCCTCTATAATAACAGTTGTTTACGAGGAAAAAAATAAGTTTGCTAAACACCCATTTTGTAATAAACCTTAGCTGTGATGTTTTAGTTGGAAATGCTTTAAAAGTTAAAATAGGTAATTATGCAAAATTAAATGAACCGTTTCAGAAATAACAGTTAGAACACAATAATGGCGCAACTTAAAATATATGTCTCATCTGTATTTATTGGTAGGTCCTCAAAAAAGGTTTCTTTTAATCTCTAACTATTTGACATTTTTATTGTTTCTCATGACCAAATTCAACATTATAACACAGAACATTAATTTGTTTACTTCCTGCAAGTGGTTTGGTTTTACATCGGCCCATGTGGCCCAGGCCAAGGGGCACATTTTCTGGGTTCATCACAATGTGCACTGATGCTGTCCTATGCCATGAAATAGTGTGAGTATACATGCATAGTAATAGTGGGGGAGTTGGTTTAAAGAGGGCAGCAATGACTTAACATAAGTTACATTTATATCACAGAACTGAAATAGCGCGTTAGCTTCAGTGTTGGCTGTTCACGTGTATATGCTCCATGATTTTGTTATGTTTCTGGCTAATCACATATCTGCATATGAGGATGACATATTTTGAGTTACGACGATTATAGTCCTGGTAAAAGAACAGCAACCTACCACGCCAAGGGTCTGTAACCCAGAATAGATGGAAACATGACTCTTTTTTTTTTTTTTTTAATCCTCAGTTTCAAACTACCCAGTTAAGGATAATGCATAGTTCGTGAACAAGTGACTACTAATTTTAGAAAGTAGTCAGAGTACAGCTGTGAACTACTTTCTTTTGTGTTCTCTGCATCCTGTATCTCCTGGTAATAACAAGAAATGTTAAGTTCTATAATTTGCGATACCTTAAAGAATATTTATTATTATGATGTTGAGAAAAGGAAATGATAACGTCATGGCAGCTTCCATGCACTAGCAGAATCTGATAAAATAAAGATTTTCTCTCAAAATGTGTTTATGACTTAGCTTGCATACTTCTCATTCTTTATACAAATATGCACATGTTATGTACCTATAATTGTGGGGGGTAGAGCTCACCTATTAAATATGTATTTATATTGAAATTGTATGTTTAAAATTACGCTCTTTGTATTCTAGCTTAGATAATGCCATTATCAATAGAGTGAAGTGATAGAGACATAGACCGTGACATATAGACATAAAGTGTGTTAGATACATAGCTTTCTAGATCTATTGTGTGCTAGATAAGGTAAGTGAAAGACTAAAAAACCAGACAGACTGATTGATTAGTATGACAGTCTATCGGAATATTGATCAATCAACAGAAAGCTAGACAGAATGATTAGTTAATATTAGCCAAACAGACAGACAGATAGACTGTTTGTATAATATACTGATAGACAAATAGACTGATCGATCAACAGAAAGATTGACAACCATACAGGCAGATAGTCTGGTCAATAAGTAAAATGATAGGCAGAGAATTAGGTTGATTGATTAATAGAATGATAACCAGACAGACTAACGGATCAATAGAATGATGGACTTCTCTCTTTTATTTATAATTATACAGTAATTCCACTATATCCCAAGCCTATAACTGTTAGCGTTTCACATTTTCTCAGCTTACTAGCTGGCAGCTCACTTACCGAGAACATTTTGGTATATTCAAGGTCTGAGGACAACATCCATAACCTTCAAGCCATCAGCTTGGCATGTTTTATAAATGACATTCTCAGTCTTGTGATCACTCCCTGGCAGTGCAATGGAAGTATAAAACATGTCCATGATCATATGCCATTACTTTTCACAATAAAGTTAAATGTGGCTGGCATTCAATGCTTCAAAATTAAAAAGGCAATATATCAAGATACATATTTTGGCAGAATATTAAAAATAAATCTATATTGATTATATCTGGGTCCAAAACATGTACTATAAATTACATTAAAATAAAAACTAGCAAAATTGCTGCAAACCATTAGGAAGAGGATTGAAAATCCTGTGGCAAAGTTGTTTGCATATTTTAAATTGATCAATAACTGATTTACATATTGTCATTTTTAGTTATTGCTTTTAAAACTACTGAAACCATCGTATAAAAAACTGCATAGATAATGAGGATGGAGCCTCACACTGATTATATGTTAACTTTAGTGATTTCCAGATATATTCTTATTCTACAGAGACATCTGAGTAGAAAAGTAATGTTTCAATCCCAGTTTTAATTACCTTAATATATTTTATTCAATTATTTATATATAATTTGTTGGTATTTGTGGGCACATTTGCATGTCCCAGCTCAGCTTCCCAGAATGCAGTGTAATAACTGTTTTTCTCGGAATTCTGGTCTGGAAGCAGGTTTTTTAACTTGTTTTAGACATTCAAATGTGAACACAGATGTACTATTTATTTACTGTACGGTGGAGGGTTTCTTTCTCTCTTTTGCCCACCATATATTAAATGATGGTTGTGGTGAACTACCTACTCATAAGGTCCACAACACAGGCTGAGATCCCGCTCCATGCTGATGATAGCCAGTAAGCTTGAAACAGCTGTATGTGGATATGATTCTCAGCTTGTGTATAAGCCAACATTGGCTTTGCATTAAAGATGTGTAATACAGGCATAAGCTTAAAGAAAGCCATGTTTGAAAATGGCTATGGATTGAAGAGTGAGACATGTGTGGGCATATTTGCATGTCCCAGCTCAGCTTCCCAGAATGCAGTGTAATAAATGTTTTTTTTAACTTGTTTTAGACATTCAAATGTGAACACAGATGTACTATTTATTTACTGTACGGTGGAGGGCTTCTATCACTCTTTTTCCCACCATATATTAAATGATGGTTGTGGTGAACTACCTACTCATAAGGTCCACTACACAGGATGAGATCCTGCTCCATGCTGATGATAGCCAGTAAGCTTGAAACAGCTGTATGTGGATATGATTCTCAGCTTGTGTATAATCCAACCTTAGCTTTGCATTAAAGATGTGTAATACAGGCATAAGCTTAAATGAAGCCATGTTTGAAAATGGCTATGGATTGAAGAGTGAGACATTTGTGGGCACATTTGCATGTCCCAGCTCAGCTTCCCAGAATGCAGTGTAATAAATGTTTTTTTAACTTGTTTTAGACATTCAAATGTGAACACAGATGTACTATTTATTTACTATTATATATATATATATATATATATATATATATATATATATATATATATGAAATGTATTAACAACACCCTTTAATTATCTCATTACCATCATTTAACATTTATCCTATAACTTAAAAAAAAAATATTATAAAAAGAAGCAGATGTGATGCTTAGAATAAATAATGTTGTTTTGTTTTGTGTCCTTTATTGTTATATTTTGTTGCAGCACACAGACCCTGAGATTGCAGAATATTTTGCTGTCTCCTTGAGCAGAGTCATGTGAACACGTCCCCTACTACTGACATCTCAAGAATATCCTGTCACTGCAACCAGCAAATAGCTCAAGCATCACTTAGATTAAGAATATACAATTATCTGTGTACTGTGGAAGCAGATTCAGGCAAGGCAAACCAAGCCAACTGAATAAAATAAAAGCTTGTTTGAACTTCAACCCCCCATATATTGGTAATCACAGTACATATGATATATAGTAGTAGCAATTTATTATTTTAAAATATAATCCTGTTTTATAAGCAATTAAAACATGCATTTAAATCCACATGTGCAATGTTATAATCCATTCAGTGAACTACTAGACTTGCCTTTAAATAATTTGTAATTAATAAAATAGATGCATATATCTAATATAAAGTTAATTTTGGAAATGCACGACTGATAATGAGAAAAAAGGATAGATAGAAACCCCTTTTCCAGTAGGAGTCTGACCCATGATTCACAGTGCTCCTACTGGAAAGGGTCTTTCTATTGATTTATCCATTTCATGATTATTGCATAATATTTACCCTGGGAAGCACCGGTTATATTAGATTTACATAGGACACTGTTGAGAATGCTGTTTTAAATAGTCTAAAAAATGTTGAATGCACAGCTGATTCCTACTAGAGCTGCTATAGCTCATTATGTATTCTGCCTAAAGCCAATAGCTACAGAATTTTATTACACAATACATTTAAAAACAGTTTTAAAAAGGAAATCACTTTTTCACATGCTGTTTCAACCATGGTGACTTCAGTTCCATATAATTGTTCCAGGAATTTCAGTAAATAGATGTAATGTGTGATGACGGTATAGTTCCTTTACTTTCCCATCTGACAAATAGCTTGAAGGAGAATAAGGATAAGCTAATGTCATCACCCAAGCAGATAACTGTGTGAATTTCTTATGGATTGCCTTAACAACAGCACCTCTGGGTCTTTAGCTGATAAAATATTTAACTTGACAAATATGACAGCATAAAAGAGAAAACTTCAGACTACATGCTGTTTTGTAATATTTAATACATGAACATTTAAATGAATGGTATACAATTTGGGATCTTAGTGTGCTTTCTTTTGACTACACTTAACTTAAAGGGATATGAAAGTTTTCTGGATTTTACTAGCTATATAATATACCTGTATCTCTGTGTACTTTTATGTATTTTATTTAGTGCTTATAAGCTGCCTGGGTCTGCCCTCTGCAGCTCACCAAGACACAAAATCTGCTATTCTTGTTGTGCTATGTCTGATACGAACCAATCAGTGACCATCTCTCATCAACATTCTGAAACATGCTGCTGAGAAGTGGTCCCTGATAGGCTAGGATGCTACACTGTAAACCCAGCACTACAGAGCACTAAATACAATTCAGTGGGCAGACCTATACAGGGACTATTTGTTTGACATTGGGCAGTAAAAACAGAGTTTACAAGCACTTCTTAATAAAATACATAAAAATAAATAGATACACAGATTATTATATAGCTAGAAACCTTCCATATCCCTTTAATATTCAATGAATAACAGAGAGGAAACATTTTCAATTAGAGAGCAGTAAGAGAGAACTTCTTTGTAAATAGTGTTGCCTACAAATGACTAAAATCAACACAGTTTAAAATTGTAATGGAGGGAATAAGTTATTTTGCTATTCAATAGCCGTCTTTTTGCGAGTTGCAAATGGTCTACGGGTTACGGGCTTGAAATCCTTGCAGTTGTTACAACCCATCAAAGCCTTTTGATCTCTAAAATCGCAAATCACTATTCCATTGCTACAATTCCCCAAGCCTGCAAATGTTTTCACACCCATAAACGGCAAATGTAGAAGAAAATCCTACGGGCACCAGATGGGACCCGCAAGGGGGTAAAACACCTGATCGTAGCACTGCAAATGCAAATAAGAAATCAATACTGCATTTCGGGTTTATATCGATCTCTGTAATCAATGACTTAATACATATCAGACCAACCACATGGACTAGAACAGTATCAGCATTCATTTTTATTATTTTGTGTGTTGCGGTTTTGCATATCCGATCGCATATCGGACCTCTAAAGACTAATTGATTGACATGAAACCTCCATCTTATACTGACTTAATGATGATGGTCACATTTTCTATTGGCTGTTTCTAAATGGGTAGTTATGGCCTTGCTTAACTGATCATGTTCCCGCCCTAAAATGCTACGTACGATTGCATTGTTTAAGGTCTTAAGGCTTTGGGCAGTAACTTGCGGGCTTGTTCTATTGAATAGCACCGAAATTGTAGCAGACTGTGAGCCCACATACAGCCTGTATACCGCAAGAAGCGTGCTTCAAATTGATTGAGGCTCAATGAGTTTAACTAATTACTGAAAGTTGAATGACAAATTATGCTTTTTTACATTAATTAATATTATAAAGGTTTGTTTTACTTTTTTATGTCAATGGTAATAAAACTAATTATCAACAAGTATATACATTTTATTGTCAAAAATATAAATTACCTTCCTTCTCATATAGATATATGTTTGTTCTATATAGCATCTCACATCATTTTGTAGTTTATTTTGAATCATTTGAAGTCCTAGTATATAAATTATTTCCTTACAACAGAAATAATAACTATTTCTGATTTTTATGTGATTCAGGTTTTGTGATTTTGTTTTTACTTTTCTTCTGAGCAATTGATCCTTGTAAGACTTTTCTGAAAAGACCAAGAACCTTTTATTATTACTATAAATTACTTGGTGCGTGTAATAAGTCAGTGAGCACCTTGTGATGTGCAATAGACATCTGTTATTGAAAACTAGTTTTAAGGTGAACACAATGTTGATCCTTCTTCAGGCTTACTTGCTGAATAGAGACCTTTATCTATAACAAACATTTTCAATGTGGCAATTTAAGAATACAGACAATATTTTCTGTTGATTGAAATATTTGTCATGACGTGGATTTAAAAAAAAATGTAATTTGATTTATGAAAGGAAAGTCATGTTATACTGTAGTTACATAGTTACATAGTAACTGAGGTTGAAAACAGACTTTTAGTGTGTCGATTAATTGATGCCGAGGACGGCAAACAGAAAAAAAACATTGAAACATTGCCAATTGATTCAATGGCAATGAACCCAATGATCCTAGATACTGGCGATCAAATTCCTCCCTGGATCAATACTCCCTCTCTAGTTATCCAGGATAACTAGATGCCCTTTTTATTCAAAAATACATTTTAAATGATTTATCAAATCCACTGTCACAGCCTCCTTTGATACTTTATTTTATATTTATTTGCAATTGTGTAATATAATTATAAGAAGCAGATATTGTTTCTGCCTTTATACTAATCTAGAATTTAGGAAGACTCTTAGGCAGAGGTTCCCAAACTGTGGTCCATGTATGACCAGTTGACTGTGATCTTCAATCAAGTGGTCCACGGTACGGCTGTGATTACAAAAAGTGATTAAACATTAATAAAACTACATAAGCAATTCAAGTATAAGTGCCTAGATGCTACATTGCATTGTTTAGAAGTGTATATAGGCATTACTAAATAACAATAGAGCTTTATAATTGGCCAGCTATGTCCTTTTGCCTAACAAAAACATTTTGAAATCCCTTTACTTAATTTGTCCTTGCAAAGTACTTTTTTAGAAAAAAAGGTATACGCTTTTTTTCTTCACAAATTTTTTTCAGTCACTATTTAGGCATGGATTATGTATCTACATATTTCAGCATAAATATGGGGCCTCATTAAATTCCAGCCTCGTAAATAAGAGGATTCTACTTAAGCCCTACGTACTGCAAAGTTTCTCTAACTTACAATGCTATTAAATTAGCCCTGCTGCGAGCAACGTATGAGCTACGCAGCAGGCCCGTACGTATCTACACTGCGTAAATGTACATGAGGAGTGACAGCCTGCGAGATGATATCGCAGGCTCCCACTCCTCATCAAGTGCTGCGGGGGTCCTAAAAGGGACCTCCGCGGCAGTCCCCCACATAAGCCCTGCCGTGGGGGGTACTCCAAACCCCCCCCTAGGCACCTAAAATGAACCCCCCCTCAATGCGGGGGTCCCTGTCGGGACCCCCGAAGTGTCCTCACATGAACACCTTGCTGCAGGGGTCCATAGGAACCCCCGCAGCCCCCACACATTAACCCCTTGCAGCGGGGGTCCCCGATCGGCACCGATCAGTCCCCCGCTGCATTTAAAACTTTTAAATTCCCCGCAGCGGCTCCTTAAAGGGACCGCGGCACACTATTACCCAATCCCGGCCGCGGCACTTAAAATTAACCCCCCTCTATGCTGGGGGTCCCGATGGGGACCCCCGAAGTGTCCCCATATAAACCCCCTGCTGCGGGGGGCCCCGATCGGCACCGATCGTGACCCTGCTGCAATTCAATTTTAAATTTCCCGCCTCGCGGGTCCTCAAAGGACCGTAAAGGTCCTGAAAGGACTCGCACTAAAAATATTAACCCCAGGCAACTATAATTACCCCATTAACTCATGATGGTCAATACAGACCACCATAAGGCCTAAATTAACCCATTAACTCATGGTGGTCAATACAGACCACCATAAGGCTCTAATTAACCCATTAACTCATGGTGGTCAATACAGACCACCATAAGGCCTAAATTAACCCATTAACTCATGGTGGTCAATACAGACCACCATAAGGCCTAAATTAACCCATTAACTCATGGTGGTCAATACAGACCACCATAAGGCTCTAATTAACCCATTAACTCATGGTGGTCAATACAGACCACCATAAGGCCTAAATTAACCCATTAACTCATGGTGGTCAATACAGACCACCATAAGGCCTAAATTAACCCATTAACTCATGGTGGTCAATACAGACCACCATAAGGCTCTAATTAACCCATTAACTCATGGTGGTCAATACAGACCACCATAAGGCTCTAATTAACCCATTAACTCATGGTGGTCAATACAGACCACCATAAGGCTCTATTTAACCCCATCAGTCCCATAAGGGTATATTATTACCATTATGGGCCTGTTACAACCCAACATTAACCACATAAGTGCCATGATGGTCCTCAAGGACCATCATGACACTAACTACAAACACTACACTATAACCCCCAATAAACCATTTAATCTAAACTAACCCCCCTCTACACTAATCTATTAACACTTACACTACCTACCTACACTACCTACCCCCTAATAAACCTCCCCAACACTCTAATTACAAAAAACAATAAACCTACAGCACAGAAAACAAAAAACCTACAGTACAAAAAACAAAAAAACCTACAGTACAGAAAAAATAAAAATTACAACCCCACCCCCCACTACAGAAAACAAAAAAATACATTACAACCCCACCCCCCACTACAGAAAATAAAAAAAATTACACACCTGAAAAGGAAAGACAGATAAACACAATACATTACATACATTACATACAATACATGACATTACATACATTAAATATAATATATTAAATATAATATATTACATATAATATATTACATATAATACATTACATACATTACATACAATACATGACATTACATACATTAAATATAATATATTAAATATAATATATTACATATAATATATTACATATAATACATTACATACATTACATACAATACATGACATTACATACATTACATATAATGTATTAAATATAATATATTACATATAATATATTACATATAATACATTACATACATTACATACAATACATGACATTACATACATTACATATAATGTATTACATATAATATATTACATATAATATATTACATATAGTCCTAATCAAATACCCCCTATCTATCTAACATACAATCTATTTAATTTAAAATAAATCCTAACTATATCAAATACATCCCCCTATCTATCTAATATACAAAAAATCCTAACTACATACACAGACCCTAATTCTAAGCTAAAATCAATAAATTAAGACCACTTACCTTTAAGATGTTGCTTCAGATCACTAACCTATGGGTCAAACAAAAAATAAAAATTAGTACAAAACATTAACATCAAATAAATAAACATTCTATACATTCTAAATATTCAACTCACCTTTACAGCATGTCCAGTCACTGTTTAGCTCTTCCGGCGCGGCCCTGTTAAAAAAAAAAACACAATACATGAATACATGAATACAATATATAAACAATAAATAAAATACACAAATAAACATCTAAATATACATTGAACTTACCTCCCCGCGATGTCCCCGGCCTTCTCTCCTTCAGCCCCGGCTGGGCCGCGGAACCATCCGCGCTCTAAAAAAAAAAAAAAAAAAAAACTAACGGAGGTCTGCACTGGCAGACCTCCCCGACGCTACTGAACCTCCCGGAGTCGTTTCCGGGAGGAAATTGGCATTGTCGGCTTGTGATTGGCTGAAAAAGCTGTCAGCCAATCAAAAGTCGTCAATGTAGGAGCCAATCAGGATGCGCAGATGTCTTCTACCAATCACTCCGTGGGGGTGTATCCCATAGTGATTGGCTGAAGGCATCTGAGCGTTGTGATTGGTTCCCAGAAAGATAGACAAGTGTTTAAGCCAATCAGGGTGGGATATTGGGGTGTATCCCATCCTGATTGGCTCACACATTGACGACTTTTGATTGGCTGAAATTGATAGACAGCTTTTTCAGCCAATCACAAGCCGCCAATGCCAATTTCCTCCCGGAAACGACTCCGGGAGGTTCAGTAGCGTCGGGGAGGTCTGCCAGTGCAGACCTCCGTTAGTTTTTTTTCTTTTTTTTTTTTAGAGCGCGAATGGTTCCGCGGCCCAGCCGGGGCTGAAGGAGAGAAGGCCGGGGACATCGCGGGGAGGTAAGTTCAATGTATATTTAGATGTTTATTTGTGTATTTTATTTATTGTTTATATATTGTATTCATGTATTCATGTATTGTGTTTTTTTTTTAACAGGGCCGCGCCGGAAGAGCTAAACAGTGACTGGACATGCTGTAAAGGTGAGTTGAATATTTAGAATGTATAGAATGTTTATTTATTTGATGTTAATGTTTTGTACTAATTTTTATTTTTTGTTTGACCCATAGGTTAGTGATCTGAAGCAACATCTTAAAGGTAAGTGGTCTTAATTTATTGATTTTAGCTTAGAATTAGGGTCTGTGTATGTAGTTAGGACTGTAATTATTTTATTTTACTTTAGAATAATGGTCTGTGTATGTAGTTAGGATTTTTTGTATATTAGATAGATAGGGGGATGTATTTGATATAGTTAGGATTTATTTTAAATTAAATAGATTGTATGTTAGATAGATAGGGGGTATTTGATTAGGACTATATGTAATATATTATATGTAATATATTATATGTAATATATTATATTTAATATATTATATGTAATGTATGTAATGTCATGTATTGTATGTAATGTATGTAATGTATTATATGTAATATATTATATGTAATATATTATATTTAATATATTATATGTAATGTCATATATTGTATGTAATGTATGTAATGTATTATATGTATGTATTGTATTGTGTTTATCTGTCTTTCCTTTTCAGGTGTGTAATTTTTTTATTTTCTGTAGTGGGGGGTGGGGTTGTAATGTATTTTTTTGTTTTCTGTAGTGGGGGGTGGGGTTGTAATTGTTTTTTGTTTTCTGTACTGTAGGTTTTTTTGTTTTTTGTACTGTAGGTTTTTTGTTTTCTGTGCTGTAGGTTTTTTATTTTTTGTAATTAGAGTGGTGGGAAGGTTTATTAGGGGGTAGGTAGTGTAGGTAGGTAGTGTAAGTGTTAATAGATTAGTGTAGAGGGGGGTTAGTTTAGATTAAATGGTTTATTGGGGGTTATAGTGTAGTGTTTGTAGTTAGTGTCATGATGGTCCTTGAGGACCATCATGGCACTTATGTGGTTAATGTTGGGTTGTAACAGGCCCATAATGGTAATAATATACCCTTATGGGACTGATGGGGTTAAATAGAGCCTTATGGTGGTCTGGATTGACCATCATGAGTTAATGGGTTAATTTAGGCCTTATGGTGGTCTGTATTGACCACCATGAGTTAATGGGTTAATTAGAGCCTTATGGTGGTCTGGATTGACCATCATGAGTTAATGGGTTAATTAGAGCCTTATGGTGGTCTGGATTGACCATCATGAGTTAATGGGTTAATTTAGGCCTTATGGTGGTCTGTATTGACCACCATGAGTTAATGGGTTAATTAGAGCCTTATGGTGGTCTGGATTGACCATCATGAGTTAATGGGTTAATTAGAGCCTTATGGTGGTCTGGATTGACCATCATGAGTTAATGGGTTAATTAGAGCCTTATGGTGGTCTGGATTGACCATCATGAGTTAATGGGTTAATTAGAGCCTTATGGTGGTCTGGATTGACCACCATGAGTTAATGGGTTAAATAGAGCCTTATGGTGGTCTGGATTGACCACCATGAGTTAATGGGTTAAATAGAGCCTTATGGTGGTCTGGATTGACCATCATGAGTTAATGGGTTAATTTAGGCCTTATGGTGGTCTGGATTGACCATCATGAGTTAATGGGTTAATTAGAGCCTTATGGTGGTCTGGATTGACCACCATGAGTTAATGGGTTAAATAGAGCCTTATGGTGGTCTGGATTGACCACCATGAGTTAATGGGGTAATTATAGTTGCCTGGGGTTAATATTTTTAGTGCGAGTCCTTTCAGGACCTTTACGGTCCTTTGAGGACCCGCGAGGCGGGAAATTTAAAATTGAATTGCAGCAGGGTCACGATCGGTGCCGATCGGGGCCCCCCGCTGCAGGGGGTTTATGTGGGGACACTTCGGGGGTCCCGATGGGGACCCCCAGCATAGAGGGGGGTTAATTTTAAGTGCCGCGGCCGGGATTGGGTAATAGTGTGCCGCGGTCCCTTTAAGGAGCCGCGGCGGGGAATTTAAAAGTTTTAAATGCAGCGGGGGGCCTGATCTATGCAGATCGGGCCCCCCCCCTGCAATGGGTTTATGTGGGGACACTTCGGGGGTCCCGATGGGGACCCCCAGCATAGAGGGGGGTTAATTTTAAGTGCCGCGGCCGGGATTGGGTAATAGTGTGCCGCGGTCCCTTTAAGGAGCCGCGGCGGGGAATTTAAAAGTTTTAAATGCAGCGGGGGGCCTGATCTATGCAGATCGGGGACCCCCGCTGCAAGGGGTTAATGTGGGGGTGCTGCAGGGGTCCCGATAGAGACCCCTGCAGCATGGGGGTGTGTATAGGGTGCAGGGGGGAGCCTCACACTGCTGTCTCGGGCTGTTCCGAGGCAGCACGTAGAGGCTTTCGGATCCCTTGCGTGGACTTTTTGTCCACGTAGGGATTCTTACGATATGCGAGACTCGTGCATAGATTTAAGGCTACGTAGCTCTCTCGGAGCCTATTCTCGGCCATTTTCTCGCAGTCATATCGTAAAGCAGGCTGCGAGAGATTCGGTTCTCGCAAACAGCAGGAAAACTGCCTTTTGCGAGCACCGAGAGAACTACGAGGGAGAATTTAATAGGGCCCATGGATAGTAAACAATATGTAGTTTTGTTCCAGCATAAATCCAGTTTTCTATTACTAAAATTGTTTATCAGACAATAATAAATCTTGTTAATGCTAGTAAAATATTATAACATATATATTTTTTTCACTTTGCATGTTGTACAAACCCACCATTACCTGTAATTGAAAGTTAAAAGGG
This sequence comes from Discoglossus pictus, assembly GCA_027410445.1. Lineage (NCBI taxonomy): Eukaryota > Metazoa > Chordata > Amphibia > Anura > Alytidae > Discoglossus > Discoglossus pictus. Next base: position 52,882,679 of record CM050163.1, read on the forward strand.
TTTCTGAAGTCATAGACATTGCGCCGAACCATAATGCAGAGCAGTCAAATTCAAGCTCTATTTTTTTGTCAATTGTTGCTCTTTTTACTATTTTTTGATTATTAATGGCAGAGTTTTGCCTTTCATAGCACTCCCATCAAACTCTATCTGTCTAATTACTTTGGCGATGTGTCCAGTTTTGCTGCTCTGTATGAATCATTGAGCCTTTGGGTCTGTCAATCAGAGAAAAATTGAAAGCCTCCCTCAAATGCTTATATAAGATCTTATTGCAATAATAAATGTCAAGTATTTTTTTCCTTTGGCGGGAATATCTAGCAGAAGAAGTATACCTAGAGGAACTACTGAAAAAGCTTTTCAATAGATTTTTTGTTGCAGCAAAATAAAAAAGGATTTGGTCAAACTCTGTGACCCTGGGAGGGAAGTTTTAAGGGAGAATAACGTGTTTATATAGAAACTATTATAAAATAGTGAAATATGCATGGCATCTAAAAGTTCAATGACTTTACGTGCTCTACTTATACAAATTCAGGAATTATTACTGTATATTTTAAATTCCCTCTTCTCTCCCTTACTGTGATACCAAATTGGCCTCTTCCATCCCTCAGAGGTGGTGGATGCAAACTGTGGTCCACTTATCGACATAGTCACATGCAGTGGAGGAGCTAGTACATAGGGGGCCCCCGACCACTCCCCCCCCCCCGCCCCAGGAGGGGGAAGGCACAATTTTTTTTTGCACTTGTACATATACATACATATATATATATGTGTGTGTGTGTATGTAGGGAGTTCAATGCACCTCACTGATGAGGCACATAAAGGCCGAAACGAGTCTGGGGTTTGCTGTTTCTCCTGTTCAGGGTAGAATTGCCTGGTAATTCGGGCTGGGTCACTCTTTTGAGTGGGACCAGACTGATATACTACAGGATATTTCTCCCTGTGAAGGGCACAAGTGAGCTTAAACAGGTTGCTCTCAGAGTGGCTTATCATGGTTATAGAATAATTGGATTTTTGGAAATCTCAGCACCAGCACCCTGATATCGAGCTTCTGTACCAGTCAGGGTCTCTCCATCAGGAATCAGCACTTCCAGTTATCTTCCTATGGTAGTGACCAGGACAGGTTACTTGCAGGGTGGAGATGGGTTCAGTATCGCAGCCACCAGGAGCAAAATAAGACACACAATTTTTATATGTCTCCAGAAGTGAACTTTTACTTTTATAACTATATTATATTAACTTTTATACCTATATAAATACTTTCTTACCTGAGGGCCGAGGGGGGCCACAGAGGTCCGAGAGGGCCATTAGGGACCAAGGGGGCCACAATGGGCTGAGGGAAGCCACAGGTAGTTGTGGGGGGCACAGGGGGCAGAGGCAGGCTGCAAAGGACCACAAGGGGCCAAAGGAGGCTGAGGGGGGAACATAAGGGGCCACGGTGGGCCACAGGGCCTTCATGGGGTGCTAGGGCCTGCAGGGGTCCCCTGGGGGCCATAGTGGGCATACGGTACCCCAGGGGACCCATTGGAGGTCCGTGGGAGCCATAATGGGCCGGCAGGCAGCACAGGGGCCTTGGGGGCCTGTGGGGGGCCACAGTGGGCCATAAGGCAGGAAGATAGGCTAGTAGAGCGAGGCAAGGAGTTCCAAAGAGAGAAATGTCCTGAAGGTGGGAGTGAGAGGAGGTGATAAGAGGAGGAAATAAGAAGGTTATTAGCAGTACGGAGAGGTTGAGTAGGAGAGCACTTTGATTGAAAGCAGAGATATAAGAGGGTGTACTATACATTAGGGTCATGATTTAAAATTTTATTCTGGAAGCCAGTAGAATGACTGGCAGAGAGGTGCTGTAGACACTGAACGTTGAGTTTGGTAGATGAGTCTAGCATATGGATTGGAGTGAAGACAGAAAGTTGAGACAATGTAGGATGGGAGGAGGAAGACAGGCAAACCTTTTTCAACCCCAATAGGTGATGCTAATTGGTAATTATGCCACCTTATTAATTATGCAGATACTTGTCTACAGGCTTCAGGTACTATACAAGCAATAACAAAATGTCTGTAAGGCAATTCTTGATCAAATATAAAATGTAAACCGCTTTCCCTGTTACATATTTAACACAATATCTTGTATTTATTCAAATTATAATATACTTTATTCTTCTTTAATTAAGACTCAAATTACTGTACCCTACCATGCAATTAACATCAACAAAAATGTATGTTACTGCAGAAAATTACTTAGTAAAAATTGTTTATTTTTCATAATAAGATTCAGGTATATTAGTGTTTTTCTGTAAAATGTGTAGCTTTGCTGCCAGAGATTTCAGCTGGCACAGTCATCAAATGAATGGAGGAAGCCAAAGTCTACAGCCAAAATATATGCTCATTTTATATGCATCAGATGTTATGTACTATATTAAATATGCATGATCATAATGTGCTTCTCATCTAGGTAAACATGACATTTCATTGGCAGTAATTATAACACAGTAAAAAGAAGCAAAAAGTAGCTTTCATAAAGCATATTGGCACATCTCAGTAGGTGGATGTGATTGTATTTTATTGTACAATAACAGAGTAACATACATTCAGTATTCATTTTAAGTGGTTCATTTAAATACTCTAAAATGAAAAATGTCAAACAAAGGGGAAGTGTAGTAATTAACTTCACTGTAATAAAAGGAGGCAGTCAAAGCTCTGGCATAATATTTGCTGAAGAGAAGAATTACAATTATTATCGCTGTTTTATTTTAGCCATAATGTACATAATATTTTTTGAAGGCTTTTAAATTATTATTAAAGTGCAAGGAATTCATAAATACCACTCTACATTATCAAACACAGCTCTGAGAATCAAGTACATTTTTAAATGTTTAAAATTGATGCATTTCACTGTTTTAGAAGAGTTTGTTTTTTATCAACCAGTTATTCCTTGAACTGTTCCATTGAACAGCTTCCTTTACTTGGCAGGTTCTGCAAGGACCAGATATGACAAGTATACTGAAAATGGTGGTAAACTCTCCTTACCATAACTAGAATAGTTAATTAAATATACTCACAAAAGCTAAAATTGTAAATGTATCTTTGCAGCGAAGCCAATATATTTATGGTCCATACGGGACCTGAATATCGGTCCCTATGGTGCAAATCAACTCCGGCTGACTCAAGGTAAATAAAAAGTTTGAATGCTGTAAAAGCTACTGTCATGAATGATTTTGGGACTCCCCTGAACCAATAAGCCACCCTGCTATTTGGAACTCTGGCACACTATGTTGCTAATAACCAAAACTACTAAAATAGACACGAGACTTGATGTGGGGACTGTGACATGTGTGTAGTGTAGTGTGTGCCACTATAGTTAATGTTGGGGTTACTATATCATGTTATATGCACTGTGATATTGCTATCTTACCTGTAACTAGCAGAGATACAGTTTCTGCCATGATTGTTAGTAAGACAACAAAGAGTTAAGTTTCTACAAGAATTTATATGGATATACAACCCAATGAGAGCAGAAAAGCATACACTCTCTCTGGCCTCAGAAGATTGTAAAATTGATAATCAATCTGGGGCAGGGGGATGTCTGACCCCCCTCACTTAATGACAGCAGCAAATACCAGATCAGATATATCTCAGACAAAGGAATGTTGGGGGGTTGGTTGCTAGCCGTAGGAACAGGGAGGATAATACATTATGGGTGGGATGTATTTTTGTGGTGTGATATCTCTTTGGAAGAGAAAAATACATTGGTCAGTCTGACTCTGACATAATAATCATGTTATTGTCTCAGTCTAAGTTAGAGATTCTAACAAAAGGAATGCCTGTGTCTGATGTTATAATTTAATCCTAATCAACGGGATTTAACAGAGTTTTATTTTGAATTATCAGAACCTTTAGTGCAGAGTTTGCAACCTGGAAGGTCCTGAGTACTCATAAGAGGTGTTTTGGCTGGGTGCTGAGATCGTGAACACACAAATGCACAACATAGAAGGAGAAAATTGAGGTGCACGTGGCCCCTAAAATATGGGTCATAACAGTTACCATTTCAGATTTTACAAAACAATTATAACAAAGTGAAATGAGATTCAAATGGAAAAGTGTTATACACATTATCTACTTGATTTTGATTGCTCTACATGATGGCACACTAATACTGAAGCCATTTGTGCTCTATACATATATCTCAGACAGATGATACATGTGGAGAAAGTATTTTCCTTGTTGAAACTTCGGCTCATTGAGATTTGAACAATGAGCTTTTGAAGTTAGCGGCTTTTGGCTGATTTTATCCTCTCCTGTATCGACAGAATAAATAATAAGTTGCAATGGCTGGTTAATAAGAACCAGCAGTATGGATGTTACATTGTTCTATTTCCCTCTTGACTCTGATGTCTGAATTTGAATCCCATTAGTTTTCTTCTTCAAAATAATCATTTTTAGGTGGTTTCCAGATAAAACAGAAATTATTTATAAACTGTAAATGGATGATATGAGACAAATATGGGTATTTTCATGCTTTTTTGAAACAATTCCAATCCATATGTTTTGCCCACTGCATCAAGCAAAAGAGTGGATCAGAAAGGCTGACTGACAGCTAAATATTGCAAACTTAAATCTTACGATAGGAAAACTTTTTTTTTTATTAACAACATTTAATTGATAAAGTAGACAATGGATAAAATACGTCACAGGTTATCAAGTAATTAAGGCACTGATATCTCATTAATAAAGCAATAGAATATTGGATTGTGAGTTGTTTGGAAAGGTTGACTTACAGCTAAATATTGCAAACTTCAGTTTTAATTTTCTGTTGAAAAATGGATTTAAAAAATAATAATATTCAGCTAACGATTGGCGGGACTTTATCGCAGTAGATGTGGAAACACATGTTAAACTTTGTGACTACAAGTAAAAGGAAATGTAAGCATCTGCTGACATAGATACACCTAAAAGGCCCCAGATGTATTATACATTTCAATGAGAACGTATACAAGCACTTGTTAAAAAATAATTCTGTGCCATAAAACTAACATTCCATGTAGGTTTCTATGTACCTTAATTGTGCTCACAAATACCTCCTCAGCGTCTATGTGTCCTCTCTCCCTGCTAATTACTCTTAATCAGTGCCAAAAAGGATCTGAACTGCAGTCTCAACTGACTGAGAGAAATTAGCGGGGAGAGATAACACATAGAGGCAGAGGGAGTCTGTGGATAAAATTGGAGTTTATAAAATCCAACTTTAGATGTGGAATTAATGCCACTATATTATGTTGTTAATAAATTAGCAATATCAAAAACATTTCACATGAAATTTTTTATCATATTTGTTACACATTCTGTGTTTTTAGAAATAATAAATATAGTGCTCACACAATAGGGTTTAATTTGTTTATTTCATAATTAATCAATAATAAAAACAGTATTTAAAAAAAAAATATATATATATATATGCATTTCTCTACCTCCTGTCAGGTGTCTAGGGGGTGGGAGAGAATCTGCTCTGGATGCAGTCCTGATAGGGTTTTTTTTATCTGCCTCTTTCCTTGCAGTGGTTACTGCAGGCAAAGATAGACTGACAGAAAAAAATGATGACAGACTCCTGGGCAGAACTCATATCCTGGATATGGAGAAAAGTAGCTCTGCAAGTTCCTTAGACACTTAAGTCTAGAACTGGATCATTAGGGTGTATATTTTTGCAATCAGTGAACCGAGGGTTGGGGAAGGGCACAACACCCATTCCCTCCCACTGGCTCAGAAGCAGCCTTTGCATCATTCACTGCAGCAATAACTCTCCAAAAATGGAATCACAAGCATAGCTACCAGTGGTTCAGTGCACCAGGGTCCTCCTCTGGGGAGCCAGTACTGTGGGTTTTTTTTACACTCTAGCCCAAACAACCATGCCCCACCCACCATTTCTAGAGGTTACAGTGTGGAGCAGTTCAGTACTCTGGGAATGTGTACCAGGGAAGAAAGTAAGGGCTGGAAAGTGACAGCAAATTACAGAGGGGATGGGTCCAGTGAGTGAGGGTGGGAGCTTAGGAAATAGGCACGGATGCTATGTGTGGTGCGTGCTTAGAGGGGTTGGGTGCCGTGTGGCAATGAATTCTGAGAGCGGCGGGTGCTGTGTGTGGGAGTGTATGATGAGAGGGACTGGGTGCCATGTAGAGATAGTATATGTTTTATATATATATATATATATATATATATATATATATATATATATAATATTCCTGCAGTGTAGCGTAAGGGCCACCCCAGCTGCATCATGGAGCTATGCTGCAGGCAGAGGAGCTTCACACAGGCAGGAGGGAAGGGAAGGGGAGCAGCTAGGGGAAGGGGTCTTGGAGAATGGCACTGAGTGAACTAGTACCTTTAAGAATTATATAAAAAAAAATCTGCTAAAACAGATAAGCCAAGTGGATCTTTTCTGCCATATTATTTTGCATTGCTTGCATTCAGCCTGAGGCTCATGACTCATTATTTACCCCTGAGGTACAAGTATTTTTCAATTTTGTAATACTCACATTTGGAACAAAGCTGGGAGTGACTGATTTTTCCAAAACTGCATCCCAGTTCATATCAGCGAGGTAAGGAGAGCTTTGGATGTCCGATAGACTTGAGAATCTGCACTCTGGGTCCTTGGTAAGAAGCTGGAAGAAGAAAGGGAAACTACATTTCAATACTTTGGAAAAAAGGCTCAGGGCATCACACTGTGGAAAATTATTATAACTGTATAATTATACTGCTGCCAGCTCTGCAAAGGACAGCATGTCTGAATATAACCCTTCTCTCTCTCTCCCAGAGAGAGAGAGCGAGAGATTGCAGAATAAAGTAATACCTTTGCAGAATAAAGTAAAGTAATACCTTTTTATTGGACAAACATATTTATTGAAACAATGAGCATTGATAGATGTACCTCTCTTTATCAAGTCAGGAGCAGGACCCTGTAGAGAACCATGATACTTTGGTGAAGGCTGTGCATGTGCAGATGGATGATTCCATTCCTGGGGCATTATTGTTGCAGTGAATGATACAAGGGTCTGCTTCTGAGCCAGTGAGAGATTGTGTCTATTTCAGTCATATACAATTATCTTTACAAATGCTTTCTGCTCCCAATCCTCAATTCACTGTTAACCAAAACACATGAATTAGCTCTGAACTTTAGTGTTTAAGTGACTAGCAGAGCTGCTTCTCTCCATTTACTTTATAAACTTTATATACACAACTTTACTACAGAATACACACATTCCTGAATTCCAAGAAAGAGAGAAACTAAAATGGTGTGATTTTTACAAGGGCCACAGCAGACATTTATAGCAGAATAATAATATAGAACAAGACTTATATTTAAAAAGAACTATATATATATATATATATATATATATATATATATATATATATAGTTATAGTGCAACAGTCAAAGGGAAAAGTAAAATTTAACTTATATTAAAGATAATCATAATAACAAAATATCAAATCTACAAGGATCATCTGGACATTTTGTACCAAATCATAGAATTACATTTTATATATATATATATATATATATATATATATATATATATATATATATATATATATATATATATAGAAATGCTGCATTACCTAGGTACTCATGCAAAATTAAAGTATAAAATAAAACCTTCAAAACATTCCTCGGTCCCCAAATCTAATGCTGTATTGTCATTCTAGCTGGTATAGTGTTGCCCAGCAAAAAGGAAGGTGCAGCGACCAAGGAACCATCTCATGGAGCCTTCCGTCATGAGTTGGTTTCAATGGTTTCGGCACTCTCTTCTATGCTGGAGAACCTGTTACTGGTGACCATAGTGGTGGTGTAGCATTAGACTGCATTAGACAGCATTAGATTTATGGAATGAGAAATGTTTTGAGGGTTTATTTTTGCTTGAGTACCTTGGTAATATAGCATTACAACATATATCTTAAATGGATTATATGATCTGTTGCAAGATGTCCAGATGATACAAGTAGACTTGATCATTTAGGAATGTTGAAAATAATTGTTTTCCCTACATATTTGGGGAAATGATTATATTTTCAGTGTCTTAAATCTTAGTTACCTTCCATAGTGTCTGTATGACACATGCTGGCATTGGAAACATTTATATTAGATAAATGTTTTTCTGGATTGAAGATACGTTTGTTAAATAAATGTGAGATATATTAATATCAAAAATACATACTCATGAGGGAATATATATATATATATATATATATATATATATATATATATATATATATATATATATATATCAATTAAGAGAGTGCTGTCCTTGAGTTTGCTAAGTATTTGTTCTCATACATGAGCACCTCTTGCCTAATTTATAATAACAATATATAAGCTATATGGTTGTGGAGGTGTTAAACAATAATAAAGTACCAAATGTATGAATATTTGTAATTTGAATTTCTTAAATTAATTTAGAATTGAAAAAATAATTAGTGTTGGCTACATTTTGGCCGTCACTCAGCTCAAGAGATCCTCCCACCACACTGGACTCACCTCATTATTGGTTAATGGCTCCCTGGATTAATGGTTTCCTTTTGGATATGGTTTATGGTATTTAAATGTGTCACTAGGTAGAGTCTACTGATGCCTCAGGTGCCATAATTAGAAGGTGGTAAGAAAACCGATCTGGCGGGAGGATCACATGGGTTGAATGACAGCCAAACATAGTAAATTAGGAAATGTTCTATTATTAAGTGACATTTTTTAACTATGTTCCAATCACAAATATGGCAAACAACTAATTTTAAGGTGTCAACACTTTGATATATTTGTTGCAGGACCTCCAACCTTCTTTGCATAATTTGGTATGTACATATTAATACTCAATTACTACTAATTATACATGCTCAGAATTATTAGATCAGAAGGCTTTAGACAGAAATTCAGACCCCCAGCCTTTTCCCCCAATCTAAACAGGTATTTAGTAGGTATTACTGTCAACAATAAAAACTGTTAATCTGTACACAAGATGGCGTACAAGATGCTCTACAAAAAGATTGTGGATGGCTGAATAAAATCAAACCACTTTTTAGAATTGATAGTGAGTGGATCAATGCTGGAGAATAAAAGTTATAACTATGGGACTTATTAAAAAAAAAACATTTTATAAAACATGCCCTTTTAAATGCATGACAGAAAATGTGTGAATTTACTGTCCATTTAACGATCAGAATGACAAGGTCATACCGTACGTAAAAAAATCAAATCAATGCTGTCGTCCAGACATTGGGAGCTTGCCACTTAGTTTACCTATGCCATGTTACCTCAGAGAGGAGTTCACCGAAGAAGTTTTTTGTTACATAAAGTCCTACCCTACTTCCAGTAAAAAAGCTCCATATTGCTCTAAATGTCGCATTGACTTTGCCAATATCATTTGGATGAGCTGTTTGTGGAGAGAGACGTGTCATTCAGTGTCTGCTGAATTAATCATATTAGGTCTGTGTTTTCAATAATAAAACCACAGTATGTTTTCAATACGTACAGAAGTAGATATTTTCAACGGCGTATTGTACACAAATAGCACATTAATATAAACTATATAAAGTATAGTGGTATAGATTAATGTTCTGCAAACTAACACATCTAGCATAAAATTAATCTTTGTCTCCATTGAATAATATAATACTAACACAATGCATAGAAGATCATGATAACATTGCTTGTTGTGAGATTAAGCAACATGACCTTTATATATAATAAGATAAGAGATTTCATATGTTCTCATAATATTTTCAATAATTTATCCTTAGGGGACCTCAGTCAGATCAAATCCAAGAACTAATGAAATTCCAACATAAATACTGCACACAGCTGCCAAGATTTAGTCTAGTGAATTTATATTGAGCTCACAAAAGATAGAGCAATGCTACTGTAGCTTACCTGGACCTTTTATATTGTGTCAGTTATGGCATCACCTGTTTTAACTTGTAGATTTACTGTATATTTATCAAAAAGGCTAATGACTAGGCAGGGCTTTATTTCCTATTTGCCGCTAAATTCCCACATTCATCTTTGTTTCCTATGTGTTCTGTATTATGTATATGTACATATAATTTATTTTATTCCTTGGCACATACATCACACATCATTGTTAAATTATGCAACATAATGCAATTTATTTTATAATGTATTCATCATGGGGGTGGCTAGAGTAACAGGTAGCATGCTGTTGACACAAGCATATTTTGTTCTATTCATTATTTTATTTGCTTTTTTAAGAACTTTCTTAATTCCTTACATATAAAGTAGTGTAATAGACTTTAGTACAGGTATAAATGTAAAGAAACTATGCAAAGAACTCTCTAAAATGCCATTACTCCTATGAAAAAGGAAAGTGGGACGGAAAAGGGAATATGTGGATATATTCGGACTCATACAGGCACAAAACTTTATAATATATGAAGAACTCAGTCTTAAATGTTCAGCTATTAAGCCTACTTACAAGGGCAAGACTCAATGTTTTTTTACATACTAACCAGATCTGAGTAGTGGGAATCCTAATTGGACATTGTGGGGACCCATAAATAAGAGGATCTGGAGCATGCTATGTTATTGAGGGGAGCCGGTTGAGGGAAGCTGATTATGGTGCTTTCAGGACCTAAGGGAGGAGGAGAGTTTGGTGGCAGGCAGGCAGGCAATGAGAGGCAGAGCTTTTATAATGACCTGATACCTCCTGCATGTCAGTGTACATGGAGGAGCAGGGTGGTGCAGACATTGTGAACTTTTCCATGTGCTCCCATGACCTATTTGTTTCAATATAGTGCAGCACACTATACGCCACTTTAAACCATCATGCACATATTGCTTTAAACAATGTTATGCTTTAATTACTATAAATGAATGTTCACTTGCCATCAGAAAAAAAACAAAGGTATACATTACTAAACCTTTTACCTTTTACACTTTTTGAAAATTTTAATAGGAAAATATAATTCACAAAAGAGAGGCATATACCAATAAAAAGTCTGTTTAACTTTAGAAGTTGAAACATGCGCTGCTAATGTGGCAAAGTACTACATTATACAACAGTAATAAATAACGGCCACAGCCTTCCAGTTCATGGGGTAGGGTCAAATTAATTTTGGTAAAGAGGTATACTGGTATAAGCGTATCCTCAGGCTAAATTTACTCAAACTGCCCACACCATTTTGCTTCTTGCCTGCAGGCAGAAAAAAAACTATTTTTCTAAACAAAATATACTCATTCATTCGAGAGCATTCGCCATCAAAAATTTTTTTGGGGGAAAAAAGATTTGCATTTATTTGCAGCAAGTTTAATTAAACAACACATTTCACTCATATAACAATGTATATTGTGATTACAAACGTTCTTTTGTGATAGCTTTTACAATTGTTCCAGTGCAAACAGGAAACATGTATGCTGCTATGCTGATTTGCAGACACTCCACTTTTCAATTTGCAGGCCTTGTATCAGAGGATATTTTTATCTAATGCTATAATTAATTTTGCTATTCTTGGTAGCCAGTGATACTTACAATGCACAAATAACCTTTTATTTGGTTAAAAAGAGCAAATATAGTATTATATGTTATCTGTTTTTTTACAGACCTTATAGGACCTTCAAAGTCGTTTGCTATATGTGTAGGCATGTATGTCAGATGTTTAAGAAATGTAAAAGTTGTTTATATTTTCTTTCTACTTTAAATAATACATTGATACAAAAAAGTTTTATAATTTCTTACATTACAAGTAAAGAGAATAAGTTTGTTAAGAGAATATGGAAGCTTTCTATATATTACCACATATATAATATACCTATTTATCTATTTAGTTTTAGTTACTTTATTTTATTAAACTGGCTTATAAGCTCTGTTTTTACTGCCTAAAATCAAATAGTCCCTGTATGAGTCTGCCCGCTGCAGCATATGCAGATAGACCCTGTAAGGCTATATATGCAGTATAGTGTCCTAGCCTATCAGGGACTACGGCTCAACAGCATGCTGCAGAATTTTGCTGGGAGATGGTCACTGATTGTTTAGTATGAGACACTGCACAGCAAGTACTACAGAGCCTGTAATCATGAGCTGCAGAGGGCAGACACAAGCATGTAATATTTGTTTGATTTTAGGCAGAAAAATAGAGCTTTTAAGCACTTTTTAATAAAACAAAGGACATAAAAGTAAATAGATGCTCAGGCATATTATATACTTAGTAAAAGCAAAAGTTAGATGCTATGGGATTAATGGACCCCCCACTCCACAGAACAAGAGGTGGGGAGAAGAGTCCCAATGTCCCCCGAGTATTGAGGGGGAATCCTAGGAGGATACTCAGAATCATAGGTATAGCGGGTATTAAGAGGGAGTCCCAGGGGATTCCCGTGCAGCCCATAGGGGTAGTAATAGCTTCTTCATAGCGTCAGTTTTAGTCAATCTATGCTTCTCAGAAGGTGGATGTACATGGAGGCTTTTTAATAATTTTTGGCACTCAGAGAGACTTTCCAGTAAATGTCTGCAATGTTTTTTTAAAATAACTGCTATAAAATAATTTTTATTTTTTTATTTTGCTGTGTTAATTTCTATGAGGGAGGTTCTTCCTTCCTACATTTGTGAGCCGTGGTTTCCTTATTTTCTTTCAAAAGATTTTTCTGTTTTATATTTTATTAGAATGCAGCAAATTCCTTCTGTTTTCCTAGATTTACTAGGATATTTTCTTAGGTATATTCATTTTTGTGGCTAGCTGCACCTTGCGTACAGTTTCTCTATTCTCCAGTTTTTTTATTTCTTTATTTAGGGGTATTAGTTAGAGCTTATATTTGCTTTTTTTAGGGAATAAACATGCCTGGACATACCTAGCCATAGCCATCAGACGTGTCTCATACTGAGGCTTATTTTAATGATACACAGTGGGATATGTCCTGGCAGATCACAAAACCAATATCCCAAGCAGCAATATTCAAATACAATTGATAAAGGATAATGTTATAAAGCTATCTGTCTCATTTACGTTGTATTTATCAAAAGATGGAAACCTTAAGACACACTAATAAAAAAGTCTCTCTCACAATTGAATGAAGGTCTCATATTGCACTGAATATCTTATACGTCATTCTTGTTTTGTTTTATGTATTGTTTAGGGGACCACCGTAACTATATGCAATAAAAGTAAAGAGATGGTTTAACTAGGCACTGGTATTAAACTTACTTGGAAACACTAGTTTCTAAGTCTTCAGTTGAGTAGCTTGTCTCCATCCCTATCGGGTCATCAAAGTGAATGGTTCTAATTGAAAGGCAATGCTAAATGGTCAGACACAAGCAGCCTGGACAGGACTGGGTACTTTTCATTAGCTGTCTCCCAGTCAAATCAGATAGTATGCTTATTGGGAGGGGAATAATTTTAAAACATCAAGTATTAAGTCAATGAAGAGCTCCCACTCCTGTCTAGACACAAGTTTGTATTTGACTATTTAGCTCTTTTCTTCCAGTGGAGCCACTCTCAAACTTTGATGCTCTCATAGATGGTAAAAAAAATAGCTTAGCTGGAGGCTTAAAAGCTGATATTTGAAATAAGTTCTACATTGTTATTTTGTTTAATTAATATTACTTTTATTAATGATAGATGTATAATAAATAAACAAATAAATACATAAATATACTTCCTGTTGTTTAGTGCTTTACATTGGTTCTTGAAGGTACATGTATGTTGTGGCATGGTGCTACTTGAAGACACATACCAACACTTCACTGTAATTGCTTTAGGAAGTAGATAGAAAACAAATGTTGAAGCCACAAAAACATGTTGTAGGCCCGGCAAAGTGTAGTGAATGTTGACCATATCTCTGTTATTGTTATTAGTAATGACATGTTTACTAAAATGGACCGGGCAACAATTGCGTACCACAAAGAAAGACAGTGTTACATAGTTATTAAACCAATACACATTGCTGACATTCAGAAGAAAAAAATAATGTTAATGTTAAAATGTATTTACCTTTTTTAGTAATGCCACCATATTCTTGCACCATGTTGAAGAATAATGCACTCTTTCTATCTTGAACATGTTCAGAATGTCATCGATTGGCGTTGTTGAATGAATTTCATAAGGTCTCTAGGAGAAATGTAAAAGCAATGTTATGCTGTCCCTGTGACAAACACATATGATATGTAATATGAAAGCACAAGAATAATTCTAATATGTTCAATATATAAAAATATATATCAACTGATGTAAAGCTTTTTCATTGCAAAATAATCCTTATTAGCAGATACCCTAAACACTGTTAACGTAACACTGCTTATTGGGTGCTTTGCTAATAAAGTTGCTCAGTAGATGTTAACAGACATGTTGCCTGCTTGCTTCATGTTAGTATCAATAGCCTCTAACGGGTGCTTTATCTAGAGCTAAAACAACTTTTCTAATACTATTGGCTGCCTAAACACTCAGAGATTGGATAAACATATACATATACAGTAGGCATATATGACACTCTAAGTTATTTGGCATAAGCACCTCAACATGTATCTGCTTATCTTACAGGCAAGGAACTTTTCTAAACAAGTAATAGTAATCTAGATACATGCCTGTAAGTATAAGTAATATATACATTTTCTTACCCAACCTCTCAGGAGTTCATAAGCTGTAATTCCTAGTGACCACCAGTCTACAGGGTACGAATATCCAGGTCCAACTTCCATGAATGACTGGAACACTTCCGGAGCTTAAAAAGTATAATAAAAATATTGTAGGTTCTGTTCAGTTAAGGTTTCCTATTGGATGTCTCAAAGAAACTCAGAATTATATGTTTACTTATTTACTATTTTTATGGAACCAAATGAAAAATACTGGACAAATTGTGATGAAAAGGGAGTTTTTTTTCCCCTTGGTATTGTTGAAGGGGAAAAGATAAAGAAATACCGTAGAAAAGAGTATGAAAAATTTTATGAGGAATAAATTGTGCAAGAAATACAGGGCTGGTTTTTGTAAAATGAATCTATTATGTATAAATCTGTAATGTTTTTTGTATTGTATTTTATGTATTTTGTCTTTTATGAATGTTGAAAATAAAAAATATAAAAAAATAAAATTAAAAAAAAGGAGGTTTTTGACATATTTGGTGGAAGTGTTCTGAAGTGCCGGGTTAAAATTTTTAAGATCTCAGACTGAGTGCAAATGGATGTACATATTGGTCCTTTTGTGGATGTTATTGGGATATACTGACTTATCACTAAAAAAAGAATATAACAATATTTTTTGAAGTTTAGTTGCATAATATATATAGGTACATGACAATTTGTTTATTTTAGATTGTATTTAGTTTATAATTTATATTACGTAAAATATATGCACATTCTGGTTTTTTTTATGAAAAAATATCTTGGAATAAAAGAACAAATTACATTTTTCTATGGCTTCCCGATTTCTGTTGCCTTTAATACTTTTTATTAAATTGTCTAATCATTTCCAGTTGCTTTATTTTAAATTTGATAGATGTTTTACTACTTTCTTTAACCTTACAGACAGAATCTAACCAACTCAGTCACTGCCTTCCATAACATTCCTTTAATTTCTCATGAGCTCTACCATCAAAATAAACTTCTCAAAACATGCGGCCTGGCAGTTGTGAAGAAACATGGTGCATATAGCATACAATACCCTAAGCAACATTAGGCTTGCATTGAAACATCAAGTTGAAAGTCTGAAACGTAGTTACTTGTCTCCACCCTCTAAGAGCTTTAAATCTTTATATATTAAGAAAAGCAAAATGGGAAAAAATGCTGTAGGTAATGAATTCACTGGTGGCTGAGATTTATATTTAGGTAATACAGAGAAGTATTTATTAGTACTATTTGGTATTATTTGCTAGTTTTAGAGAGATAATATGGAGTGTCTATTGTTCAAAAGGGGTATGCTCTCCCACTCAAAGACAGGCCAGGGACCTACTTGAGAAATGCATGAGGGCTGGATGTCGATATATAATACAAAAATGGAAAACTTGAGTGCACTCAAAAAATGTCTGGATGTTGTCCACCACTGGGCTGGACAAAAGCTTGTGTCTGCCTACTGAGCATAGCCTATTACCCACAGCAATGATAGAAATGATGGGTGGAGGTACAGCCGGTGCAGGAGGTATAATCCACCAGGAGCCATGCTCTGCCTCTTCTTCTTTTTTATATTTTTCTGCAGTGTAGGGCATGGAGGGGAAAACTTTCCTTATTGACCACAGGTTACAGGAGATAATGTGCACACTTATGCTGGATGTCAAGAGCAGCACAGCAGCAAGAAAGGAAGGAAAGTGGTGGGTATCTGCTTTAAGAAGGGGTCTTTGAGTGGGGACTCGCATAGTGAATCTGCTTTGGTGAGGAGTTCTGGGTATGGGAGCTGCTTTGGAAAGGGATCTTGGGGAGTAAAAAATTAAGAGTGGCTATGTGGGGGTCATGTAGGCAATGGAAATGCTTTATTAAGGGGTCTTTTGTGAGTGTCACTGGATTTAGGGGAGAAGGTGGCACTGAGTGAGTTGGCATCTGGCCGGGACAATATTTTTCTGCAGCGTGGAACTTCATTCACTGGCTTCAACACTCAATTATTTCTTCTAAAAACTACAATCTCTGCCTCACTCACTTTTTTTTTTGTGCTATTCTTTTGACATAAAACTAGGTCATTGAAAGGCCAATGCCACTGTCATAGCAGCCGAATCTTATTAAATATTTTCAGAAAATTGAATGTTATCATGAGACTTGAGAAAAAAAAACAATATTTTGCTTTCTTATACTTTTCTTAACCTACCACAGTATTCATATACCGTATATACTCGAGTATAAGCCAACCCGAGTATAAGCAGAGACACTTATTTTAAGTGCATGTGACGTCATATCATTAGCATATGCCGGGTCCCGACGCAGCGGGAAGATGCGCGGAGGAGCGGAGGACCGCAGGAGCAGTTGCAGATGAATGGTAAGTGAGGGGAAAGGGAGAGGGGGAGGTAATTAGAAAGGGGTAAAGTGAGGACGGGGCTTAAGGAGGGAGGATGAGGAGGGGGTTGAGGATGAGGAGGGGGGCTAAGGAAGGAGGATGAGGAGGATGATGATAAGGGAGAGGGAAAGAAAGAGACACGAGGGAGAGGGGGGAAGAGACACAGGGTGGAGAGACATGGAGGGGGGGGTAGACAAAGGGTGACTTGAGAATAAGCCGAGGGGGCCCTTTTCAGCCTTAAAAAAAGGGCTGAAAAACTTGGCTTATACTCTAGTATATACGGTAAGTATTTAACTAGAAGCTTAAAGAACATTTAATGGACCACTCTGGACCCACGCTAAATTTAGTAAAAATCATTTATAGTAAAGGACCTCTGAACTTTGGATTTTATTTACATTGAATCAAAATTAATCTTGTCTATACTTTTTTTAGACATTTTTGTGAAATATATGAAATCGTACTTCCTTTATTTTGCCACTCATATTGCTTGATATAGGTAATGTTCCCTCTCACATTCTTCCTCACTGACATTCTCCTCCATCTTATTTAGCTGGAGGTTGCAACAGATGATTTTACAGTTGGGATGGAGACATCCACACTGCTGGTCAGACTCCACTTACAACATAACAGGAAACACCTTCAGACTGTAGTTTATGTCATCGATCCATATGTATACATATAAATAATAGGTACATATAATGTATATATTTTATTGAGTTTTGAACAGAATATCTATATTATTTGAATTATGTAAATGTTCCCTCACACTAACATTTGACTAAAGGCTCCCCTGTCATATTGTGTACCTCTCCAGCTGTGAGAATGGTTTTGTTGCCAAGAGTAATATCGTCCTTGCATATTCTGTCCAGCTAAACAAGATAGATGGTGATCTTAATGAGGGAACATGCGAGTGAGAAATGGCAGCCCCTATACTGAGCTAGCTATATGAGTGGTAAAATAAGCAAGCAAGCCCATCATATAGTTTACTAAAATATTTAGAAACAGTGTAATTCCTTCTTAGTAATTATCATGTGATTCCCTCCCAAAAACAGATGACAGGAAATCGTGAAATTAATACACAAGAATTGTACCAGATTTAAATGTTTTGTATCCCTGTTGTCCATATTATAGGATGTCCTATCCAAAACACAAGTGCTGTTCTTTAGAGTACCATCCCAATGCATAATTGTTAGGTCATAGATAAGTAATAAACTTTACACACTGTATTATGTTACTGTATGGTTTTGAGATAATACAGCATTGGTCGCAATGACTGGAGATCAACAGCACATACCCATACATACCCATTTTTTTCTGAGCATTCCATAGTTTTCTCATAGTGTTTTAAATGACACTTGCTGTGTATGTGTTATTCTTGTGTACTGACCAGATGAAGAAAATGTGTAGGTGCTGTGCATTATTATTGTTAGTTCCATTGTAGGAATCCAATTCTTGGAGAATCCAAGACATTTTCTCCAGTAGATGGAATTAGATAGATTTCTTATTTTAAATTTAGTTACCCTCATGGCCCCAGGGGATCAATTTGCATAAGCTCTGTGCATTCATTCCCTGTGAATTTCAATGAGATTTAAACAAGTTTTATTTTATATTTTTTCCTGCAAAACATATCTTTGGTAACCTTTACAGATTGAGGTTTTGGGTTCCCTTGTGGTCCAGTGGTTAGGTTTCGGTGCTTTCACCACTGCGACCTGGGTTTGATTCCAGTAAGGGAACCAAAAGGTCACACCACCCTGAAGCCATGTAAGGTTGGGCCTGGTCAGTACATGGATAGGAGACCATCTAGAAATACCAGGAGCTGTATAGTGTGGCCCACTGGAGAAGGAACTGGCAACCCACTCCAGTATCTTTGCCATGAATACCAAGTGGATAAGTGTGCTTGTGTTACGGTTCATGAGGTCATGAAGAGTTGGACACAACTGAACAACGTCACCATACACGAACAAAAAAAAACTTCTTTAGGCTTTTTTTTTTCTGATACTGGGTTTTTCTGGACAGTCTTTAATTTTACCATGTTTTGTAAATGTTTTCGTATGGAGTGTATCTGCTCTTGAGGGAGGTTGAGTTTACATGTAAGGTTTTGGATCACTATGAGCACCTGAGGAGCCTTTGGATAACATTTACTATTATTGCTTTTAAGGGAGCCAAGTAGTCACACTTAGTAAGGGTTTGTTATGGTTAACATGAAATAGGTACGTTAGGGTTTATGTGAGCATTTGACTTTTAATATTTCTTAATGTAATCAAACCCTATATTTTTTTTTGTAAAAGTGGATTTTATGTATATCCCAGTTGTGCTTGGTTGTAAGATACTCATTCACTTGCTAATGTTTCAAACAATTAGATTCCCTGTAATGATGAGAATCCTGTCTAGATTGACATATATATTTTTATATATATGTGACTTGTTTGTAGCTAACTACCATTACTAAAATATGACTGTATTGTTGTACAGCTGCTTCTCTCTTTACCCCATATGAATTTAGCAGCCGCAATGGCAATCTCACATCTCCCCTCCACAAAGCCGCACTGGCATGTAATCATGAGACCTGCCATTCACAAATGTCGATAACAACCATGAAATCTGACAGAAGCAGCAGTTATAGAAAAATCTGTCACTTCTAACACAAAGGGCCATACAAAGAATACACTGTGGAGGTACAGCAATGAATGGAAGATGTTTTAAAAAATATATGTTTTATTTTCACTATTTCAGCCTATTATTTTACCAGCAAAAATGCCTGGTCCATGTTGAAACCACTCAGTTATAGAACAGATAACAGCCTTTGAGATGCACTATACTTAGTAACTGCATGTCTTTAAGGAGACAAGGAAAAGCTGCCATTGTAAGAAGCTTTTTTAAAGGAACACTATATGATGAAAAAATATATGTTTGAAAAATTTAGTTTTTTGGTTCCTGAGGCATCCATGAGATTTTGGTGAATGAGAGAGGCATTTACATTTACAGAAGTCCTTAAAGTTGTATTATTCTCTTACCAGTATAGGTTTACTTGCAATAACCACTGCAAGGAGTTAGGCAAGTAAAGCTTGTTATCAGGATAATAGATAAAGGTAACCCCCTGGACACATGAAGTTCATTACATTAGACTTCAAAACTAAATTTTAAAAGCATCATAAATTATATTGGCAGTCATTATCATTGCAGTAGTCTTTTAAGTAAAACCTGTTTAAACTTTCTTGAAACTAGCAGGAAATGCACAGTGCATACCATACTAAGGAAGTCTCATTCACAAGTGGGACTCATACATCTGAATTGGTTTACAGGGGCCCTTGTATGGAGCATTAGACCATTTGAATCTCTTTTTTTCTGGTTCATTTGAGGAAAGACAGCACTGTAACACAAATATATATATATTTTTCAGGTACAACAAAGAATAAAATGTATACCATTGTGTTTTTAATGTTAATTGTTGTATCTGTGGCACAATTTCGCCATAATTTGTGAAGCACATGAAAAACATAATTTCAATCTGACATGCCTGGACTATTTAACCTTGGGAACATTGTAACAAATGTTGTGCTAATGTGTTAAATTATGCATTTCTACTGCATTCCAATTATAATCTAAACAAGTGAGAGGGCACACAATAGATTGAAGAGAATAACATGAAGGTTAATTACTTTTTTACGGTATGACCTCCAGCTGATTAAAGCTCTTTGAAAACAGAGTATTTTTTATAAAAAATCTTCACATTTAAAATGTAAGTGATTCTCAAAGAGTTATTCACATTCCTCCCAACATGCTAAGAAGCCATAGAGGGATAAGTTCAGGTTGTGTTCTGGGGTGCCAGTTTCTGTCATATAAGATGTTAGAAAGTTAACTCGTTAGTGGGGGGAATTTATATGGTGCCTCAGAGGAACTCAAGGCTTCTTGTGATTCACTAAATAAAGTTTATGACAAAGTGGTCTGATGTAGTAGATTAAATTAAAATGAAAGCACTACATAAAACATAAAATAATTTATAACTAAAATATAAGTATTAAAATTATTAAAGTAATTGGTGGTGTATTATGACACCAGCATATTGATTTGTGGCAATTCTCTGGCATCCCCCAAATTAAACTCCACCTTCACAGTGAAGGAGGATAACATTTTAAAAGGCCATCATCTTTCTGCCTAGACCACTTCTTTGCCAACGGGTGAGTTGGTTTTATTGTTGGCTAGAAGATAAGGATCCATGGTTCTTCTATTTTGAGTGCCTCCTTATTAGGGCTGAAGATTGAAGACCAGAGTATTGTTTGATAGTGAGGACCATTGTAGAGTGTTCTTTAAATAAAAACTATTTCTTTTTTCAGGGTTAATTTTTATTATTTTTATTGTAATTATTTATTATTTTATGCGTTAGATTGGGCTTGTGGGGGTAGGGTCTTTATGGACTCCTGTAGGAGTAAGTAATGGCCCCATGGTTGAAATGTGGGGTTGTAGTCAGTGTGGAATGTGGGGTTGTAGTCAGTGTGCAATGTGGGGATGTAATCACTATGCTTTACTCAATCCCCCCATATGATCCATTTACACATTATGCATACCTATATGGCTGACAAATGTATAAAAAAAATATGAATTTATTGTAAAATTGGTAACTTTTTTATTGGACAAACATTTTTTTCAAGGAATTAGTTTTTGATGTAGATCTCAATATTATACAAAATATATATTAATGCTGCGTGTCTGCCTGCAACAGCACTACTCCAGTATTGTGAAGCCCCTCCCCCTACAGGTGTGTCCTTAGGTCACAGCTGTGAAGCATTTTAGAGAGTGACTGGAGACTTTGATTTCTCAGCTACCCATATTAACATCATGTAAAAAAAATCAATAAATCTGCAGTAAATAAACATGGAGGCAGGGGAAAGTGGGACATATCTCTAGTGTCACGACAGTAGTTCCAGAGAAAGTCCTGCTGGACCATAGACACTTGGAAGGTATACTTAACTTAAGTGAGAAACAACCTATGTCACTTGAAGTATGTATGTGGCTCTGGTACTTAACAACATCACACAGGATCTTTAACCCTTTTATTTTAAGGATAGTAAAAATGCTGAGAAACCAATGAGAGAAATACTAGAGGTTGTTAGAAGTGAATTAATCATGCATGGACAATATTCTGCATGGACAAATGACCAAATGATTAAACTCAATCAAACAAGAGTTACGATCAACCTGCAAGGGGGTTACAGAGAATGCTCTGTGGAAGGGATTTCCTTGCCTCCTGAATATACCCTCAAAGTGGTTCCTTATAACTCTTGTTTAATCATGCAAAAAATTCTATACATGTAGAAGAAATGATCCATATGTTGGGAAAATTAGATAAAAGACTAAGATAAATAAGAAGAACAAGAACAGATTGGAAAATTAGAAAATGTATAATGAATGCTGATGTTGAGTGAGATTTGTGTGAGATCATCATATTCCATTGTAGTTTATATACAGTTTTGTTCATTCTAGATTCATATATACATTTCAATCACATATGAATGTCTGAATTTGCTAATGTTTTAACTGAAACCAATAAACCACATTCTAAATATTGAAGTATATTTGCGTAAGTTTCTTCATTGGTGAAGTGAATTCTTTCAGAGGTATACATAATTAGAACTGTTCAGGAGTTAAAGAAGTGTTAGGGCTTGATGTGACCTGACCAATGACTTATATCCTAGTCAAACATATGGTTAGCCCAATTTGACCCAATTAAATTGCAAAATGTCATGTACTTTGGCACTAAATCAGATTATAAAGATGAACTTCAACTTTGTTATCTTAGAATGTAAAGTATTAATTCCACAAGCTTTGTTTATTTCTACAAGGGCTTTTAAATGATCATAGCCCATTGATGAAGTGTTGGAAGACTCTTGCAGATGTCAAATTTAGTACATCAGTCCTGTCAGATACCACAGAAATGAAGATCACAAAAAAATCATACACATTTCACTCTTCAGTGATCAGGTACACACTCTTCCCTTTCATTGACATGGGCACTAATATGGATTAGGAGAGTAACTCCATGCTACAGTTTCATTTGTATTTTTTATCTTACTTTCAAAGAAAATTGCATCCTCTAAATTTCCTCACTAACAGCATTTCTCTCATTGGATTTAATAAAGGCTCAATATTTTTCCAAGTCGGTTTTTAAAAAGTTTAAGTCAAATAGTACCTATTGTAAAATAATAACTTTTAACAAAGTGTTTGCTATACATGCTTTTCGGTGGCCCTCCAATGTAATGAAAGTAACTGTAGACAAATATGCCAATGGAAAGATTATACTTCAGGAAGTTATTCTTTATTGCTATGAGAACTATAAGTGCTCTAGAAAAAACAATAGATTGTCTTGTTTGCATTATCTAGAGCAAGGCAAATATTCACAAGGGCCCTACCCTCACCGACTTTATGGCTTCTCTAATGTAAGTAATATGGACTCTGATATACCCCAGATGCACTTACGCAACCTGCCTCATGTGTCTAACTGTACGGCTGGCCTGCAATTGGAAACATTCAAGTTAGTTTCAAACATATACAGTGTCGCTTCGGCTAAGTATTTTTATATGTTTTCTTCTTATAACTAGACTCTCTGCTCCCTTTGCATCTGCATTACTACTTTCTCCTAGTGCCAGTCTTATCTATCGAACCACTCCATTATTATATTGTACTCAGACACAACATCACCACAGTTACTGTACACACACTGCTAAGGTACCTTAAAACTCCACTTTGGGTCCCCTACGTTTCTCAATCTACACAGACTCCCTTGGCAAACTAATACACTGTCTCGAAATCAGTATCATCTGTGAGCTCATGCTACCCAAATCTACATCTCCTCTCCTGACTTATCACTGACCATGCCAACTCAAATCATAGCCTATCTACCCAACATCTCCTCCTAGATGGCCTCCCACAACCTACAAATAAGCTCTTAGCATTCTATATTACCTCCTCCATCACACAAATACATTTTCAGCCTTGGGATTACTCTGGATTCAGCTCTCTTTTTCACTTCCCGCATCCAATAACTTACAAAAACATGATGCACCTGGGAAACATATATCAAAGATGTCCTTTTCTCATCCTAATTCACTCACCTATCATTTCCAGCATTGACTACTGCAACTCACTCCTAACAGCTTACTAGACCCCCCCCCCCCCCCTTCCCAAAGCCATTTTAAATTCCACGGCTAGGCTGTTAAATCTAATCGGCTCTCATATGCTGCCCTACCCTGAATCCTTTATTGACTTCTATCATTCACTAGAATAGGTATCAATTACCAGACACTAACCTGCAGAGTCACCAAAAACACCAGACCCTCCTATATTTCAGATCAAATCTAAAGATGCTTCACTAATGGCTCTTCACTTTGCCTTCCACTCTACAAGACTTTTCTCATGATGCTCTTAGCATGTTGAATTATCTATTAGATTTTCCCCCACTCTCCACAGCATCTTACAATCTGTGAAAACCCATCTATTCAGAGAAGCCTACCAACTTATTTCCTAATATCAGTGTGGTAACTTGTCTTCCTTGCATGGTAATTCAGGACTTCCTTAAACAGGCCTTTGTAGGAGGGCTGAGAATCTTTACTTCCCTCCCACAATTGCTCATGGACAGGATGTGATGTAAATTACATCATCTCAACTAAGGATATATCCAGGCAGGAAACTTGTGCTTGGGCCTGTTTTCTTCCTTGATGGTGAGGGTGATGGAGGTGATGTCAATGGTCTAACCGTGGGTAAGATCAAGCGTTTGGGGAAGGGAATTACTATATATATAGGTAGATAGATTTAAAAGGGGGTGTTGCTCCGTGGGTCTGGGCTGTTGTGTTTGTAATACATTTATAGTATTGTGTTATCTGCCTTTTAATAAATACCTTTTAATGTAGACGAACCTTGTGTAATATTAATTTGGTGATACACCACATTTGGCGACCACGAATTTTAGACTTCTACAAATTATGTACAAGTTATTTATGAGGTAATATCACATTAATAGATAGTCAGATTTATTTTATTTTATTTTTTTTTGGGGGGGGAAGGAAAAAAAGTACTTTGTCTAATTATCCTCTGCATGGGAAATCAAGTGCTGATTGTGTGTGGAGTCTAGGATAAGCCTCCATTTTTAATATATATCGTACTAGCTTCTGAGTTGAGTTTTGTTCGCACTAGCTTATTTTGATACATAAAACAAATATATCTCATACAGGTTGTTTTTGTAAGTTTATCTGAGTTGTTGTGCTTTTGAGTACAGGCCTAGCCCTGCATTTGAATAGACTCCATGCGGCTTCTTTGTGTATTTGAATGCTAAATCAAGCCTCCATTTTAATTATACAAACTTGTGCATCAGGCCTCAATTATTATTTTTAATCCTTTATATCGTACTATATCGTACTAGCTTCTGAGTTGAGTTTTGTTCGTACTAGCTTATTTTGATACATAAAACAAATATATATCATACAGGTTTGTTTTTGTGGGTTTATCTGAGTTGTTGTGCTTTTGAGTACAGGCCTAGCCCTGCATTTGAATAGACTCCATGTGGCTTCTTTGTGTAATTAAATGCTAATTCAAGCCTCCATTTTTAATATGCAAGCTTGGGCACCAGGCCACAATTAGTTTGTTGTGTGTTTCAAATACCTGAGTTTGTTAATACTATTATTTTTGTTTTGTTTTTTGGTTTTTTTCTCTTCTTTCTTTTTCTTTCTCTAGTCCTTTATCATAGTACAGGCCTGGAGAAAAATAATAAATAAACCATTTTAAATATTATATATATATATATATATATATATATTATTTCAGGCGTGCATTTTAATACACTATAGGCTTCCATACCTTATACATTTTGGGTGTCTTGCATATCCTAGTTTAGGTATATCTCCTACCCTGCAGGCCTTGCTATTATATTTTAAGTTAATTAGCAAGTATTACCTTCACCATACTAAGGTAAGTATAATTTGCATTGTGGGTACTAATCTATTTTTCTACATATTACACCTGGCCTACTGAATAGTCATCAACTATTGTTGGCTACTCAGAAGCATGCTACTTTAGTCGCAAATTGATTTGGATTCTTACTTGGGTGAGTAAAAGAGTAGGAATGTCTTTTCAAGGGGCCAAATACTTTCCCACAGAAGTGCGTGAGTACTTTAGGAAACATATTCAAAAACATGATGGTCCATATGAGCTTCCAGAGCCAGCAAACCCAGACAGTGAAAAAGAGAAGAGATTAATGGATGTTCTAACACAAATTGTAAATAACAAAAAGTATAGAACAAAGAAGAGAAAAAGTTTGGTCACACAAGCTGTTGTAACCACAATAGGAGGCCTAATAGACTTAGTTGTAGAATTACGGCAGCATAATTTGGAAACAACAAATAAAATGGAGGAAGCAATGGACAAAAGGGATTGTTTAAAAATTGCAGCTTTGAGAACAACTACAATTGTTGGGGAACTAGAAAGGGAGTTAAGGGAAATAGAAAAGCAGAGGGATGTTTATGGAGTAAAAATAACAGAACGTCAAAACATAATAATGGACTATAAAAATAAAACAAAGTTAGAAGGGATAAAAGGAGTCAGAGACATTGCCAAAATATATCCAGATCTGGATATGTTCGTGGCACAAAATAAAGAACCAGTGCCGAAAATGAACCAAGATAGAAAAGATTTCTTATGTTATTCTGTTCCACAAGTAGATAACATACCACAAGCACCAGTTATTGTTTCAGAATTATTTAATGCAAGGCAAACACCTACAGGATTTTCTATGCAGACTCGACCGATGTCTATGGCAGATAAAGACAATTTCCAGAAATGGTGGGGAAGTATGCCAACTAACAACTTTAATACATTTACACATTGGTTTATGAGGGGAGCAGATAGAGCTAAAAAAGGAGGTCTTAACTTAGAGGAATGGACAGAACTGTCAGAATACGCTATGGGTCCTTTGGCTAGTAGACTATTGGGATTTAATAACAGTGTGTCTGATCAGGCAGGAAGAATTGCTGCAACTAATTTCTATCTACTTAGCATAGAGAAAGAAATAGCAAATATTACCATGAGGCCAACAGATGGTCCTAGAGAGGTAGCTCAAAGGATATTTTTTTGGTATACTCTACGACAACCTCAACAGCCTCTAGTGCTGGGCTCCCCAGAACATATAGCAAAAGTAATGGAAGCCCTTCCCCGGGAGTGTCAAGAATTTATCAGGCTTTTTGATCCAACACCAACAGACTTGGAAATGGTACTAACTAGAGCTGATAAGTGGTGGATCAAGCATCCTTTCACAGAACAGGCCTGCTCTGTTTCAGCTGTAAGAACATTTAAGGTCGAGTCTGGTAGAGATATAGATGGTAATTGGAGAAACCAGACGTGGGATGTACCCCAGAACAAGAAGGATGATCAAAACTGGAGACCAAAACAGAACTTTGACAAAAGATGGAGAGATCCACCTAGGGACTATAGGAATAGGGATGGCAGCAACTGGAGGGCTAATCAGGAGGGAGAGAGAAACGGTAACATGGGCTATTGGGAACTCAGGAGACAGAAGGATAGGATAGAAGAGGAAAATCACATACTTAAAAACAAGGTAGCTGAGTCAGAGAGGAAATTGAAGGAAAGTGAGGCAAAGATGCAATATAGTGTTATAAAAGAGGGACGGAGTAGAAGTGAGTCACAATGACAAATCCCAACCCCTGCGCCTCAGCATCTCATTCACTCAGCTAATTTAACCATGGATGAGGCAGGTCGGCCTACCAGTTATACAGTCATCGCAGGGGTAGGGAAAAATATGTTGGTAGATACAGGAGCAGCAGTTACAATGACCAACAGGGTCAAAAATGGGGATTCTTCAGTAAGTAGTATGGGAGTTACTGGGAATCCACAGGAGGTTAGAGCAGGTCCAATTGATGTAGCAGTTGGAGAAAAAACAATACAAGTAGAAGCAATAGTGGGTTGGCCAGAGGAAATATTGGGAATAGAAGTTTTAAAAAAAGGAAATTTCATTGTAGATCTTGCCAATTTTTGTTTGTGGAAGACAGAAAAGGTGAATCAGGTAAGTACAGAGTTGACGAAAGGGGTTGTGCTCCCAATGGCATATATTGTCTCTCCGATAAAAAGTCTGGAAAAAAACAAACTGAAACTAGACGGACAACCAGAATGGCTGCAGAAGCTAATCCAAGACATACCTGTTTGGGCTACAGATAAATTAGGCTGTGGAAGAATGAAAGGAATGGTCTTTTTGGAAGGAGGAGACCCACAATGGCAAAAGCAATATCCAGTCCCAAGAGAATCAGTGGCATCAATCACCAAGATGATAGAAATACTGGAGAGAAGTGGAATAATTAAATCTGGAAATGGGTATGCATGTAACTCACCATGTTGGCCTGTGAGAAAAGCTGTGTTAAAAGGGAATGGAGATGAAAAAGCAGCCTCATTATGGAGACTTACCATTGATTACAGGGCCGTGAACAAACTTGCAAAAAGAATGTCCCCTGTTGTTTTTGTTATGTATATGTTTCTAATGATGGAATCTAGTGTTCCCACAGAGCAAGGCAGTATAAGAATGAAGATGCGTGTCAACAGAAGATTGTGGTGGATCCTTGTTACAGGATGGATAAGTATAAGCTGTATCACAGTAGGAATGGGGAGACAGGCAATAAGGCCAGAAGATACCGCAAATAAGGGAAAGAGTTTGAAAAGATTGGAGTTACATTATGTTCAAGCAGATAGATTTATTTGGCCCAGGGAATTGGAAGTAAAAGAGGGCGGAGGGTTACAAGTAAACATTATTTTGCCACATAATAGTACCAGGGGATTAGCTCTTAGAGCTCCAATAAAAAGTATAGAGGGACATAACTGGGAATGGGTTATAAGATATGGACAGATAATGAATACAGGAAACTTTAAAGGAAGGACTAAAATAACAACAAAGGTACAAGGGAGGGTTACAAATATTACAGTAGTAGTGAGTAACTTAACATTAGAAGAAGGTGGAGAATGGGATGCTGCAGTTATAGCTGCCCAGCCTGATCTAGAGGAATTCTGCAATTTTGATACTTGAAAGGGGTGTGTTCTAACAATAGATGAAGTATTTGTCTCTGTAAAGGAGCTGCAACGTTGTAAAGATCAGAAGAAGGTACCATGGCCAATAGGCGGATTGGTGGTGGTACCTATCACGACCCACTCTCTGGCTGGGGTCTGCTGACTTGATTTGGGTTACTCTGGACCTTGGAGTAGCTTTGAGTACAGGAACATCATGTCTCAGCCCTTGGTTTAGACTGAGCAATATTGACAGTAAGTCTGACGAATCTTACTGCAAGCATATGTCCCTGGGTAAATAATACATCTGCACACAAAGTCTTGATGAAAATTATGAACAACTTCTTTATTTTTCCACAAGTATTTAAACAACTCACAAAACCAGTACAGGGAGTGGCTACCCCTTTGTCCAACCCTTATCTTCCTCTTGGCCAATGGGGTAATCTCCAGAGTAATTTTATTACCTCTAGCCAATGGACTAGAGGTAAGCTCTGGGAACTTCCAGACCCCTCCCCTGGGCCGCCCACTAGGTGTGGCTAACAGTCATTTGGGCGCTGGCAGTCAACAGAGACACATCTCTTTGCTATGGCCCAGGCCCTAGTATTGAGGCTGGAAGACCCTGTACTATACCATTGTCCTACGGTGCCTGGCAGTCTGGCAAATCTCTTTGTTCTGGCCTTGCTATCACTTCAAGTGTTTACTCTAAAGACCATATGCCCAACTCCTGACTGAGAGTTTATACAATGGGGAAGGGTTGACTAATTAAAACATAGCTATCACTCCCCAATACAATATACAATATAATACTAACATATTAATAACCTATAACCATATTTCCCCATTCCCACATGGTATCAGGGTGGGGCAAGTTTTCCACGTCAATCCATTTTATGCAGTAATGCTGACTTTATTTAATGGTGACAGTGGAACCCCCTATTCATACCATTTACAAGCAGTAACTTTGTGCCCAAATCTTTTGTTCTTCCACATGGCACCAGCATGTGTAAGATAATCCAGCCCAAAATGGCCACTGCTGCCAGTCACAAAATGGCCCCAGCATAGTTCACACCAAATCCAATATGGCCCCTGGGTGATTCATGACAGTACCAACACATGAAACAGTTGTGCAAGGGGTTGGGTGGACTTACTACCCAATAATTCTAAATTTTAATGATTTTTCTATTCCTCCAAAGTGCCCGGAATCACAGCGGCAGTGGTTTAAGCAAAGTATACAAGAGACCATCATTGAGTGGACCGGAGCAGGGAGTCGAGAAAAACGGGACACACTTGCAGCCCTTTTAGGAGGAGTCGGAACTGGATTGGGAGTATGGAATTCAGCAGACATCATTGGACTGAACAGCCGGATAAACTCCCTTACTGATGGCATGGGACATGCTATGAAAACAGGTGGAGTAGCTGACTCCCTTATAGTGAGTAGACTGACAGACAATGTTGATGACATACACACCATTGCCAACAACCTGCATCTAGTTGAGGAAAATATTGCTTCCATTGCTAACAGCATTAAGAATGAAATAGTGGGAACTGCCATTTTCTGTTCTATGATTGGAGGAAAGCTGTTGGCAGATTTAAAGGAAACTATTAAAGACATCCAGGAAAACAAGTGGGCAAGACAAATCAATGCAACAAGGATTATCACGTCATTGAAAAGAAAAGGAGTGGACATCACTGAGGACAATCTTAAATACAGCTATATTGAAGGCCCAGATCAATGGATGCCACATGGACTACAATCTGGGACAATAGGACTAATCCTGGCAATTCCCCGCTGGGAGGGGCAGGCAGAGCAACTGAACTTCATACATAGCATTGGCACGTTAAGTGATGGAATCTACAAGCAACACTTCCCATCAAAAAGACTGGCCACTATTACAGGATTGGAGATGGATGAAAGCTGTTGCAGGAAATCTCAACACCGATGGCTGTGCAGTTGTGTTTGGGAGAAAGGAGCTGAGGAGGATGGCTGGGTGCAGTTGATAAAAGAAAACCTGGTGCAAGAGGTGATCCGCATAGGGGACATTGCATGCTTTATCGGCCACTCTGAATATAGGACAGTTGATGAAATATGTTTGGTGGAAGAAGGGTCTTGTATCATGGTATTTCCATCAAGAAACCTTACCACTGAAATGATCAATTTTACTGCAAATGCAGATCGGACAAATTTGATAATTAAGCTTTTTACCTTGGAACTTCATGAGTCAGAGACACATCCAGTCCTACGAACACTGTCGCTGGTACTCATGTTCATTCAAGTATTAACGACAATTATAATAATATACTTTTGTGTGGCAATGAAACAAATGAGGAAGAAACTTGCAAGGAGGATATTTAATAATGTGTCTTTTTCCTCTTCTTTCTCTCTCTCATACATTCTTCAATAAAGTTTTACATTGCACATACATAAACATTTATAGCACACTCTCACCTAAATTCTATAAATTCTGTTTTTTGTGTAATATGTGGATTGACAGCCATAGGAAAGTACAGGAGAACTTATGTCGCTGAGGGAACTATTCCGGAGGGACGGTGGGTTGAATTTCTCCTGTATATCAGGTTTTTGCTCCCACTAGGTTCTCCTGTACTAGAGGGATAACTAGAAAACTGAGCAACATAGAAGAAGAAAAAGTGAGGGAATGTGGTAACTTGTCTTCCTTGCATGGTAATTCAGGACTTCCTTAAACAGGCCTTTGTAGGAGGGCTGAGAATCTTTACTTCCCTCCCACAATTGCTCATGGACAGGATGTGATGAAAATTACATCATCACAACTAAGGATATATCCAGGCAGGAAACTTGTGCTTGGGCCTGTTTTCTTCCTTGATGGTGAGGGTGATGGAGGTGATGTCAATGGTCTAACCGTGGGTAAGATCAAGCGTTTGGGGAAGGGAATTACTATATATATAGGTAGATAGATTTAAAAGGGGGTGTTGCTCCGTGGGTCTGGGCTGTTGTGTTTGTAATACATTTATAGTATTGTGTTATCTGCCTTTTAATAAATACCTTTTAATGTAGACGAACCTTGTGTAATATTAATTTGGTGATACACCACAATCAGCTTTTCAAACAAGACACTGAACATCTCCTGTGCTTGATTCCTGCTGCTTCACTGGTCCACCCGCCACTAATCCCCTCCCCTTTTATCTCTTATACCCCTAACCCACTTAGATGATTTGCTCTTACAATAACAGGACCCTCAAACAACTTCTATACCAGTATTTATATATTGTTGTGTTTGTCTTATGTATTCACTATATTTCCAGAAGTTAGGGCTACAGAATATGTTGATTAATAATAACAATAACAACATTAACAATAAATAATAACAATAAAAATAATAGTATCACCATGAATTTGGCTCTATCTATTTTACCCTCTATTTTCCAGCCCCTGCGCATGAAAAGCATGCCCACCACATAATGCCATCACCACCATGCTTCACAATTTGAATGGTGTTCACAGAGAGAAGAGCGGTTTCCAAGGCACGCAAATACTTATGCAAAACACGGTATATTAGCCAGACATAGGGCCCGATTCAATTGCAAGCCCACAACTCGATTGTAGTAGGCGTATGTCTGCGGCTGTGTTGCGGCCTCCCGCTCTTCTCCGATTGCGAGGCTATTCAAAAGCATAAGCCCTCAAGTTACTGTCCCAAAGTCGAAACCGTAAACCATGTACTGGTTTGTAGCAGTTCAAGGTGAGAACATGATTAAGGCTGTAACCTCCCATTTCGAATAGAAAATGAGACTGTCAATATTACGGCAGTAAAACATGGAGGTTACATGTCAATCAATTAGGTTTGGGGGTCTTATATGCGATCAGACTCGCAAGCCCGCAAAATAAAGAATAATAAAAATTAATGCCAATACTGTTCTAGTCCATATGGGTGGTCTGATATGTATTAACTCATTGATACCCAAGATCGATTTAACCCCGAAATTAAACATAAAAATACATTTAATTTCCTGGCAATTTGCGAGCTTGAGACTGTTGTGCAATTAATTCTAATGTCTATCATCGCTTTTTCCGTTATTTGCAGTGCAGTAGTGATTTTTTATTTGCATATTTGCATGTACAGTGCTACGATCAGGTGTTTAACCCCCTTGCGGGTCATCTCTAGCAGTCGTAAGATTTTCTCCTTCTTTTGCCATTTACGGGTGTGAAAACATTTGCGGGCTTGGGGAAATTGATCAATTGAACATCGATTTGTGTTTTTAGCCATCGTAACTCTTGTGAAAGTGAAAAATCAAAGGCTTTCGGGATGCTGTAAGTTACGTGTTTAACCATTGCAATTTTTTCAAGGCTGTATCTGGTACCGCGTTCGGAGCCCGCAAAAAGACCCCAATTGGATAGCAAATTAACTTGCAACCTCACTTACGGGCTACCGGATCGAGCAAAAGCTCAATTGAATCAGGCTCATACTCTTTATTTTTTAAGATCAGCCATTAAATCAGATGAGCATATGTTGTATGTAAAATATGAAATGGCAGGGAAATAAAGGTCAACGTGACATCCTTAAAAGAGCAAAGATAATGTTCTTTTGTTGTTTATTCTTTACATTATCAAACAAACCACCTGTGCAATGAAGGGCATATTCTCCTTAAAAGCAATAAACTGGATCCTTAACTTGCAAATCAAATGATTCATTCTCATGCTCACAGTGTGTTATCTGCATCTTTAAACATCTCTTCTGCTTTATGAGTTCAATCAATAGCAGTGGCCTAGAAACCAAATCCCAGGGCTCCATGCATAGACCTTGACCTTTATAAGCAACATATGGCAGAATGAATAATATTAGCATGTTCACAAGATCTGAAGTGATTGTAGGAATCCTTCCAAAGAAAAACAAATATTTGTATCCCAACAGTATTATATTTTGAAAATGTCTGCTTCATTTTTGGACATATATATGTGGTAATAACTCAATTCCCAGTGTAGGTCTTTTGAATAACTATATTTGTTAATAGGCAAAATGCTTCAGACGGCACAGCCTTTACTTATTCAACTTTTACATGCATTTATTCTGTGGGGTATCATTTTCTTTACAGAGCTGCTACTTTAAGCTGTATTTCATAGGAGGGTATATACATGTAAACCAATGAGCTTTCCATTTTTATATTTCCCATTGCTACATCTTCCCTATAGCAGGTAGACGCTTTCTCTGTATTCAGTTACCAGGAATTACTACCAGCAGATATCTTATTAAAGGATCACTGCTGTCATATATTTACAATATTAAACTTTGTAAAAACTAAACTTAAACATATACATTTGACAGCAGTTCAGAACCAATAGGCCCATTTACTCTCCACAGTCAATCTTCTAAGTTAGATATTTGCTTTCACTATATATTTCTATATTTAAAGGGGCTCGGTCAACTTAAAATCAAGTTGCCATTTTTTAAGTGAGTATTTCCTAAGAAATTCAATACTTTTATGCTGTATTTTCTAAGCAAATGACTAGCTGCAGAATATAAATTAGCTGCTTTCACATGCTTAGTAGTATCATAGGCTGCCAAAACAACGACACAATCTCATCATGCAGTTAGATTCCCTACCCCAAAAAAGCCACTTAATTCAGCGCAGTTTGTACCACATCACATTAAATATATCATAAAAGCAAGTTGAAATACTTTTTGAATTTTTTTAAATACTTATAAAAAAATTTCACTAAGAAATCAAATCAAATCTGTGTTTACATGTGGAATAGATCAATGTATAGATAGTTTTTACCATTGTTACATGAAACCTACCTAGCGGACTAACAGCCCTATTCCCTTAACGTGTAAAACGGTGGCCCGTAACGTAGCCTGCATGACTTACAGCTATTACTGTAAATTGGCCCTGTAAACAACCCACTAACGATCTGCGGGTTATAAGCGGAAAAACCTTACGGACGTCGAAATTTGAACTCTGCGGCCGCAAATCCTTTGATCTGTCAAGCCCGTAACTGTTATGTTCGAAAATCGCTATTAAATTGTAACAAATCCACTGGAGTTCAAACCCTTTACATGCAAATGGAGCCAAAAAGCCAACGGGTACTAGAGAGGACCCGCACGGAGGGTAAAGTCCTATCCGTAGCACTGTAAATGCAAATATACACACACTATTGTATTTTCAATTACAGGGAGAGTGATGTTAGGTATTAAAAATAATAGCACAACATTCTCAAGCTCGCAAATCTGCACTATAAAATACTTTTATTCCTGTTTAATTTGCATTTATATCAATCCCGGCAATCAATGCGTTAATACATGTAATGGAACTCGCAGGGACTAGAATATAATATTTACTGATTTATCAATATTGCATTATTTCTGGAATGCGGGTCCGCACTTGAAACCCGTAAGGCTTTGAAATCTAACCTCTATTTTTCAGTGACATAATAATGACGATCTTATTTGCCATTGGCTCGATCTAAACCCGTAACTACAGTTTTGACTAATTGATCATGTTCCAACGTTTACGGGTTTGCGTCTACGGCCCGTAACTCGCAGCATGGTTCAATTTAACAGCCCTGTAACATAGCCAAATTTCAAGCCAGTAGACTTTGCGGGCTTCTAATTTAATGTGGTAGTAAATCTGCTTCATGGTTCGTATCTAATCTCAAATCTATGTTTCTATCATGTATTCAACAATTTACTTTTGGAAAGTCCTCATTTCTACTCAAACAGCTTATTCATATAATTAATGTTGCCAGGTAGCTTTTAAACATATCTGCTTGGTCAGACAAGACATGCCATTTGGTGAGATATTCAAGAAGGAAGCAGTTCTGATAACTGAAGGCTGAAAGAATCAGGAGGTGGTGGACAGCTTCTGTTATTATAAGATGGCCGATAAGCTGAAAGCAGGTTTTCTGTCTCGTACCATCAAGTGTATCACTTTGTTTGCTGAGGAAGGCTCTTTTACTACCACGAGTGGTAAAATAAGTCATTGCCCGATTAGTCCAGTTATTGAATATTATTATTCTTTAATGTCTGTTTGCTTGCTTTTAGAGAGTTATTATTTTGTCATCCACGTAGAGCAGTGGTGGGCAAGTTCGGTCCTGGAGGGCCACACACATGCCTGGAATTGATGATATCCCTGCTGAGCACACTTCTTCAGTCATCCTGATTGACCCACCTATGTGCAGCAGGAATATCATCAAATCCAGGCATGTGAATGGTCCTTCAGGACCAAACTTGCCGATCCCTGACGTTGAGACAATATTTTGAGAAAGGCACATTAATTGCATAATACTTTTATTAATAATATAATTTGAAATTTGTGCTATATGTAGCACCCTCTACTGCATATAAAGCATGTTTTGCAGAGAATGGTGATATATAGCGAGCCCAACGAGTTTACAAAAGCTCTACTAGTTTTCCCTTGGTGTTATCACATGAACATTTATGGTATGATATCAACAGGATAAATGGGTTCTTTCAGCAAGTTCATTTTCATGCTGGACCCCATTCCTAGGCACATTTCGCTGTATATAGGTAGCTTCTTCATGGGTTTGGACCAACATGGAAAAGCTACGCTTGGAATGGAATATTGTGCTTGAGCAATACAGTTGCCTTGGTTTGAGTAAGACAGTAAAGTTCATGAAGGAAGTGAGTGTTGGATACATATTTAAACAGTCTGAGAGATGCCACAAGAGGATACAGTGAGTGTTCTCCCCATTTGATCAATGCTACTAATATATTTTGAACTTGTTAAATACCAGTGATCTGTATTTTGGAAGAGAAGAAAATATGCATCTGCTTGGAACATGGAACTTCCAAATGTAATTTCTCAGCATTTTATAAAGCATGGTTATATTTAAAAATGGAGACATGTAACATCTGCTCCAATGGAATTGCATTGTATACCATGCACTGAAATGAACTAAACATTTTTAAGGGGACTGATGACAGAGACAGGAACAGATTAAGTTTACTGATGTTTTAATGCGTAACAAAGTACTTATATTTTGGGATATATTCCACAGTTTGATAAGATATCCTTTACACTGAGAGTACTGGTGACAAATTAAGAAGAAACATAATCGTGTGGAAAATTAAATTTATGTGTTTTAGAATATTAACTTTTCATGGTTGTGATCAAAGTTTTTGTGGATAAGAGATATATGTAAAACTATATAAGTTATATATTACACGTTGAATTATAAGATTGTACTGCATGTCAAAGACTTGAAAGAATATCTCCCAAACATAGGTTATAATAAAAAGGATACATTCAATAGTGACCCACATTTTAATATATATACCCATTTAATTTAATATATATATATATATATATATATATATATATACAGTAGAATCCCGGTTATCCGACACCCTACTAACTGGGACTCTCAAGCAGCCGGCACCGTCATCAATTCCCCATTTTAAATAAACTCCTGATTAACAGCCTCATTAAATTGCGATTTGGCCAATTAAATAGGGCTCAATATAAGACCATAGCATATTTTTATTACAGATGTTTTTAGTTAGTGAACGTCTATCCAAAAGCAAGTTCTTCACTAACTAAAAACTTCTGTAAAAAAATATGTTCTGTGTTTATATAGAGCCCTATTCAATTGGTCAAAACTCAATTTGATAAGGCAGTAACCCGGCATAACCGGCACTATCCGGGGGGGGGGGTGTAAGGGTCGTTTAGACCCCTAAATTCGGGGACTCACGATTAACCGGAAACTACAGTTATCCGGCAATAGGGAGTCCCCATAGGTGCGGGATAACGGAAGTTTTACTGTATATATATATATATATATATATATATATATATATACATACATATTTATGTATGTATATGGAAGTAGACAGAATGTCTACTTCCATATACCTGTCTGTACTATAACCTGTTATTCCCTATTCTGTCCTGGCTGTATAGTGATCTGCATTTCACTCCTTTGTAAGCAGAACTGCACATGACATCAATAGGCAACAGAAGCCAGACATCTTTAATAGAAGTGTCATCTCTTTATGAAAATGTCCTTTGAAGCTGAACTAATTTCTTTTTAGCAAGGCTGTATGTCAAGTGATAGCAGCATCTACCTGAACAGAGCTTGATAATTTCTTTAGATTTCATCTTCCTGACATTGAGGGAGAATTGAAATGTATTTGAACTGTGTGGGTCTGACATTGATTCCTAAATGCTTTTGTATTTAAATAACATCAAACGTCTTACAGTTTAACCAGTACCTAGGACTGAAGAACTAAGAAAAGACATTTGAATTTGCCTGTATTTTACGGTTAGTTCTGGAGTGATCTGGAGTAGAGAAACTGGGTGAATTGTAGTGTATCTGCCACTTTCTTTTTTGAGTATTATTCTTGTAATGTAAATACATAAGATATATTAACACAACCATGGTAAGACTTTACATATTGACACAGAAGATGCAGTGGGCCCTTACAATCTAATCAGGTAATGGTGCTGTCTTCTTGGAATGACTGATAATAGGGAATCAGTTTGTAAGCTTCTCAGAATAGATACGTTTTCAAGGAGTATGTGAATTTGAGAAGAGTAGGGGGCCGTCTCCGACAGAGAATTCCATAAAGTAGGAGCAGTACCAGAAAAGTCTTGGAGACTAAAGAAGATGATCAGGAATGGAGCTTTTTTTCTGCATTGTATGGGTTACTTGTTGAGGCAAGGGATTCAGAGTTCAGTTGGAGCCACAAAGAACGCTGCATAGTCAGGCAGGAAAGAAGCTGCAAGGAAGGGAGGTAAGGGAGCTGGGAGGTAAGAGGGGCCAGTGTCTGGGGGAGAGGTCTTGAGGGGAAGTTTGTTGGCAGCTTAAAGTTTTAAGAGGGTCCTGTGTCTGGGGGAGGAGGTCTTTGGGGTTAAGATTGCTCCTAGGAAAGAGGTCTTGGGCTTAGAAAATTAAGAGATGCAAGTGGTTGAGGGAGGGGAAATATGTTTTGGAAGGGATCTTGTGGTTAGAAAATGGAATTTAGAAATATAAAAGGAGTAGTATGTATGTATATATATATTTATATTTACCTGGGCCTCCATTCACTAGCTCCACCACTGGAGGTGATAACAGATGAA
Source organism: Discoglossus pictus (assembly GCA_027410445.1). Classification (NCBI taxonomy): domain Eukaryota; kingdom Metazoa; phylum Chordata; class Amphibia; order Anura; family Alytidae; genus Discoglossus; species Discoglossus pictus. The sequence continues at coordinate 52,921,721 of CM050163.1, forward strand.
GAGAGACATGGGCAAAGAATAGAAGGTGGTTAGGAGAGTATCTGATGATTAGACAGAAGGAAGAGGGACCAGTGGCTCATAAAGGGGGTGGGGTGCTTGTTTGGGAAAGGATCCTGGAAATTAGAAAATTAACTAGTGACTGGGGAGGGGTTCTTGTTGGTAAGGGGTTTTGGGGCAAGAAAATTAATGAGTAGTGCTGAAATGGCGCTATCCTAATGAAGCATAAATTAGCATACTGTGTAACTAATCAGCATACATGCTGCTTACAGCGATATGTATATAGTCAGGTCCATAAATATTGGGACATCGACACAATTCTAATCTTTTTGGCTCTATACACCACCACAATGGATTTGAAATGAAAAAAAAAACAAGATGAGTTTTAACTGCAGACTTTCAGCTTTAATTTGAGGGTATTTACATCCAAATCAGGTGAACGGTGTAGGAATTACAACAGTTTGTATATGTGCCTCCCACTTTTTAAGGGACCAAAAGTAATGGGACAGATTGGCTGCTCAGCTGTTCCATATCCAGGTGTGTGTTATTCCCTTATTATCCCATTTACAAAGAGCAGATAAAAGGTCCAGAGTTCATTTCAAGTGTGCTATTTGCGTCTGTAAACTCTCAATATGAGACCAAAAGTAATGGGACAGATTAACAGTCATAAATCAAACTTTCACTTTTTAATACTTTTAAATCCTTTGCAGTCAATTACAGCCTGAAGTCTGGAACGCATAGACATCACCAGACGCTGGGTTTCATCCCTGGTGATGCTCTGCCAGACCTCTATTGCAACTGTCTTCAGTTCCTGCTTGTTCTTGGGGCATTTTCCCTTCAGTTTTGTCTTCAGCAAGTGAAATGCATGCTCAATAGGATTCAGGTCAGGTGATTGACTTGGCCATTGTATAACATTCCACTTCTTTCCCTTAAAAAACTCTTTGGTTGCTTTTGCAGTATGCTTCGGGTCATTGTCCATCTGCACTGTGAAGAGCCGTCCAATGAGTTCTGAAGCATTTGGCTGAATATGAGCACATAATATTGCCCGAAACACTTCAGAATTCATCCTGCTGCTTTTGTAAGCAGTCACATCATCAATAAATACAAGAGAACCAGTTCGGTTGGCAACCATACATGCCCACGCCATGACACTACCACCACCATGCTTCACTGATGAGGTGGTATGCTTTGGATCATGAGCAGTTCCTTTCCTTCTCCATACTCTTCTCTTCCCATCACTCTGGTATAAGTTGATCTTAGTCTCATCTGTCCAGAGGATGTTGTTCCAGAACTGTGAAGGCTTTTTTAGATGTTGTTTGGCAAACTCTAATCTGGCCTTCCTGTTTTTGAGGCTCGCCAATGGTTTACATCTTGTGGTGAACCCTCTGTATTCACTCTGGTGAAGTCTTCTCTTGATTGTTGACTTTGACACACGTACACCTACCTCCTGGAGAGTGTTCTTGATCTGGCCAACTGTTGTGAAGGGTGTTTTCTTCACCAGGGAAAGAATTCTTTGGTCATCCACCACAGATGTTTTCCGTGGTCTTCTGGGTCTTTTGGTGTTGCTGAGCTCACCGGTGCGTTCTTTCTTTTTAAGTATGTTCCAAACCGTTGATTGGGCCACACCTAATGTTTTTGCTATCTCTCTGATGGGTCCGTTTAGTTTTTTCAGCCTAATGATGGCTTGCTTCACTGATAGTGACAGCTCTTTGGATCTCATATTGAGAGTTTACATACGCAAATAGCACACTTGAAATGAACTCTGGACCTTTTATCTGCTCTTTGTAAATGGGATAATGAGGGAATAACACACACCTGGATATGGAACAGCTGAGCAGCCAATCTGTCCCATTACTTTTGGTCCCTTAAAAAGTGGGAGGCACATATACAAACTGTTGTAATTCCTACACCGTTCACCTGATTTGGATGTAAATACCCTCAAATTAAAGCTGAAAGTCTGCAGTTAAAGCTCATCTTGTTTGTTTCATTTCAAATCCATTGTGGTGGTGTATAGAGCCAAAAAGATTAGAATTGTGTCTATGTCCCAATATTTATGGACCTGACTGTTTATATATATATATATATATATATATATATATATATATATATATATATAAATATTTACTTTAAAACACAGTGGCTAGCAAACTGAGTTTTCAATTTTTAATAAACATAGCTGTTTGGTTCCTTTAATTAGCACCACAGTTCGTTTATGTGTTGGTAAAATAATGTGCCCAATGTTATCAAGTAGTTAAATCACCTCCTACGCTTTTAAGCACTACAAGATACCCATTATCGCATAAGGGACCAGATATTAGTGTAAAGGAGATGAACAAACAATGCTCAAATCCTATGAATGATTTACTGTAGGGAAACATGTAGCTCCTTTTTAATACTCTTTAAGATTAAGCCATCTGCTTTTGGGGGTAACAATGTCACACTGAGTTGGGCATAAAAAAATATTTATTTTTGGGTGGCAGTGTTCATAAAATTTCACAATTAATCACAATAGTTAAAAACAACCCTTATAAAAAGTATTTTTTTAATGATTGCATTTTTCCAGGTTATCAGTATAAATATAAGCTGGTTTTATTGTAAATTACCTACATCTATCGTTATCACATTGTAGACAGAAGGTGTTATTGATGTAAACTGAACGCTTGAAGACTCAAATGCAATAAGTCATTAGGATAATCCATCTCTTAAAATATCACCATAGGCAGAAACAGTTGTTTATTTATAGATATTGTAAATGTAGTAATGGACCCATAATTCATATTAGTTAATGTAATATATAGAACGTAAAGACATTCTCCAAGATTAAGTAACCATTATAAGAATTGCGAAGCACTTCACTGAAGGCTGCAGTATTTGTTTCCAATGAAGTCTCAGTGAACCTCTTCACAATTCTTGCTTAGCCTTACTAAATGTTTAGTACTTGTGTGTGTCAGTTTAAAGTACTTATATATTTAAAGAACCACTGTGGTCAATTATTTAAAATTAACTATTGTACACAACCACCCAAGAACACATGCAAAACATTTTTAGAACTGGTAATAAAATACAGCCTATATTACCTTTTGTATGTGATTATGCTGCTGTGGTATCTACCATTGTGGGTGGGACGTCCTTTGCGCGCAGCTGGACAGCGCACCGTCATCAGGGCGCAGAGAGCTGCTCTCTAATAACGCTCTGCGCTCCAGCCTGTATCCCAGCCTGCTTTGCAAGGTAAGGGCCTGACAGTACACAATGCTCTATATGTACAATACACACTACTCTATGCATACAGTACACACTACTCTACATATATGTGATTTTGGGTGTCCCTGGGTATTTCGGGTGTCCCTGAGCATGCTGGACTGTATGTATAGAGCAGTGTGTATTGTACATATAGAGCATTGTATACTGTAAGCCCCTTAACTTGCCAAGCAGGCTCGGGTGCAGGCTGGAGCGTCATCAGAGTGCAGTTCTCGGCGCCCTGATGACGGCGTCACACTCGGAATAACGTGGTGCGACACAGGCCTCTCAGCCAATAGAAATCGTTCTAGCCACAGATGACTGACAGAAGGAGATTATAAAGTTGAGTTCCACCTGCTCATGCATTGACTGTGTTGTATTTTCTGTGTCCATAACTTGTCTGTAAACCCTTTGCAGGTCTTATTTGGAGGCTAAAATATTTTTGCCGTCTTTGGGGATTCGTAGCATTTTAATAGTGATTTGCGAATGAAAAATTTACGGGTTCAACAGATCAAAGGCTTTGAGGCAACGGAGTTCATATTTTGACGGCCTGTAGGTTTTTTCCGGCCAATTTAATAGCCTTAAGACTAGCGGGCTCCGCTACAGGCCACGTAGTTTTCCCGTTGGGGGAATTTAATAGGGCTGTAGGGCACCTTGAATAAAATCTTTGAGGTAGAGATTATTATTATTATTATTATTATAGTTTATTTATAACGCGCCAACATATTCCATAGCGCTATACATAAATTAGGTTCAGACAATGATAAATACAGATTAACATTTAGCAAAGGAAGGGCGGCCCTGTCTTTGAGCTAAGAATCCAATGTCCATGGTGAATTCCCAAAGTACTTAGGATAGAAACTTGCAGACTTAAAATCTAAGGGATAGTGAGTGATAAAAGAGGGAGAGAGAGGTAATAAGTGTGTTAGGGTGGAAGGTGAAGAGATGCGTTTTAAGTGAGGTTTTAAATGTTTTGAGGCAAGAGGATAATCTGGTGGAGCGAGGCAAGGAGTTCCAGAGACTAGGGGCAGCACGAGAAAAGTCCTGGAGGCGGGAGTGAGAGGAGGTGACAAAAGTTGTAGAAAGAAGAAGGTCATTAGCAGAACGAAGAGGGCGGGTGGGGGAGTATTTGGAGATGAGAGCAGAGATGTAAGGGGGAGCATTATTGTTGAGGGCTTTGTAAGTTAGGGTCATGATTTTACATTTTATTCTTGAGGCTAAGGGAAGCCAGTGGAGTGAGTGAGTGAGATCAAATAAATCATTTTTCACCTACAGTTCCAATGTGGAAATGAAATAGCTCCTTATTCGAGAACAATCTAAAAAATTTCAGCTAAGAAGATTGTAAATATTTTTGAAGTTAATGAGAAGTCAGTAAACTCAAAAGCTGTATTGTGGTATGACCACAAAGCCTATACTGGAGGAATTTTGATTAAGTGGCAGGCTCAGAGGAAGAGAGATAGAGGTCTATCCGTGAGGGAGCTATATATATTGAACTAAGCAAACTAGAAAGAAGTAATACAATCAATCCAAATAAACAGGATCTAGAACAGACAAAAACTATTCAACTTCAAATTTAAAAGATTGTTCAGACTAGAGTAGACAGATCAATATGGACTTTGAAACAAAATTACAGAACAGAACAGTAAAGAACAGAATAGATTTAATCCGATATAAGCAGGAAACCTGAAGATATTGCAAAGGCATTTTTTATCGAAAGTTATATAATTTAAAAGAGGAGACAGATTTCAAAAAGCCATTAATAGAAGATATTTAAAACTTCCTGAACCAAATTGAGGTACCGAAGATCTTCAAAACTGATTTGGAAGCATTGAATAGAGATATAACTGAAAAGGAAATTTCAATGGCCATAGCAAATAGAAAAAATGATATGGCTCCAGGGCCTGATGGATTTGTCAATCAGTACTATAAGGTCTGTCAAACAGTGCTAGTTAATCACTTGAGCGATGTATTTAATTAAATTAAATGCGAGGGAAGAGCAACTTCAGATATGTTAGAAGCTACGATAGTAACTATGCCAAAGCAAGACAACCCCCTATTTATTTCCTTAATTCAGGTGTGAAATTATACACTAAGATCCTGGCTTTTAGATTAAATCAAGTAATTACTAAATTGAGATCAATGAATCAAATTGGATTCATGGCAGGAAGGCAAGGATCAGATAAACCGGGGAGAGTAAAAAATCTGATTTATTGCTTCAAATTGAATAAGGTGCCAGCTATCTTTCTTTCTTTGGATGTAGAGAAAGCCTTCGACTGAGTCAGATGGGATTTTATGGAGCTTGCTTTATTAAAGTTCAGTCTTGGAGAGCTTGGGTCGCAGGCCATTAAGGCTCTTTATTCAAACCCATCCGCCACCGTTGTAGACACAGGAGTTAAGTCGACCAAGTTTAATATCTCCAATGGAACCAAACAAGGCTGTCCTCTTTCTCTGTTCATTTTTGCTCTTTTAATTGAACCACTAGCAGTGGCTATAAGATATTCATCTAAGATAAAAGGAATACAAATTGGTAATTTAGAGCACAAGTTGATGCTTTACTCAGATGATATAGTAGTTACCCTGTCAGAACCAAAAAGTTCTTTACAGTTTCTTCACAACCGTATTGATAATTACAGTAATGTTTCTAATTACAGGCTGAATATTTCCAAATTGGAGGTGTTGTGTCTAATGGTCAAGGAGAATGGCAACTGTTAAAAAGTCTCTACTTCCAAGGTTTAATTATCTATTCCTCTGCAATCTTGTCCAAATTCCTAACTTTTTAATTAAACAGTAGTGATGTCCCGAACAGTTCGCCGGAGAACTATTCGCTGCGATTTTCGCATGTTCGCGTCCGCCACGAACGGCGAACACATGCGCTTTTCCGTACTCCCCCTATACTTTATCATTGAGGAAACTTTGAACATCATTTATTTTATTTTATATATTTTTTTGTGTAATCTATGCCTGCCTGCCAGTGTGTATGTGACTGGCTAACACCTAACAGCTTATATTGTGCTTATTTTCACTACTCATACCTGGTGGTGTAGTATACATTGAAAACAACCATTTTTTTCCTATAATCTAACTTCAGTTGCCTGCCTGTGTCAGGCTCACAGCTTATATTGTGCTCAGTGACATAAAACAACACTTTTTTGACTGTAATAGATTGAATAGCAATTGCCTGCCTACAGGCGTGTGTGTGAAGCCTATTGCATCTACTCTGCCAACTTTTGCCACGGCACAGTGATACGTCATATCTGGTGCAACCGTAGTGTACAGTGACATAAAACAACACTTTTTTGACTGTAATCGATTGAATATCAGTTGCCTGCCTACAGGTGTGTGTGTGAGGCCTACAGTGCCTACTCTGCCAACTTTTGCCAGTGCACAGGGACACTCATATCTGGTGGCACCTTAGATTGCACGCGCAGTGCCCCAAATTTGAAGTAGGAGGTCCGACCAAGCATCTTTTTCCATCTCCCTGTTCCAAAAATCAAAGCCATATACACGTCCCTTAATAGTGGATGTAACAGGGATTAAACCGATAGGAATAGTACTACTTAACAGTACACACCTTATAATAACGCAGACAGAGGCCACGCAGAGAGAGGAGTCTGAAGAAGAGGAGTCAGAGGAGGAAGGTGGCTTTGAGGAGGTGGAAGACCAAACACAGCAGGCGTCCCAGGGGGCTTGTTGTCACCTTTCGGGGGCCCTTGGTGGCTGGGTGGAGGAAGAGACCTTCAATGACATCAGTGAGGACAAGGAACGGGACATGGCTAGCTTGGTATCCAACCTTGTGCAAATGGGGAGTTTGCGGTTGTGCAAAGGGACTGTTTGCGGTTGTTTGCGGTGAATTAAACGGGGAGATTGGTCTGTTACTGTGAAGCGGTTGTAACCCTTACACTACCTGATCGATACAACATCATACCTGATGTTTTAAAGCATGTAATTTCAAACAATTTAGGAATGTTAGGTGATTTATGCCCTTTATGGCTTAAAACCAGACTCTGCATCAACTATGTAATTTTCCGTGGGAGTTTTGCCATGGATCCCCCTCCGGCATGCCATAGTGCAGGTGTTAGTCCCCTTGAAACAACTTTCCCATCACTATTGTGGCCAGAAAGAGTCCCTGTGGGTTTTGAAATTCACCTGCCCATTGAAGTCTAAGACATTTGATTGAAGTTCGTGTCCAATGTTCGCGAACCGAAAATTTGATGTTCGCGACATCACTATTAAACAGTTTCAAGTTCTGGTTGATAAGTTCATGGTAAACAAATGAGAGATAAAACAGCTATATGAGCCAGGATATTTAACAGAGTGGGTTTTGCCTGCCCCATCCTAAAAACTTTTTGATTTTTCAAAAAGTGATTGGATTTCTGTTTTAGGAACAGCTTAAAGTGGGCTTTGTCTGTATTCTCAAGTCCAATTTCTCCCTTAGAGATGTTAAAAAGACAGCTGTATTTGCCATTTTTGATGGGGTGGTCAGGGTTGGGAGCACAGACAATGAAAAATGTGTTCCTTAAAGGATCATTTGCAACCTTTGATAATTTAAATTAGCATTTTAAATTACTAAAACATTCCTGGTTGAATAATAATAATTTTAAATTTGGAATTGCTATTCCGGCCATAACATTTATAGTTGAAGTCCCTGTTAGATAACTTATCTAATAGTAATTTTCCAGAGCTGCCAGACCATCTTTTGTTCTTCCAATTTTTCCTTTTTTTGTTTTCTCTTTGTGGATGTAGTATCTTATGTCTATGTAATGTATTGATGCATGTTGTATAATTTTGTATAAAAAAAAAAGTGATTTCTCAATAGTGCATTATATCTCAGATGATTTAGTGACCTGGCATACTAATTAATAATCTATTGAAGTGTTGTATATGTTATAAATTGATAGAGTCCTAATTTGTAATATGGGCATTTGCAGTTTCTATCTATTGCCTATAAATTAAAATTATTAGAAACAACTTCCTTCTCTGAGGCAGATGTTTTACCACCTGAGCCATCATTCTACAAAAGTAAAGACCATATATTTAATATAGGAAATGTAATACTTTCTCATTCAGCCTTCACAGCTGGTTCTAAGTAATTCGACAATGCAGCTCATTATTTATATAGTGGAGTCAGGAGTGGATTTAAAACGGTCTAAAATCCATAATTACAAATTCTCATAACCCAAACATTTTAGCAGCGATTAAAAAAAATCGAAATTGGTACAACACAACTGCCGTATGATTATGGGTGGTGGCTCGAAAGTGTTTGTGTGCATTGGGCCATATTCTATTAGCTGCTCACAAATGGCTTGAACTCTCAAAATGGCTGTGGGTGTTTTTTTTTTAAATAAATGTTTAGATGTATTCTATTGATGCCAGCTCGCAAATTCTGGCCACAAGGCTGAACTTGTAAACCCTGACTTTTTAAGTCTTATTTCAGGGGGGGGGGTGATCACATGATCGGACAAAATGTAATCAAGCCCGTAATTTACTTCTTAGACACAGCCAATAGTAAATGAGACCGTCATCATGACGTCAGTAAAACATGGACATTACATGTAATCTGCAATCGGAGGCTAAGAATTAATTAGTGCCAATAAGTAATATTTGCCAATCGGGCTCGCAATCAAGCAATCTATAAAACGCATTAGGCCATCTGTTTTAGTCCATGTGGGTTTCATGTCCTGGGATCGATATTACTCAGAAATAACATTTAAAAAAATATTTGATTGCATTTTTGTGGGTTTGAGACTGTTGTGCAATTATATTTTTGACTGAAACATGATACTTTTTTCATTTGCGGGTTAGACTTTATTTGGGATCTAGAGCTATGAGACTAATAGAATACCAATTACCGGTATGTGTAACTTTAATTATTTAGAGTTCGTAATATTTGAGCACTGCTAAAACCAATGGAGTTCTAAGGTAGCCCCGTTATTGTGGGCGGGTAACTCGGATTGTGACTAGCTAATAGGATCTGTGGCAATTTTTAGAGTGGATTTCATTTTGTATAAATCTATGAATTGGGCAATAGCATAGGGCTCATTCTTAGCAGCTCTCACTAACATGTGTGTCAGAGTGGGGTTTTCATTTTGTCTCTTCCCACTGGCTATGATTAGTAGGAGATCATTGGAAAATAGCAATTTTTTAAATGCACAGTAAAAGTAATAATGGTTTCTTTCTTATCAAGCCTTACTTATCTATTCTTTACAGACCCCTTTAATATTATTACAAAGGGATTTAAAGAGGATATTGTATGGCTTTGTTTTAATTTTAGGCAACATTTTCAGAATATCCCTGTGGAAAGTAAAGTGACTGAGCCACTGATTGGTCCCAATGTACTCCACAGGCTATCATGAAAATGCGACTTTTATCCAGCCCCCGAGGATTACCTTTGGGCAAACCAGTTATAAATGTTATTGCTGTTATCAAATCACTATTTGTTGCTGTACTAGGAAAAATTACAGTTTACTCTTGTGCATATTCTGTAGAGAACTAAAATTAATTTTAAATGTTCTGTCTTGCTCCCAAGCGTTTCTTTCATCGCTGTTGTCTAGACATGTCTCTAATTGTCCAGTTATGAAAAGCATTATCTCTGTCCCTTTCTCCAATGAGCTGTAACCAAGAGATCGGCAGATGAAGATATGTAGAGAAAAGGCCATATGCATTTAGCTATAATAATAATAATAAAGATAATAATAAATGATTCACAAATTGTCAGTCCGTGGAATATTAATATGTTACAGTCTAGCGGACTCAATGCAAAACAAAGTTATATATATTATAACTGATAGGAATTAAGCCAGATTGGGTTGATTTCATATACTGTCACTTGGATTTTCACTGTATGTTTTTACCGATACTGAAGACAGGAAAATAGGCAACATGTTTTTACAATGGACAGCCTCTAATTTATTACTTTTTTTATGCAGTTATGTTACTTTATATCCAGAAGAAGCATCTATCTGCAAAATAGGAATGAGACAGCTAAAACTGGCAGTGCTCTCAGTAGAACTAATTGAAATTTTAATAGTACACAAGGACAAAACATCATGAGAAAACAGACACAAGGCAGCAAAAAAATGTAACAGTGCAGCAAAGAATTTAAATGCGGTGTCTTTTTTTTTCATTGTCAAGTTTAGTTATTCAAAAGAGCAGGTACATTTTATTAATGCAATAATTTTAATGGAAATTCTACATGAAAATGCTGAGTGAGTAAAAATATAGGGGATATAGGGGAGATCAGCACTTACCCATGTAAGGTTTTGTTCCAGCCATGGATGATGCCTTTTCTGAACCTTTTACAACTGTTGCAATGTTAAAGTCAGTAATGTGAGCATGCCCTGAAATAAAAAAAAATATATATTTATATAGTTTTTTTGTTAAACATTTACAGTTTTACAATAATATAAGGATGTATAGTAAGAAATAGATGATGTTGACTATCATATACAGCTATAGCTTGCTATGCCAACTAAGCTTAGGGATAAATTATCTCAAAATGTTATAAAACATGCCACTTTCACTGGATTTATTAAGAGTCATATACCTTTCTTTAAAGGCCCACTGCATGAAAGGCTATTTTTTAAGGCATACTTCCCTGTAAGCAGAATGCCAAATAATCAAAATTGAGCATATTATTAAAAAAACGTAAACTTACCTAATTTTTGAAATATTCCCTGTGAATTGATTTGCAGCTCTGATCAAGCACTAAATTCCTCTTCTAGGAGGATTTTATGTAAATGATTGGGTCATGTGCATGGCTGTGCACAGAGCTGGTTCTGGGTTCACTAACATAGCCTGGAGAAACAATGTGCCTTACAAAAGCCTCCATCATTCATATTGATTGCCTCTAGACCAGGGATCCTCAACTTTTAATACCTACCACCCACTTTTGATGGTATAGTTTCCTTACTGTCCACTGGTGCCACAGTAACTCTAGCTCATTTCTTGTTACATAAATCATCTGACCCTAGCTATGTATTACACTGTACTTACTAGATAGTGATCCGGTCCTGACTGCTGTCCCTAGCTATGTATCGCCCTGTACTTACTAGATAGTGATCCGGTCCTGACTGCTGTCACTAGCTATGTATCACCCTGTACTTACTAGATAGTGATCTGGTCCTGAGTGCTGTCCCTAGCTATGTATCGCCCTGTACTTACTAGATAGTGACCCGGTCCTGACTGCTGTCCCTAGCTATGTGTCACCCTGTACTTACTAGATAGTGATCCGGTCCTGACTGCTGTCCCTATCTATGTATCGCCCTGTCCTTACTAGATAGTTATCCGGTCCTGACTGCTGTCCCTAGCTATGTATCACCTTGTACTTACTAGATAGTGATTCGGTCCTGACTGCTGTCCCTAGCTATGTATCACTTTGTACTTACTAGATAGTGATCCGGTCCTGACTGCTGTCCCTAGCTATGTATCACCTTGTACTTACTAGATAGTGATCCGGTCCTGACTGCTGTCCCTAGCTATGTATCACCTTGTACTTACTAGATAGTGATCCGGTCCTGACTGCTGTCCCTAGCTATGTATCACCTTGTACTTACTAGATAGTGATCCGGTCCTGACTGCTGTCCCTAGCTATGTATCACCCTGTACTTACTATATAGTGATCCGGTCCTGACTGCTGTCCCTAGCTATGTATCGCCCTGTACTTACTAGATAGTGATCCGGTCCTGACTGCTGTCCCTAGCTATGTATCACCTTGTACTTACTAGATAGTGATCCGGTCCTGACTGCTGTCCCTAGCTATGTATCACCTTGTACTTACTAGATAGTGATCCGGTCCTGACTGCTGTCCCTAGCTATGTATCGCCCTGTACTTACTAGATAGTGATCCGGTCCTGACTGCTGTCCCTAGCTATGTATCGCCCTGTACTTACTAGATAGTGATCCGGTCCTGACTGCTGTCCCTAGGCTCTCTCACCAGCTCTCCAACCAGCCAAGCATGGGGCTGCACTCTCCCGAGTGTGACGTCACTTGTCAGTGACGCCCCCTAACGATTTCCATGCCACCCACCATGAAAGCTTGAATCGCCCACTAATGGGCGGTAGGGACCAGGTTGGCTACCTCTGCTCTAGAGTGACTTCAAAGAAGGACATTTAGTGTTTGATCAGAGTATCAAATGGAATCACATGTAATAAAACATTATAAAAAAAGTTAAATTTTTTTCTTAATAAAATGTTCAATTCTCCTTCTTTGGCATGCTACCTACACTAGCAGCATGCCTTTAAAAAGCTGTCATACAGCAGTCATTTAGCTCTCCACCCATCTCATTCTGTCTGTGCAAGTACGTGTAAATGAGTTTGTGCAATGAACACCAGTGAAGCCACAACATACAGTAGATGTAGAAGAACGTTGACATAATTATTTTGATTGATTACAGTATACTTTTAAAATTGTCACAACTTGATTATGAAGTCCATCATTACATTGCTCATTGGGATACATTTACAAAAAAAGAGAATGTACACCAAACTACCCAGGAATGGGCATTCCAGCAAATTCATCCTATTATCAAACATTATCGGGCTCCTAGAGAACCACAGATCCATTTCTAGAGATCTATAGGTCTTTGTCAATATTGGTTTATAATTCTACCATTGAGAATAGATTCAGCATTGATGCACTGCTTAGAGTTTTGTTGAGGTGCTGTTTTGCAAGCCTATTTCTGGTCCTCCAGTGCCCGCGTTCTGTACATAAATCCTCACCCTACACTGCTATGTTTACAACTGGTACAAAAGTCTTGTAGTTATATGCAGTGTTTATTTTTTTAGCAAACATGCCATGGTGTATTATTGCCAGGGGGAGGAGAAATATTTTTTTGCACTGGGGCCCTCCATTCACTAGATCTTCCACTGGTTATTGCCAATCACGTTTGGTCTAATACGTCCCGGGGACATTGTAGTTCACATCAATGCTGTTAAGGCTAAGCTATATAGCAATGTTCATTTTTAGAAAAAAAGGGGTTTCTCCTTGCTACCCTTCATTAAAGATGAATTACTACAGTATTTTCCAAACAGCAGATCCTTGGATGAAGCTTTGGGGTTCAAGCAGCTTCATATCTTAACGACCAAGTAACCATATACATCTATATAGAAGTAACTGATTCTAATTACCATTTCATAACAGATGTTAATGCTGCACATTTTCAAACTAAATTTCTGAATATTGACTAATTTTTTTTGTTTAATAAATAATAATAAAAAAAAATATGTGTACACCATTCACAATTGGGTTTAGCTTTATCTATTTTTTATAAAATGTAAGGACAAGGTGAACGTTAGATATGTAAAATCATAGAGCTTAAACATGAAATGCTCTTACATGAAAGAGTTCACTTACAGAAGTTCATATACAGTACAGTATATGTGTAAAAGTTATAATTACAAGACCTCTCTCTAGGGGATTTGAAGTCTTGGAGAACTCAAAACATGAATGTGACTGTCACAGTGACAGCCTAATTGGTTCCTGAAGTGCCTCTTTAACTTTTTAGCCAATCAGTTTTTGATTTTAAAATGGCTACCAAAAAGATAGGAGTAACTGACAAATTACATAGATACTTAATCTTCTGTAAGATGCCTCTAATATAAAAGAACCTTAGTTTTACTCTGTAGTGGATGCACATGCTCGGAGTGATTTAATTAATTAATGGAATATATTTTCAACCTCAATCCACTAGCTGCAATCATTTTGAACATGTTAAGACTTTCGTTGCTTTCATATTTCAAGAACAGATGATATTCGGTAGTCAGCAAGTCTAAATTTCAGCAGATTTGAAAAAATAATAACAAACTTGGTCAAAGAAAATCATGGAGAACTGCTATTCTTACATTGCCTCAACTCAAGTTAATTGAGAGAAATCAGTATAAAGTCATGTAGACCAAATCGTGACTCAGTAGAAGTTGATTAAATGTTCCTGACTATAAATCAGAAAGCCGAAAATCGTATTCGGGGGATTTCATGTTTCTACCAGGCTGCACATGACAAAACCTTGAGCCAATTACTGATAAATTTCAAGCTCTATAAAACCGACATCTGTACCAACCTGATTTGGGATTTTAGTTCTCTATAGTTTTTTTCAAGAAGTTTTTCTCTCCGTATAATATATGAATACCTGGAGATTTATGTGTGCAGAGCCCATCTGTGAGCACAACGGGATTTGGGCTAATGATTCCAGTCAGTGTTCATTTATCTACACAATATTAATTGTATATTAAAAGTATCCCATCAGCTTAAGTCAGAAGAAAATTCGATTTACCTCCTTAAAGAAAATGTAAAGACAGATCAGCTATGGGTTGTTAAATTCACTTCCAATCGAGCTTGTGTCAAAAATACCGTAGATACCGTTAATAGGGTTTGACAGAAACTGGATATATGTTTTTTACCAATTCATAGACAGTATACTATTCCAGGAAGAACTTTGAGTGCCAGTTTTCATTAGTACTGATTTTTCTTGTAAAGGATCACTGTACTGCAAAGAAAAGGGCACTTCTTTGTCAAGTATATAAGTAAAAAAAATTAGCAACTGAATAAGCCATGGGTATAAATTAGAATTTTTAAATGAATCCATTTTGTGTTTGCTACATCACTTCAGGAAAGCTGGATCAAGAGGGTGTGCTTTGCTATCTATCAGTGGGTGGAGGTTTGGGGGGAAGGTAACAGGGATAAGTATGATGCTATTTTAGATAATTGCATCCATTTTAAACTGTCACAACACCCCTTTCCAAATCTCTGACCCAGAAGCTGGCTGTTGCATCAATAGATGCAATCATTGCTCTCCAAAAAAAAATGTAAATGCTACAGAACTTCCACCAATGTATCATGGATCTCTCCTGAGCCCAGCTAAATCATCAAATGTTATTCTAAGTAACAACTTTTGGACCCTATGCCACCCAATATTTACTATATTACCCTGGGTTTCCTTATGGACCCCCATGGCACCTAAAATTAACCCAGAGACCACAAGGGTCCATACATATCACATAGTATACTATACTGTAACCATGGGGGTCCCTATAGACCCCATGGCACCTAAATATAACCCCCTATGCCAAGGGGGGTCCCTATGAGTCCCAGTGGCACAAAAGATTAACCTCTATTACTTAGCTCAGATTGGCTGAAATATGTGTCAATGTGGTCAAAAAACTGTTTTTTTTAGAGAGCGCCAGGATCTTTAGGAGGTGGCCCATTTCCATAGGGCTTCAATCAAGCAAAAAGAGGAAGGATTCTTCAATCAACATGGAAGTGTCCGCTTACGCATGGCTGAAGAGTAAAGATAGCCACTAGGGGGTTGTAAAGATGAATGGTAAGTAACATTTTTATTTTATTTTATTTCTCACTGAAAATGCACATATTTGAAAAATTCAAAAAGTATTTCAACAGGCTTTTAAAAGGTCTTTACAGTGATGTGTACCAAATTGTAATAATGAAGCTTAAAATGAAACAAATTATAAGGGAGCAATTGGAATACTTGTTTAAAGGACTACTGAAGGTCAAAGAAAAAGAGACTTGTTTGTAAAGTATTTACCACACTAACAATATTAGTACCTGTGCAAGCCATGAAAATAAAACATATTTTGGAAAATCTGAATATTTGAAGGCTCTTTATGAGTACAATAATTAATTTTGTTTTTTTTACATCACTTCCTCAGAGCTGGCTAATGAGGCTCTGTATTTGTGGTATCTAATGAGAGAATGGTAAGGAATGAGGGAACAGAGAGCCTTTGTTAAAATAACTGGATAAGACTGAAATTGATAAAGCACCCTTCCTCTTCACTGGCCCATTAGTAGACCCCTTGCTTTAGGAAATGCAACTATATATCTCTAGAAATGTAAATGCCCTCGCTCACACACATAGCGTCCACTAATACAGTGGGGGTGGGGGAAAGTATTTGCTACCCTGCTGATTTTGAACGTTTGTCCACTGACAAAGAAATGATCAGTCTATAATTTTAATGGTAGGTGTATTATAACAGTGAGAGACAGAATAACAAAACAAAAAAAACAAGAAAATCGCATGTCAGAAAAGTTATAAATTGATTTGCAGGTCAATGAGGGAAATAAGTATTTGACCCCTTTGACTTAGTACTTGTTGGCAATCAGAGGTCAGACGTTTCTGGTAGTTGGCCACCAGATTTGCACACATCTCAGGAGGGATTTTGACCCACTCCTGTTTGTAGATCTTAGCCAAGTCATTAAGGTTTCAAGGCTGATGTTTGACAACTCAAACCTTCAGCTCCCTCCACAGATTTTTGATGGGATTAAGGTCTGGAGACTGGCTAGGACACTCCAGGAACTTAATGTGCTTCTTCTTGAGCCACTCCTTTGTTGCCTTGGCTGTGTATTTGGGTCATCGTCATGCGGGAATACCTATCCATGACCCATTTTCAATGCCCTGGCTGAGGGAAGGAGGTTCTCACCCAAGATTTGACGGTACATGGCCCGTCCATCGTCCCTTTGATGCGGTGCAGTTGTCCTGTCCCCTTAGCAGAAAAACACCCCCAAAGCATAATGTTTCCACCTCCATGTTTTATGGTGGGGATGGTGTTCTTTGGGTTATAGGCAGCATTCCTCCTCCTCCAAATACAGCGAGTTTAGTTGATGACAAAGAGCTCGATTTTGGTCTCATCTGACCACAACACTTTCGCCCAGCTCTCCTCTGAATCATTCAGATGTTCATTGGCAAGCTTCAGACGGGCCTGTACATGTGCTTTCTTGAGCAGGGGACTTTGCGGGCGCTGCAGGATTTCAGTCCTTCATGGCGTAGTGTTTTACCAATTGTTATCTGGGTGACTATGGTCCCAGCTGCCTTGAGATCATTAACAAGATCCTCCCGTGTAGGTCTGGGCTTATTCCTCACAGTTCTCATGATCATTGAAACTCCTCGAGGTGAGATCTTGCATGGAGCATAAGACCGAGAGAGACTGACAGTTATTTTGTGTTTCTTCCATTTGCGAATAATCACACCAACTGTTGTCACTTTCTCACGAAGCTGCTTGGTGATGGTCTTGTAGCCCATGCCAGCTTTGTATAAGTCTACAATCTTGTCCTTGACCTCCTTGGACTACTCTTTGGTCTTGGTCACGGTGGAGAGTTTGGAATCTGATTGATTAATTGCTTTTGTGGACAGGTGTCTTTTATACAGGTAACAAGCTGAGATTAGGAGCACACCCTTTAAGAGACTGCTCCTAATATCAGCTTGTTACCTGTATAAAAGACACCTTGGAGACTGAAATTTTGCTGATTGATAAGGGATCAAATACGTGTTTCCCTCACTGACCTGCAAATCAATTTATAACTTTTTTGACATGCGTTTTTCTTGTTTGTTTTTTTGTTATTCTGTCTCACATTGTTAAAATGCACCTACCATTAACATAATAGACCGATCATTTCTTTGTAGTGGACAAACGTTCAAAATCAGCAGGGGATCAAATACTCAATAGATCAATTTCCCCTGTATCCATTTTTCTATTTTAAATTAAAAAAAAATATTTATTTAAAATAATTAATTTAAAGTATTACAACTCCCTTATTTGTCTCCGTTTTTTACAGTTTTACAGTTATCATGTGACTAAAAAACTCCTATTTAAAAAAAAATGGTTATGACAGGATTCAAATCCACAAATGCAAATTTTCAATTAAGGCACTTTACCATTGCACCATGTGCTTATATAATTAGCAATGGTGAAACATATATATAGAAATATCACCCCGTTACAGTTAATATATAATTCCAATTTATTCTTCTTAAAAAGTAAAAATTATACTATGTAAAAAAAGTTATGGGGGACTTAAATCCAGAATATTCAAAGCCCAGGCTCTTAATCACTGTACTGTGTATGTACATGTATTGCAGGGATGAAAAAGAACAATATAACTAATTCTAGAGATGTAACAGTTCCTTCCACAATTCACACATATAATTGAATTATTTCCTCTGACTGGTGCAGCTCATTATGTATTCTGACAATACACGGGCAGCTTAAAACCACTAACTTCAAACATTCATAACAAATTATTTTAACAATTTTAAAAAGGAAAACACAGTTTCCCATATGCTTTTCTCTCCTATACAATGTGGCACAGAGCATATATGATGAATTTGAAGGCCCTTTAAGACCTTGCACTTACACACACTTAGTGAATTATTTTTAGTAATATAATACAATTTGTGTACCCCAACAGGTGGTTTCTTTAATCCTAAAAGAGCATGTAAAGCTAGATATACATTTGTACTAGCTTTTTTTCTCTTCTGTAATTCATTCCTGAGAAATACTGCATTGTTATTGAGGCTGGTGTGTTGCTCAATATACTAATTTAGGGTGCAGATAAGGGGTTCTAACTAAATTACAAGATTGGAGGTTGTTGTTTTGGCTACCACTGGGACAGCAAGGCAGACTGTCATTTTAATTAACACATCAAAGCAGCTAATTAGTATCCAAAACTTTTTTTTTTTATAATTAAAAACTAGCTTAATGACTATCCCTGGTCGATTCTAATGAAGAGCATAATTAAAGTTTTCAAACATATATGCTTGTTTTTATTGTACGGTGGTCCTTCACATCAGTCCGGAAGCAATGATAGCCCAAGAGCTTGAGAATAGTTTATTAGTTAACAGTGAGTCATGTTTTTTTTTTGTCTAGATGGAAATTGAAATCTGTTTGTGACAGAGAGTAACCTTGAGAAATTCCACCAGTCAAAATATATCTGAGATTGTTTGCAAGAGAGAACAAGCACTTAAAGTAAATGTCACAGGAAGGTAGAAGAACAGGGTTATATCTATTAATGATGAGATCTATGATAAAAAAAATTCTATACTACACAAATATAATGAAGGACATATTTTAGACAATGCTGTTCACACGAACGACCTTGAAATTATTTTAGCTTTAAAAAGTTACATCGTTAGATACCAGTCATCTTAAGGGGCAGTTCCTATGGGGATGGAATGAGTCTCACAAATTGGAATCGGTCACTCTCCTCAAGCTGACTAATGACATTTTTATGTCTGGAGATCCCATTGTGTCTGAAATATTTACTAACAGAATTTATATCTGTTTTGGGGATAACTATACGTTTTTACTCTCTTTTACAAAATATAGAATGCTACAAAAATGCAAAATGGCGGCTATATTTTAAGTGGATATATAATTTATAAGGTTCAGTGTTCTTTATAAAGAAAGAGAAAACTTTTTAAGCATGATAATAACCATCTATTGCTAATTAACAGCCTTATTAAATTGCGATTCAGCAAATTTAAAAGGGCTCTATATAAGCACATAGCATATTTTATTTACAGAAGTTTTTAGTTAGTGAAGACATTGCTTTTGGATAGAAGTTCGCTAACTAAAACGTATGTAAATAAATATGCTATGTGCTTAAATAGAGTCCTTTTAAATTTGCCGAATTGGAATTTAATAAGGCTGTAAGTCTTAGAATGAATAAGTACTGGTAATTATTATACCAGTGAGTGGGAACAATCTGCTAATTAGTGATAGTTTAGGTTAATTAATTTCTCTGGCAGTCGTAAATTAGCTGCCCCTTTGTTATTTTTCAATTAGATTAGGGCTCCCCAATTACATTAACAAAGCACACTGTGCTCTTAGAATATGGTTTAAAAAAAAAATAACTAGTGCAATGTATAGAATATTTAAAATTATTTTTGAAAGGGACAATGTACAACAATATATGTGCTTCATTATTAACACTTTTATTAAGACATAATTAAGACTTAGATTTTAGAAAGATAAAACATTTAAATATATCAGCCAATCTTTTGTCATTTCTGTAACGTTTTTTCAAAATGTTTATAAGCTATTAATAAAACCTTACAGCAAAATGATTTCAGCTATTTCAGTGTCAGCCTCTCAATGTCAGGGATTCGGGACATTTTTGTGACCCAGGAGGCCAGATTCGCAACTTTTTGCCATGCATCTGTTTAGACAAGGTTCATGTCAGTTTATTTTTATTTAGAGAGAGAAAATTAGATATATTTTTAAGTAACCATTCATCTTTCTCATATATGTATATTTCTTATTTTTGGTTGTATTTAAAAGTGAAAAGAAAAACAAAATGATAAAGCTAGTAAAAATATTTTTTTATTTGGAACTTTGTACTTTTACTAAAACCTTAGGGCCTCATTCTATTAGCGGCCGCAGCCGTTGCAGGGCCGCAAGGACCGGCCGCAAGCTATTCGGCTATTCAAATCCCCTACGGCCGGGGATTCCGGCAGGCTTGCGGCCGGTGCCTTGCTATCTCTTGCGGCCGCTCGCGCCGGAGGAAATCCTTTGATCTTAAACGGCCGCAAGGAAATCGGCCGTAAGAAATTCCTATTTGCAATTCAATTGCAAGGCTAAAAGCGAGCCGCAGCTTACTTGCAGGAAAGAGGTCCCGCTAGCACCAATTAAGAACATAAAATAGCCCAAATAAAGCCATCCTGCACTTTGCGGAGACTATAAAGTGATATTCGGTGTTAGCAAAAATAGCACATAATTACCCTATACTCAAATCCTCAGACCCGCCCACGCCGCAGCCAGAAAATAAACAGTTAATTTGAACTTGGGTTTGGGCTGATGTGCAAGCTTGAGAATGGGTTACTTTTAATCCTCATGTCCCCCAATATGATCCCTAGCATTTACAGAGCTGTACAGTGCAGGCTTGAATTTATTTTTGCGTTTTTAGATTTCTGAGCTTACGGCCGGTTCCAAGATATGCGGCCGGCTGTAAGAGGAGATCCTTGCGGGGCCGTATAATAGAATCGCGAGTTAACAGAACCCCCGCAAGAAATCGCAGCCTTACGGACGATTTACGGCCGGTAATAGAATGAGGCCCTATGTGATTAGTGAATATTTAGCTAATAACAAAAGCCTTGAATCTCCTGAGTACACAGATAATACATTTAGACATTATTTTATCACCACTGACAAGACAGCAAAATACTTGTCTTGCACATTATACACACCCTCTGCCTAAAAAGTTAGTTTATCGCTGAACATCAACATAATCTTTAAAATTATACATTGTCTGAAAATACAGATCTAAAAGAATTCAAAAATACCCAACATGCTTTATTCCACACAAAAAAAAACACACTATTACTATTTTTTGCTAAAAGACAAGAAAATGTTAAAAAAATTAACCTTATCTCCAATCGCTTTCCCCCTTCCCCTCTCCAACATCTCTCTATCCTCAAGCCCCTTTCTCCCCCTTCTCCCTGTCTCTCTTCCTAATTTTGGCTAGTAGTAAAAAGAGGGATGGGGAAAGAGGGAACAGAGAGCCATTGTTAAAATAATTGGATAAGATGTAAATAGACACAGTGCCCATTCCCCTCACAGGCCAGTAGGGCCCTTGCATCATTCACTGCAATAATAGATCTCCAGAAATGTAAATGCCCCCCTCTCACATACACACCTTCCTCCAATGTATTATGGATCATTCCTGGTTGCTGCTTAATTATGCTCTGAGCCAGACTTAAACTTTTCAAATATGTTTTTTTTCATTGTGCGATTGTCCTTTAAGCTAACATGTTTGGTCTGGAAGATCAGCCAGTCAAGCACTCTAGGTTAACGTTCATGTCTACTTAGTCAATATTAGGAAAATATAGCAAGTAACAAATAGTATCTGAAGTTCAATGGAAGGCACATTTGCTACATATGTATTTTTTGAATAAAGGTTCCTTTATAGATGTACAAATATGTATATCTATAGGGGAGAATACTCCTCCAAAGTGTGTCACTATGGCCTTTGAGAAAGCCACAAGAGCGATGAAACGATTGTTATTTTGATAAGGGGGTGTACTTATTTAGTCTATTGGTCTATATCCTGTTTGTGAGGCTCCCTAACATGGCACCAGGAATTAGGAATCATACCTATGATGTTACAGCCTATAAACGGGCTAATGTGAGGCTACACACTTTGGAGGATTATAATCCTCTATAGATGTACGTTTTTGTATAGTGTTTTTATCATTTTTTTTTTAGTTTTGTTCCTTTATTCACTGGACCTTTCGGTGATATTAGTAGTTGTGTATATTGATTGTGTATATTGGTCTTTGTGTTTCACACCATTTTTGTATGACATTTTGAAAACAATATAGCCTGTTTTTTTTAGGCAGTCTTTCCAACAGGTGATTAGGTTCTCCTTTTACTTAGGATCTCTGGTTCCTACTATTTGGTGATTAGCATGCCTTAGCTGCCAGATTTGGGGCATCAGCTGGAGAGCCTTCCAGGTAGGAGGACCGCCCGTGGTCATAGGCCTGCTCTTCACTCTATCCCTACTCTTGCATGTGTGGGTCATTTGGCCAAGAGACCCATATATGTGAAGTATAAATTACCTATATTCCTACTAATTGTTTATTACAAATTACAGGATGCAACTGTTTTATATTGTGATGTGATTTAATAATGTATGATGAGCCCTTAATAGGCTTACACAGAAAATATACCAGAGATTTAATTTGCCACAATAATAGACATATATTATTATTATTATTATTATTATTATTATTATTATTATTATTATTAAGGAAAATAAGTAGATAATATATAGACAAATCTGTGCATGTCATAGGCTTTTCTGACTTTAACGCAAAAATCTTTGGAATAATAAAAAAAATAAGTACCGTATTTTTCGCCATATAAGATGCACTTTTCCCCCCCTCAAAAATAAGGGGAAATGTCTGTGCGTCTTATGGAGCGAATGTGTGTGCCCTGGACCAGAGTGCAGGGGCGGGAAGCATACTGAGATTGTGGAGCCCCCTACTGAACCTCTCTCTGCACCTCTTGATCCTCTCCCCCTCCTGATTCTCCCCTTCGACCCCTCTGATCCTTCCCTTGGCCCCCTTTAGATCCCCACTCCTGATCCCCCCCCTCCCATTGGCGCTTCCTATGGCCCCAGCAGCATGCCTCCGAATCAAGAGAGGAAAGGGGAGGATCAAGAGGGGCAGGGGGGATCAGGAGGGGCAGGGAGGGTCAAGAGCTCCTGGAGGCTCCCAAATGCTCCAAATGTGTGTGTGGTGTATGTATATATATATATATATATATATATATATATACATATATATATATATATATATATATATATATATATATATATATATATATATTTGTGTGTGATGTAGGTGTGTATATGTGTGTGAAGTGTATTTGTGTTTGATTCAGAATATTTTTTCTTGTTTTCCTCCTCTAAAAACTAGGTGCGTCTTATGGTCAGGTGCGTCTTATATGGCGAAAAATACGGTATATTGTTCAATTAAAGTACATTAAAAAAATATGACTACAGTGGTCCTTTTCAAAACAAAACAGTTATCCCTACCACACAATCATTCAATATTATAGTTAATAAAATAAATGCTGAATTTAAGTGTTCATTTCTAAAAATATTTGCCCATTATTAAAACTAATTCAGCAATGGGGTAAGAATATGTGCGACTTCAAGATCAGGAAATTAAATGTTATGCTAAAAGTCAATGAAGAACAAGCTGTGTAAGAAACCAATTTAACTTGGCTCCATTTGGATTCATGAGCTGGGAGAATTGAGCGCTTAAGGACCTAACAAAATGACTGCCTGTGCTTCACCCGTATGATGTTAATGATATTGGTAATGATGGAATTTGAAGTTTAATATCAAGATGTGCAAATACTGTATTAGTAGTGAAATAATATGAGAAATTCATCTAGAAAGAAACCTGAAACTCATTATTTCAGCTAACTCAAAAACAAAAAATATTAATGAAAATGTCCATAAAATCATAAAATTAGATATATGGTACAGAGTTAAAGGACCATTGTAATGTCCTAAAAGCATCAGCTAGGTGTCACGGTCTGCTTCTTCTTGGGGGCCTGATATGAACCTAGTTCAAACCTACCCCAGCAGAATCATGTAGTTCCTGTTCTCTGTGGCACAAAAGATGGCCTCTGAAGAGGGCAAGGCCCAAAAGCTACAGGCAGAGGATACTGGATCCAGGTTACTTAGTGGCCCATAGCAAGACCACTCCCCAAGTCAGGATACAACACACAGAAATAGTCTCACACCTTGTTTAATTGAAAACTATCTCTCAACAAAACTTTATTTTGAAAACACATGTATATAAACTCTTTACAACACAGTACAGGGAGGGGCTACCTGAGGTCAGCCCCAAATGGCCTCTGGCCAATCCCGTAGCTTTACACCGTGGGAAACATGAGACTCCTCCCAGGTCTGCCCACTAGGTGTGGCTACCTAATTTAGTTGGTCTCTGGCTCTCAAGGGAGAAACATCTCCCTGCCCTCTGGACTTTGCCCTGATTCTCTGAGTGGGAATCCCTGTAGATCCCCTGGGGTTATGGTGCCTCTGTGTCTGTGGAAACCTCTTTGTTCCTGACTACTATCATTTCAAGTGTTTACCTTCAGGACCATATGGGCAACTCCTGGCTGAGAGTTTATACAATGGGAGAGGGTTGACTAATCAAAACATAGCTATCACTCCATAATACAATATACAATATAATACTAACATATTATAACCCATAACATATTTCCCCATTAATATATTATACCTAGGATACATAATAACCATGTACAGGCAACATATAACCACACAATAACACATAATCCCAATGTAACAATGTCATGCTCCCTTGGACATACTCACCAACCACTGACAATATGAGTCCTTAAACAATTAAATCATGACAACTTCTCCCCCTTCCTTTCTAGTATAGCATAGAGGATCATCCTAACGGATAATTCTCTAGCTATACTGCTTTTACTTGTCCTCCTGTCTGGAAAGTCCATACATGTGATAGCCTCAGTGGCTCTCTGTGTACTCTGCCTCCCCCTGTCCAGGGTGAATACTCACTCCTTCCCAGTGGCCTAGTCACCTTCACAAGCCCTTGGGGAGACTTATAAGACAACTGCCATAGAGGACCCTTCAAGGTAGTCCAGGGGAAACAGTACATACCAGCCAGTAAGTCCAGCATAAACTTGGGAGGATCCTTACCCAGCAAAGCCCTCTCCTTCCAGGCTAGAGGGACCTCTTGTCCTGCTGACTCTGGATCAGCACTCAGTCCCATGGGTAAAATTGAAGAGTACAAGGTTCCCTTTGTCAGGCCTGAGCTTTCTCCTGAATAAACTGGGATACTGGAGTTGCAACATGGGCTAGCGACATTCACTGCTGGCATCCATGCTGGATTAATGGGCAGTTCTGATACAAGCTGTTGTGGCTCAGTAGCCAACCTCTCTCCCACCAAGCCTGGCCAATGGCCCCTTCTTTCCAGGGTTACAGGTACACAGCCAGTGTCTTTGGGCAGCTGCAGTTGAGTCATTGTAGGGAGACCAGGAGACAAATCACAATCTGGGGTACCCTCTGGCTCTTTGGTCTCTGGATCCTCAGGTGGAACCTCCTGACTCTCTCCATCTGAGACTGCCTGGTGTGTAGTTACAGGCAGCCCTTGAGAAGTAGCTGCTACTGCCTCTTGTTCAGGCTGAAGAACAGGGCTACTTTCTGTTTCTGCTCCAGGGTCTGTGGCTGGCTCCTGGACAATGGTCATCCAAGGAACCTCTCTACAATTTCCACAGTCAAATGGTAGGGCCCAGTGCTCATTAGGTTCTTCTCTTACACTAGGAGCAGAGTAGCTTTTCCCCAGTTCTTCCCCTGGGCCCGGCACTGCTGTGGTTTGCCCCTGTCCCCATCCCTCTAACTGGGTGAGACTTAGCCCCCTAAAGATAGGGACCAGCTCTTCCTCTTCCCAGTCAACCCCATGGATGCCGGCATCCTTGTTATTTTGAGAATCATGGATATCAAAATTCTCCCCACAGTCCATACATTTATTTTCTGACCCAGCCTCGGCAATATTTAGCTGGGTCTCTGTAGTACCTGTTTGGTGGTTCTGTTCCATGCCTGACTGGCATGAGCCCTCCCAGCTGATGCTTCATCCAGTAAGTCTATATAATCCACCTCCAGCTGTAGTACCTGCTGGATCAAAGGCCAAAGTAGGTTAGCTGTCTGAGAGTCTGTCTCCAGTCCCAGCATGTGACAGCGCTTGGCAAACAGACACAGCTTTCTTTTCTCTGTCCCCAAGCCACAGTCCGGATCCCCATGTACTATATCCCAAAGTGCCTCTTCCAGCCCCAATGAAAAATGATGATGTATCCCAACAGGTCCAACCCAATAAGCATATTGCTCTTCCAGGGCGACCTCCTCATATACTAATTCTTCCAGCCATTCCATTAGCCTGTGATCTGGCCATAGTCCCAGGAATGCCATCTATTTATTTAGAAGGCCCATTCCTCTACAGTCCTTTCCAGTCACCAGAACATTCTCTGTCTCTACTGGGGCTAAGCATTTCCCCTCCACAGGAGCTGAGACAGGGCCATTGCTTACCCTTCTCCTGTTCCCCTGTACCTCCTGTGTGATCTGTATCCGGAGTTCCCTCTGCTGATCCTTAGTAAAACTTGCAGGCATTACCTCCATCCATCTTTGATACCGTCTGGACACTTCCTCCTCCTCTGCTGCAGCCATCTCTTCATAAACTGCCATCCTTCTGTGTTTTATACAGAGATCCCCACCGCTGCCAGCCAAAAAGTTGTCATGATTTAATTGTTTAAGGACTCATATTGTCAGTGGTTGGTGAGTATGTCCAAGGGAGCATGACATTGTTACATTGGGATTATGTGTTATTGTGTGGTTATATGTTGCCTGTACATGGTTATTATGTATCCTAGGTATAATATATTAATGGGGAAATATGTTATGGGTTATAATATGTTAGTATTATATTGTATATTGTATTATGGAGTGATAGCTATGTTTTGATTAGGCAACCCTCCCCCATTGTATAAACTCTCAGTCAGGAGTTGCCCATATGGTCCTGAAGGTAAACACTTGAAATGATAGTAGTCAAGAACAAAGGGGTTTCCACAGACACAGAGGCACCATAACCCCAGGGGGTCTACAGGGATTCCCACTCAGAGAATCAGGGCAAAGTCCAGAGGGCAGGGAGATGTTTCTCCCTTGAGAGCCAGAGACCAACTAAATTAGGTAGCCACACCTAGTGGGCAGACCTGGGAGGAGTCTCATGTTTCCCACGGTGTAAAGCTACGGGATTGGCCAGAGGCCATTTGGGGCTGACCTCAGGTAGCCCCTCCCTCTACTGTGTTGTAAAGAGTTTATATACATGTGTTTTCAAAATAAAGTTTTGTTGAGAGATAGTTTTCACATAAACAAGGTGTGAGACTATTTCTGTGTGTTGTATCCTGACTTGGGGAGTGGTCTTGCTATGGGCCACTAAGTAACCTGGATCCAGTATGTAGCTTTTGGGCCTTGCCCTCTTCAGAGGCCATCTTTTGTGCCACAGAGAACAGGAACTACATGATTCTGCTGGGGTAGGTTTGAACTAGGTTCATATCAGGCCCCCAAGAAGAAGCAGATCGTGACATTTGGTGGCTTTTTTTTTTTTTTTTTCGTGGATAACTACAGTCCAGGAACCAGCCATGGGTACAGGGGCGAACACCGAGAACAACCTTGGGACTGTGTCAGATCAAGGGGGTTAGCCAAACTCAAATGGCTGGGGCACAATTGCTAATAACAAGGCAATTGAGAAGAAAGAGAATGTCTGTAAAACTGATGGCCCTAGGGGATGTCTGGATGAGAGCTGTGAGGTCCTGCCAGGGAACACAGTGACCAAAGATCCCAAGGGAGGTGAGTGCTGTGACCAGGCAGTGGTTCCAGAGAGAGGGGAAGGTGATGTGCTGATCCAAATACCACATAGATATTTGGAGTCTTTAGACCAGACCACAACATTGGGTGCCGGCTTCCAGATCCGTCCAGTAAATGACCCCCTGGAATTACTATTTTTCTGGGCACCCCAGGGGAGTGTTTTACCCATGCAGTGGGGCAGAAGAGTGTATGAGCCCTGGTTGTTGGGGGGTGGGCTGGCAATGGCACCCTTGAACTGCATTGATTACCCTGGCACAGAGGTCTGTTGGCAGAACCCAGGCCAAGCAAACAGTCTGGATAGGAGCAGCTATGTTCACTGTGCCCTGGGAATGGACTTTGGGCCTAGCATGGAGCTCCCGCTGATAAAAAATGTCAGAGAGCTAGCCACAGACAAGGGGGCAGGGGAGGTTATGATCCCTGAGATCCTGCCAAACAGAGACACTGCAAATCATTTAAAGAGGGACCACATTCCTTATCGTGTGCCCAATCCAGGCGAGATGGAATACCGCGCACCAACTGTGGTCCAAGGAGATGGAGAAATGGAGTCCCATGCCCAGACCATTGCTCCAGGTGAGAGGGGTTACTGTGCCCAGACTGCGGTGCAGGTAAAAGTGGAACCTCCATTCCAGACCATCATCATGGATGCTGGGTTCAGTATCAGACTGGTATGTTTCTCCCTGGAGGTGTTAGTTTATGGGACTCCCAAGGAAAATGTTTCCCCTCAGACATTGGGAAGAGGAGGGCACTGGCCCTGGTTTTTGGGAGGGGGGCGAGCCATGTCACCTTGGGAACTGTCACCTGGACTTTGTACCACCCTGGGACCCTTTAGACTGGGTGAACTAATAGGCCCAAGGACTGTTTTAGATGCAGCTGCCCAATTAAATTGTTTCCCCCAATGGATGGTGGAGGAAGGGGGCATGTGCCATGGCCCAAGGAAGGCGGTTGGCAATTGAGCCATGGAGGCTATGCCCAAAATTGTGTGCCCATTGGAATTGGAAGAAATGTGGTCTGTGAGGCAATTACAATCACCATCACTTGCACAAGTGACATCAGTGTGGCTAGAAATTTGTCCGTCAGGACGAATTCCTAGGCCACACTATGATGGGGGAAACTAGCTGTTATGAACAGAAGGGCCCACTGGACTATTTGGGGTTCATCAGTTATTATATGTGTGGTTAGAAGGTACTAACAATTTGCTTAACATTTATATCATGGATGTAATAAGTGCATGTGGTGCTGTAATTGACTAACATTGCAAAACTGTATCTGTGTTAGAAATAGGATAGTGGAATTTATATGGCCCTGCGATCGGCCACGTAGGAAGGCTCTGGCTTTATTCATGAAAGGGGTAACTAGTTTTATGGCTCTGTAAGAGGAGAAACAAAAGGTGTAATTAGAAGAAAGTCAGAT
Organism: Discoglossus pictus; assembly: GCA_027410445.1. NCBI lineage: Eukaryota > Metazoa > Chordata > Amphibia > Anura > Alytidae > Discoglossus > Discoglossus pictus. The sequence continues at coordinate 52,951,067 of CM050163.1, forward strand.
GCCTCTCTACATCAGGAAATCATGTGGGTGAGGGGGAATAGCAAGCTATTTGCCTAGGAGGATGGGCTAGAACTGGGGGCAGTCTTTGGTGTTTTGTGTCATCTTTCTGTTTTTTTTTATATATCTTTGTAACAATAAAGAAGTGGCCAGTCTGACTTTGGACACACTAAACACAGGTGGTGTCAGAGTCTGCTTGTACTAATCCAAGGTACATGGGTGTGATTCTTAGATCCTAAGAATAGGGGTCTGAGGTGCATGTCTCTGCAGTAATGATGCTGTCATCTGAAGTGTCTGCTGGTGTTGAGATCTGAACAAAAAGTGCGACCGTGGAGAGAGAGAGATTTGGGGTGAGCGTGGTCCCCCAAATTGTCCGGTCGTGACACTAGGCATTTTTATTAGTTCATTAATAAAACTCTTATTTAGGACTTGCGGTGAGCAGCCATATTGAGTAGTAGGGGCAACTGAGCTCTCCCACACCACCAATTTAATCAAAATAAATTGGACCCTGCTATCAGTTATCTGGGGATGTACAGCCCTTTCAGAACATTTTTCCTATAGATTTCCAGAGGCAAAATACCAGGCATTGGCCTGGTGAGTCCACGAGAATCAGTTGTCTGCATATTATACTTATTTTTACATTTTCACCATAGACAGACAACAACTTCTGAAAATTGTCTTGACTACATAAGGTTTTACAAGGATTATGGTTATTAAATAAATTATTTTCTACCGACAACATAGTCGCAGTCACCATTACAGGGGCCCTGAATAGCCACACAGTTGCATATCTAGAGGATATACCTGAAACAGTGTGTCTACCACATACCTCAATAACTCAAAGTAAAAACCTAATGGGAAAAGGATGGATCTGAATCCAGACTGGAAATAACCAGATTCTTGACTTGATAACAAGAGTTTGATTAGATGAGACAAGTTCTGAACTGGAACTCAGATTGGAATTTCACGGCAGGTACAGACTGTAAATCAAGGACAGGAGCCAAACAGGTTCAGACAGGAGCAAGCAAGATACAGGATTCAACGAGGATTCAAAATGATTCAGGAACCAACAGGCTCTGACAGGTAGGAACACACTGACACTGGCACGGTACTCTGGAAAAGGCTGAACTATTTATTCTCAAATGTTCACTAACTGACCCTTGGTTCTAGGACAGAATCTCCTACACATGCTTTAATAGGGTCACGGAATGGTCTTTGTTTTTAGCAGTTATGATGTTGTTTTCCTTGCTGAAACCTTCCAAACAGCTTCAGCTGATCTGAGTATAGCAGGTGGATTTATTCATGAGTGTCTGACTTCAGACCCAGGAACATTAATCCCTGAGCAGTCTGGCAAATACTGTACCATTGACTTAGGGACACACCCCTGAAACCTGACTGGCTGCAGTAATGAAGCAGGCTGTGGGCAATCTGTTATACTGTACATGTATACACATATTTTGTTTTATTTGATTCCTCAGTGAAAAAAATGCACGTATTTCAAAAATTCAAAAAGTATCTCAACATGCTTTTATGATATGTTCGCACATTGTGCTGAATTAAGTGACCCTTTAATGAAGTATAGCTTTTTAGCTAGACAAAATAGTTAAAGCAGATGGATATTTCATTTTTTATTATCTGCCACCAAATATATATTTCTTTAATTAATCTGAAGTTCTATGTGAACTTGTGACAAATTGTTTTCATATTAAGAGTGCATTATTTTTTTCTGCTTACTTTACAGACTTGTATTATTGTATTTATTAATATTATATTTATTAATATATTTATTAATATTACTATTTTTTATATATTATTAATAGCATAGTTATATTATATGTTGAATGATACCTGCCAGTTAGCCAGAGTACTGAGACAGAGAAGTTTTGTGCTGCAGTGGACATGATGTAGAGGTGCAGACCAGGAAGGTGGTGACATACAGACACCTCATACTTGATGTCAGTGAGCATGAGGTACTGATCTGACACTGCTCCATACCATTCCCTCAGTTAATATAACCAGAGATTGGAGTCATACTGTATATCACACCCTCCCCTTATAATACAGACTTGAAAAATTCAACTTGAATAGTAAAACAGTGTTGTGTAAAATAAATCGTTGCCAGCAACAACTTACAGAGACCCTTTACCTGGGGTAGACACATTTAGCCAAACCCCTGTGTCCATGCACCATTGTGGGCAGCACTAGCTTTGAAAAACGTTATGTGGAATATAAATACAAAAGGTAGAAATTGACAGATTTATACCCAGCATCCATATATACAAATTACTTTACCACTGTTAAACAGATAAATAAAAATATAGCTCCTGCTCGCTCACTCTATAGATACATATACATAATGCTTCCTCCATACTAGACAGATAGATAAAATCTATAGCCCAGCTTACCCATATTATAGATATGTACACACAAGTATATACTGAAAGTGCACTCATACACAATATATATGAATATTATAGCTACACACAGCAAGATTGTCAGATCTTCTAACACAAATGCACATTAACACACATAGGCACAGAATTGAATTACCGGATAAACAAATCCCCTAGCATTTCATCTAAAGCCAAACAAATTTGTTATCTAGCATAGCACAAAAATAAAATGAAACAAACAAAACAAAAACCGAAATTCCAAATAATCATAAAAAATACATAATTCTAAACGCTGGTGTTAACAAGTAACAAGTCTGTAAATGGTGATTATGAGAATACCCTCTCCAATATCCCATAAGAAAGTTTCAAAGGAATCTTCACATAAAGCAATGTAGTTATGATAACTCTTAAGATGCCTAGTGCCAAGTATCCAGTAGATGTATTCATCTTGTTTCGCTCTGTAATAACTTTTTCTCTGTTATCTCCTCTCCATAATCAAGGGAATATGATCAATGACTATAGTTTTAATGAGGAAATCGAATGTTTAGCAGGAAGACCATGTTTTGCAATAGGCCGTTCAGATGAACCCATATCACAAGCTTTCCTAATTGCGGATTTATGATTTGTCCAATGTTTCCTGAAGTGACAAATTGTTTTTCTACAAATTTATTTTTTTTAAAGCTATTTAATAAAAACATACAGGCATTGCTTATTCCAATCATTGGGTCCTATTGTTTTAAAAGCCTGCAAATGTAAATTTGGCTGCAGGTTTTTTTTTTTTTTTTATATATATAAATGTTTAGATGTCTTCTATTGACTCCAGATTGCAAATTCCATAAACCCTGCCTTTTTAAGTCGGATTTCAGGGGTGTGGTCATATGATCTGACAATATTGAAGTCTGTGATTTACTTCTTAGACACAGCAAATAGTAAATGAGACCATCATCATGATGTCAGTAAAATATGGAAGTTACATGAAATCTGCAATCGGAGGCTACAAATTAATTAGTGGCAATAGGTAATATTTGCCGATCGGGCTCGCAATCAAGCAATCTAGCAATCTCTAAAATGCATTAGATCATCTGTTTTAGTTAATGCGGGTTTCATGATATATATGAACCCCTTGAGTCCCGGGATCGATATTACTCAGAAATAAGAGTTAAAAATAATATTTTTTTATTTCCTATTTGTGGGTTTGAGACTATTGTGCAATTAATTATAATCTCTATCCATGCCTTCCCATGCTTTTAAAGTACAGTATAGTGTGTTTAATTGCTGTTATAGCTCTAATAGGTTTTTGTTACTTTTTTCAGACACAGGTTAGACTTTATTTGTGAGCTAGAGCTACGGGTCTAATAGAATATCAATTTAGTGTAACTTTAATTATTAAGCACTTGTAATATTCAAGCTGTTCTAAAACCAATGGAGTTCTAATGCCAAATGTGCAGGTTTGGCTGGCCCATAGTTATCGGGAACTTGTAAACAGATTGCTAGTAGCTAATAGAATCTGTGGCAATATTAAGAGAAGTATTAAGTGTGTATAAATTTATGAATTGGCCAATCGAAAAAGGACCTTTGTCTTCAGAATTGTATGGGTGGTACCCGTAACTGCTGACAACAGTGGCGTATTAACTCTTTGTGAATATACCTGGTAGATTACGCAGTTTTGAATACACCAATGACATTTTTCTGCTTAGACTAAGTTACATGAACAATCCTTATGAAGGCTAGGTACTGAATGATCAGGCAATTAGTACAACAGTAAGCACATCACAATATATTTGCAACTTTGGACCATTCCAGTGTTTAGGGAATATTGCTAATCACATATATATATATATTTTTTTAAATTGCAACTTACCATGTTCATCCAGCAATATATTATCAGGTTTGATATCCCTGCAAAAAAGAAAGATATGCACGTTTTATTGTAACTTTTCAATTATTTATTTAATTTGTTATTTGCAGAAACTGAATTCCAAGAACAGAACAGTATATTTTTAGAAACATTCAATCATGCAATGAAATATATAAAACACTGACGAGGAGTACACAATCTCCTAAAATCTATTTCCCATAAACCACATACAATTAGAGTGTTCCACCATTGCAAGGGATTCTAGGAAATAATATGCAGATAAAAGAACTACTCAAAATATTTTACATTTTTACACCAATCTACTTTATGCACCTTTCAGATCTGAAATATGCTAATATGTCCTAGAAATGTAAACTACATTTTAGAGGGCTAATCCACTTAAACCAATAATATTTGCATTTTTGTACATTTAAAGAAATATGAACAATACAATAATACTTTTTTTTCTAAAGTAAAACTTCAACAAGATCATTTTAAGTTTTCTACCTTTCACTTTTAAATCACAAATATTTGCTCTAATATGAGGTTGTTTTCATTTTGGAGGTAATTTCTTTATGGCATGGGGTGGGCAAGTTCGGTCCTGGAGAGCCCCACACAGGCCAGGATTTGAGGATATCAGGATGTCAGAAGAAGAAATTGACTCACCTGCACGCGGCAGGGATATCCTCAAATCCTGGCCTGTGTGTGGCTCTCCAGGAAAGAATTTGCCCAGCCCTGCTTTATGGTAAAAATGTGTTTTTAAAATGGTCAAAGTAGATGAGGAAAATCTAGATTAGGAAATATGCAGCAAATTAACTACATTAGCAGCTTTCAGGGGTGAAGGAGCCAGAATAATTTGTGGGGGGGGGGGGGGGGGGGGGAGTCAGATACAGCTCATTGTATATGCAGGCCATAAAATAACTTATTTATACATACAAACATAGAACAATGTAAAGTCATGGACATAAGAGCATTTTTTAGAAAACTTTAACTTAAGTAGTCTCTGCTAGTACACAGAAGCTGTCATGATAGTCATATATACATTAGTGGCATGTCATGTTAAATATGATTTCACCAATTTACAGTAGCACACACGTTATAGACAGTAGTGGATATATGCAAATACTGACCATATATAGAGGAGAATTATATGTTATTATAATATATGTACTAATGTTATGATACCCTGACCGTCCACAATGTAGCCCTCAACGCTTTTCATGAGGTTCTCACTTCCCTCAAACTGGATACTGTACTGAATGTCTTTAGACAAATTATGCAACACCTTTACACTTTTATTAGGCAACTAATGCTGTCTTCCTACATTGCTCTCAGACTTCCTCTGTTCATGTCTTCAGTCTTCTTTCAAATAATATTAAAAGTATTCTCTTCCCTCCATCTTATCCCACCTATCAATCCTTGCTTTTTTCCCAATATATCTATTTGCTCCCGTATTTTGTCTCCTTCCTTGAATTCCCAATGTACCCTCTCATCTCCCCTCTTTCCCAAAGGATGTTTCTAACACTGGCCTGGGGTGGCTTGATGATTAAATCCAGCCCTGATTATGTTGAATATTAATCAAGCAGTAATATTTATATTTGGGTTCCTTGGTGGTCCAGTGGTTAGAATTCGGTGCTTTTCTGGGTTTGATTCCAGTCATGGAACCAAGAGGTTACACCACCCTGAAGTCGAGCAGGGTTGGGCCTGGTCGGTACTTGGATGGGAGACCACCTAGTAATATAAGGAGCTGTATGCTGTGGCCCACTGCAGAAGGAACAGGCAACCCACTCCATTATCTCTGCCATGAATACCAAGTGGATCAGCATGGGGTGTTACGGTCCATGAGGTCACAGAGAGCTGGACACGACTAAATGACACAAATGCAAAAAATATTTATATTATATTATGATATGCTCCTACATGGAGCTCTGTGATTCAAACAAATGAGATAAATATAATAATTTAATAAGCATACTCTGATCACTGGGAGTAATGTAGCAGGGGTACTAAAATATGTTATGCTTAAATAATGGTTACCTCAATGAAATTAGTAATTAAAATGTAATATTACAATACAGTTAGCAATTACAGGTTTTTGATATTGTAATTATATAAATATTATATTATAAGGGTTATGTGTTATTTTAACAATCTTTAAAAAAAAATTCTAACTAGTAATGAGTGCAACAGATTTTTAGTCCACGTTGTTTAGATTATACATTTCAAAACATTTACATGTATAATGAATTTAATCTGCCAACTTTAATCAGACATCTGGCCATCTGACAGAAAATGCCATCTGGCACAGATAAATGCTGTCCATTAAAGCCATATGATATACTGTTTACTTCCAAATATCCCTTTTGTATTATTGTTAATAAAGTGTGTTAAAGCAATAATGAGTTGTGCACATATACTCCTAACCTCTATCTCTATCCATGTGCCTGTAACAAGCAGAGACGTCTTTATATTTTACCTTGCTCTAGACCAATAGTAGTCACCCTGGTCCCTACCACCCACTAGTGGATGATTCAAACTTTCATGGTGGGTGGCGGGGTAATCACTAGGTGGTGTCGCTGATGAGTGAGGCCCACAGCACCATGCTTGGCTGGTTGGAGAGATAGTGAGAGACCCTAGGGACAGCAGTCAGGACCAGATCACTATCTAGCAAGTACAGGGCGATACATAGCTAGGGACAGCAGTCAGGACCGGACCACTATCTAATAAGTATAGGGTGATACATAGCTAGGGACAGCAGTCAGGACCGGATCACTATCTAGTAAGTACAGGGCGATATATAGCTAGGGACAGCAGTCAGGACTGGATCACTATCTAGTAAGTACAGGGCGATATATAGCTAGGGACAGCAGTCAGGAACGGATCACTATCTAGTAAGTACAGGGCGATACATAGCTAGGGACAGCAGTCAGGACCGGATCACTATCTAGTAAGTATAGGGTGATACATAGCTAGGGACAGCAGTCAGGACCGGATCACTATCTAGTAAGTATAGGGTGATACATAGCTAGGGACAGCAGTCAGGACCGGATCACTATCTAGTAAGTACAGGGTGATACATAGCTAGGGACAGCAGTCAGAACCGGATCACTATCTAGTAAGTACAGGGCGATACATAGCTAGGGACAGCAGTCAGGACCGGATCACTATCTAATAAGTACAGGGCGATACATAGCTAGGGACAGCAGTCAGGACCGGATCACTATCTAGTAAGTATAGGACGATACATAGCTAGGGACAGCAGTCAGGACCGGATTACTAGTGATAAATAGCTAGGGACAGCAGTCAGAACCGGATCACTATCTAGTAAGTACAGGGCGATACATAGCTAGGGACAGCAGTCAGGACCGGATCACTATCTAGTAAGTACAGGGCGATACACAGCTAGGGACAGCAGTAAGGACCGGATCACTATCTATTAATTACAGGGCTATACATAGCTAGGGACAGCAGTCAGGACCGGATCACTATCTAGTAAGTACAGGGCGATACATAGCTGGGGTCATATGATTTATGGAACCAGAAATTAGATTACCCAATCTTGCTTCACCGGTGGGCGGTAAAGAAATTTACCATCAAAAGTGGGTGGTAGGTCTTAAAAGGATGACAACCCCTCTAGACCCACTAACAGATTTAACTTACATGTTCTTTCTTCCACTCTTATTTTTTGTCTTGTCCTTGCTCCTCTTTTTTGCTGCATTGTCAGTCTTATACGCCTATGCGTAAGGTGTACCTGTGGCTGGCCTAAAGGGTATGTCCAATTAGATCTTTCTAGTGGCTTGCATTAAAATAATAAACTTGATAAAGTTATTCCTTACCCAAGAGGTTATATTATGATTATTTTAAGTGTTAAACCTGCCTGGCATCAGAATTAGAGAGTAATTACCAGCTGTAATATAAAGCTGAAAGGCTATATATTCATTCTTTATCTCACTCATTTGGAGATTAAATGCTCTGAATAGTGGATGAATTTGCCGAATGACCACATGATGGCGATAGCTTTGCTTAGCTAAGTCTGATCGATCATAGAGAACCTTCTTGTAATGTACGGGTGTGTTACTTCAGAAACTGTCTCATACCAATTTCACCACGTGGCAGAAGGAATCCTTTGTTCTAAGGACATGTGACCTCAACTGACGAATAAAGGAAAAGAACATGAGTAAGGGGGGGGAGTTATCTACCAGTCCATAAAAGAGTGAACTGAATGAAAAATCAGTCTCTTTCCTCTCTCTTAGCTCCATCTTCTTGGTTTGGTAAAGTATCATACTCTTACGCACACACATGGACAAAGCATTACAAACAGTATATTATCATTGGTAATTTTAGAATGCCTTTTATGCCAAGTTAAGAAATGTTGTTTGCATAGTATTATCATTATTGTATTTGTATTAATTATTGTACTTTAATAAATACACATCTGTAACCTTAATTGTATGCCTCTTTGAATATAAGTATTTTCCATAGAAAGCAAGAGTGTGGATATTAATTTACACAGAAAAACTCAGAGGATGAGATTAGAATAATTATAATTATATTCATAATTAATAGTATGAATAATAATATAGTAATTAATTAATTACACCCATTTTATAACATTAGGTTAAATGTGCAAGCTTTGGAGACCATTTTTCTAAAAGGATATTAATAAATTACAAAAAATCAAAGGAGAGTGACCAAAATAGTGCATGGTCTACTCTAAAAGATAAAACGTATATGAATATATAATTATAGTGTGAATGCACTACTTTACAAAAAGGATAATATAGACGTCTTTCAGTGGAAGTTGTAGGTTCAAATAAAGGTAAGTAATTTAAGCATTTCTGTGTTAAGCATAGTTCCAACCAATCTTTTAGGCAGATATAACGGGCAGACGATATGGGCTGTTCTATTTTTTATTTTCTTCTGTAAAATCTATGTTTAGCCCTAGTAGGGTTCTCCTGTAACCAAGTCATTATGGTTCAAAAGGACAGAGATTAGCAGTTGATTTTCAAGTTATAACACATTTAGTTTTAACTTGCTTGCTTTTGTTATCCTAATCATAGTCAGTAAAGAGTGAAACACCTTTGAACAGTACATGACAGTAGCTGCGACACCAGTAGTAGGAAATTGATTTCCTTTAATATTTGACATTTCATCTAAGTGCTTTTGATAATGTGAAGTTATTAAGTGTGTTTTCATAAAACTGAATATTAAACTGTAGTGCACTTTGACATTTTCAACTACAAAATATCAATAAAATGACTAATCAAGGATTCATTGCTCAACAATAAACGTTATAACACTAGGTAATCACTAATATAATTGTCGTAAGTGTGTAACGCTCCATGGAAGAGTACACACTTACTTCATAAGTCCATACAGAGCTGGGCGCATGCACAGCTCTGTACGGATGCTGCAAGTGCGAGCATATAGTGAGCGTGCATTGCACAGAATAGTCGTAAGCTGGATTGGAAAATGGGAGGGGGAGGAAGAGGGTGGGTAGAGGGGGGTAGAAAACACAGGGGGAGGGAGAGGGAGGGGAGGTAGAGAGAGGTGGGAGGAAGAGGGAGGCAAGAAGGGGAGGAAGAGGGAGGAGAGATCAGGGAAGACACCGGGAGAAGGGGGAAGACACAGGGAAGAGGGGGGAAAGACACAAGGGAGGGGAGAGGGGATGAGAGACACTGGGGGAGACATAGGAGAGGGGGAAAGACACAGGGGAGGGATAGTGAGGGAGAGACACAGGGGAGGGAGTGGGGAGAGAGACATAGGGGAAGTAGAGGGGGAGCGAGACACAGGGAAGGGAGAGGGGGAGGAAAGAGACACAGGAGAGGGAGAGGGGGTAAAAGATACAGGGGAAGGGGGGGTGGGGAAAATAAAAATAATATCCCACCATTTATGGTGGGCAAACGACTAGTGTAATTTTAATAAGTGTATATTTGTGTCATTATTTTAAAACAATAGCTGACATTCACAGTTACATAGTTACATAGTAATTAAGGTTGAAAAAATACTTTCAGTCCATCAAGTTCAACCTTTTAAGATCTCCTCTGATCTGCAATATGCGGATTAGTTATTAATTAATTAATTGTTAATTATTTATTAATCTTTTTTTTTAATTATTATTAATTAATCCAGAGGAAGGCAAACAGAAAAAAAAAAAAACAAGTGAAACGTAGCTAATCGTCTCAAAAGGAGAAAAAAAAATGAATTCCTTCCTGACCCCAGATACTGGCGAGCGGATTTCACCATGGATCAATACTCTCTCTTTAATTATCCAGGATAACCCTGAATTCCCTTTTTAATTAGAAATAAATACAGTCCCCTTTTAAAGTTATCTATCGGTATATGCTAATGACGCGGCGCGCATGTGACGTCACATGCGCGCCGGGTCAAGAAGGAGCGGAGGCCGGAGCAGAAGCAGGTAAGTGAGGGGAGAGGGGGAGGGATTTAGGGGGGGTTAGGTTGAGGAGAGGGGTTTAGGTTGAGGAGGGGGGTTGGGGTTGAGGGGGGAGGTTGAGGGAGGTTGAGGGCGGTTGAGGTTGAGTAGGAAGGTTGGGGGGGTTGAGAAGGGAGGTTTAGGGAGGTTGAGGTTGAGGAGGGAGGTTGAGGAGGGGGGTTGAGGATGGGGGTTGAGGATGGGGGGGGTTGAGGATGGGGGGGTTGAGGATGAGGAGGGAGGTTGAGGATGAGGAGGGAGGTTGAGGAGGGGGTTGAGGATGAGGAGGGGCTTAAGGATGCGGATGGAGGTTGAGGATGAGGATGAGGAGGGAGGTTGAGGAGGGGATTGAGGATGAGGAGGGGGTTGAAGATGAGGAGGGAGATTGAGGATGAGGAGGGAGGTTGAGGAGGGGCTTGAGGATGAGGAGGGAGGTTGAGGATGAGGAGGGAGGGTTAGGAGTGGGGTTGAGGAGGGTGATAGGGAGGGGGAAGAGACACAGGGAAGGGAGAGGTTGGAAGAGACACAGGGAAGGGAGAGGTTGGAAGAGACACAGGGAAGGGAGAGGTTGGAAGAGACACAGGGAAGGGAGAGCGGAGAAGAGACACAGGGAAGGGAGAGGGGAGGAGAGAGAGGGGGACACAGAGGGCACAAGAGGGACACAGGGGGCAGCACATTTCCCACCCTCGGCTTATACTCAAGTCACTCATTTTACCCAGTATTTTGTGGTAAAAAAGGTGCCTCGGCTTATACTCGGGTCGGCTTATAATCGAGTATATACGGTATGCTAAAATTTTATTTGCTTTTGCAGCTGCTGCTTGGCTTTGAGCACTGTTACCTAGGTGGTTGTCCACAAGCACTCCCAAATCCCTTTCAATATCTGATACACCTAGATTTGCTCCATTAAGATTATACATTGCATGGCTATTTTTCCTTCCCAGATGCATAACTTCACATTTATTCATATTAAATCTCATCTGCCATTTAGATGCCCATTCCTCAATTTTATATAAATCAATTTGGAGGGAAAGCACATCATTATCTGATTTAATTACCTTGCACAACTTTTATCATCAGCGAAAATGGAGACACTACATTCTAGTCCCACCTCTAAGTCATTAATAAATATGTTAAAAAGGAAATGACCTAATACTGAACCCTGAGGATCTCCACTTACCACATTAGTCCAATCGTAGTATGTTCAATTTATAACAACCCTTTGCTTCCTGTCTTTTAGCCGGCTATCAATCCATGGGAAAATATTTACTGCAATTCCTGTATCTCTTAGTTTGCACAATAGTCTCCCATGTGGCACTGTATCAAAAGCCTTTGCAAAATCCAAAAAGACTACATCCACTGTGTTGCCTTGATCCAGGTTCCTACTAACCTCCTCATAAAAATGAATTAGATTTGTTTGACATGACCTATCCCTCATAAATCCATGTTGACTCCTACTTATAATCCTATTCAAATAGACATATTCTTGTATATTATCCCTTATTAACCCTTCTAAAAGCTTCCCCACTACAGAAGTGAGGCTCACTGGTCTATAATTCCCCGGATTTGCTCTTGCTCCCTTTTTAAATATAGGTATCACCTCTGCCTTTCTCCAGTCATCTGGTAGTAACCCTGTGTTGAGTGAATCTTGAAAAATTAAATATATTGGTTTGGCTATTACAGAACCCAGTTCCCTCAGTACCCGTGGATGTATTCCATCAGGACCCGGGGCTTTATTATCATTTATTTTTTCCAACCTCTTTTGGATTACTTCCTGCGTTAACCCATTATTTGGCAAAGGTAGTGTAGCACCATTATGTTGCAGTGTCCCAACCACTGGTACCTCCCTTGTGTATACCAAAGAAAATAACCTATTTAGCTCATCTGCCTTTTCCTGGTCACTAATTCTAAGATGGCCTGTGTCACATTGTAATGTTCCTATATCTTCCTTCCTCGCCTTCTTCCCATTAATATACTTAAAAAATATTTTAGGATTACTCTTTTGCAATTTATTTTTTTATTTTCTATTTTAGCCAGTCTAATCGCGCTTTTGCAAGCTTTGTTGATTTTCTTGTACTCCCGTAAAGCAGTCTCTGTCCCCTCTTGTTTAATATTTTATTATTAATTTTTATTTGTAACGCACCAACATATTCCGTTGCGCAATACAGGGGATAAAAACAAGGGAAAATACAGCATTAACAACCTTCCAAAAATGGAGGACCCTGTTTTAAGCTTAGAATCTTTGCAGAACGTGCTTTTTCCCAAAGCATCCTGGAAGACTGAAAACTCGCCACTTACAATCTAAAGGGAATGGAAGGGGCAGAAATCAGGGAAAGATTAAACAGATAAGAAAAGGGTCAGAAGAGAAGTGAAAGTTAGAAAGGTTTTTCATTTAGAGGGAGAGAGAAGGAACAGAGGTGAGGGCTCTAGCATTTAATATGTTGTCTTCCCCTAGTGGTGAGATAATATATGCAAGTAGGAAAGTCAGGTGATTCCCATTTCACTATATATTTAATCAGAAATGGGGTGGGAGGGAAGACAGGACTCCCAGAATTCAGAGTAACCAGTGAGGCCTTCTGAAACCAGGATGCAGGTAAAATTTGAGGCTAAAAAGAAAAAACAATAAAAATACATGTGAGGGACCAATAGAACAGGGAGGGGGAGAGAGAGAGAGAAAGAGAGAGGTAGAGAGAGAGAGAGCAGTTAGCAAAAAGGAAATGCCAAGACATGTGGGGAGATCTAAGCAAATTATACAGGCTATAAAAGGGGGAAGGGGGAGGAAAGCCAGGCAAGATAAAGTAAACATTTGTAAGAGTTTGAACTAATGTTAGAAATAATTCTGTCATCAAATATATTAACAAACATAAAGTAGAAATATTAATAAAAGATATTGGCTCCTGTGAAAATGCAGCTTTCAAGGTCTTCTCCACACCTGATGGTGTGTATGAGACTCCCAGAATTCAGAGTAACCAGTGAGGCCTTCTGAAACCAGGATGCAGGTAAAATTTGAGGCTGATGGTGTGTATGAGACTCCCAGAATTCAGAGTAACCAGTGAGGCCTTCTGAAACCAGGATGCAGGTAAAATTTGAGGATGTATGATTTAAATGCCTGGTTATTGTTTATTTAACTGTGTGTAAAAGGACCACTGAAGTCATCACACATGCTCTGTACCATCAGTTAGAGAGTGGAAAATCATGTGAAAGCCTTCATGAGGACTTACACAAGAGACCTTCAGCTCCTCAGTCTGCTGTGCCCTTTGGATACACTAGCTGCTAGAAAATAGGCAAGTAATTATATATGACATAGATAGTGTCTAATTCAGGCTAACAAAATGTAAAGATATTAAACTGTCAGCAAAGGCCTGCATAGTTCAAACTATAGTATTCTCAGTAGTAAAATACAGATGTGAGAGGACAGGACCATAAAGAAGGCTGAGCGCTGTAGAATTGACGCCTTTGAATTGTGGTGTTGGCGAAAACTACTTAAGAGTTCCTTGGACTGTAAGAAGATCCAATAAATCAATACTACAGGAAATCAAGAAAACGGTTCCCTAGAAGATATGATCTGGAGGCTGAAGCTAAAATATTTTGGCCAAATAATGAGACGTCAGGATTCCCTAGAAAAGACTCTGATGCCGGGAAAGATTGCACAATAGGAAGGGACGACAGAGGAGGCAATGGATAGATAAGGTCACTGAAGCAATGAACATGAACTTGATGGAGCTCAGAGGGACAGTGACTGTGAGATGTACCTGGTGTGCTGCAGTTCGTATGGTCACTGGGAGTCGGACACGACCGAACGACTAAACAACAACAAGTGTCTAATTCAAAGGCTATAAACCTGATTCAAATTCATATTCATTACAACTGTGCTGTACAAATTCATTACCCATTCTGGCAGAGACAACACACTGAAATCCCCTGACTTCTATTGACCATGAATTCTGCATCAATTTATAAAAGTAAAATACTTTTTCCATGTCCTTTTTAATTCACCCATCCATGTAATGGTACAGAGCACATATAGTGACTTCAGTGGCCCTTTAAGATATTTACTAGATTGGTGATCTGTAAGTTTTAGAGCCAGTCTATAGTGAAGATAATAGCACAACATCAATTAACTGTTAGTATATAAGAAGGACCATTAACATTACTGATTATTGCCATTGCTGTGGTCTATGTGTACTGATACACTGCTGTATAGTCACGCTTGTAGGTCTGGGAAATGACAAAAGATGTTGGCCCAGTTAGGGCTAGGTTACAGATTCTTGTATGAAACCATTCTTTGGTAAAGAAAGAACAGTTCAAGAGATCCCTGGACAACATGAATGGGACTCTGTCACCTAGCAGGAAGTTGATGTCATTTTAAAGAGAATAAAACATTTTTTTTTACGAACAGAAAATAGTTTCTGAAATATTTAGAACTGATTCTGCTAATCTGCGGCTCAGTTTGCTAATTTGTGGCTCAGAGAGTCCGATAAGGGTGGGAGATGGGTCTAGCTGACAAATAACATTGCAGGTCTTTATTTTGGTCACTAGAGAGACAAGCTAATTAGTATGCATGAGCTGCTCATTTGCAATTAAATGCAGCAACAACAACATGAAATTTCCTAGGACTGATTCGCCTTATAAAAACATATAGCCAGTTGTAGATGCTCTTTAAGAACAACCTAAAAAAAAACTTGACTTTGGGCTGAAAGAACCTATATCTTACTGCTTTGATTACGTTATCTTTGTTATTCTTTCTATTGATTTCTCTCATAGCCAAGTCAATCAGAGAGGCCGGGGGTGTCTGTTTTGCAGCACACTTGTGATGTATAGGTCAATATGTACATATTGAATTTAATGCTTTCAATCAGTTAGCATGCATATTTAACATACACTCAAAAAAGCATACTTTTAGGACACAACTCGTTTTTTCATAAATTTTTATTAATCTAATTTAAACATTATAAAAGTTGTTTTAGAATGAAACATATTAAGTAAAACCTGCTCAAACTAACAGGAAAAACAGAGAGCATAAGTCTGTACATGTCAGTGGACAAGCCCGCAAAAGCAGTAAAAAATCAAAACAAATGACATCTGCATTTGAAAAAAAAGAAATCACACTCTGGTACCTTATCAAATACCAGTTTTCTGGTGCAAAAAAAGAAAACAAAATATCTCCTTATCAATTTAGAGAATGGGCTTGTTTCTTGATTCTGTGCATGCCCAGTCTTTTGGTCTACTCTATTGATCTAATGTTTTTTTTTTACCATCAAATCTTCAAAATACGTCACTTTCTCTCACAAGACACAATTACAATTCTAATCCACTCTATCATATCCTCCACTACTGCAACTCTCTCCTTGCAGGCCTCCCCATCACCCGTCTCTCTCCACTCCAATGCATAATGAATGCCTCCATTAGACTCATCTACCATACGCAACTCTCAGTGTCTGCAGCACATCCCCGTCAGCCACTCCACTGATTTCCCATAGGCTCCAGTGTAAAATTCTTTACCCTAACGTATAAAGCCCTCAGCTATAAGGCACCTACTTTTATCCCTGTTCTTATCTCAAAATACTCCCCCAATCATCCTCTTCTCTCTGGTAATGACCTTCTCTCTTCCTCTCTTGTCACCTCATCTCACTGCCACCTTCAGGAATTTTCTCGTTCTGCCCCTATTCTATGGAACTCCTTGCCTTGCTCCACTAGATTATCTTCCTGCCTCAAATCCTTCAAACCCTACCTAAAGCTTAGCTATGGAAGCATATCACCTTCAGCCTTAATATGCACAATATATTGTACCTCATCTTTCTTTACCTCATCCATACCCTGTAGACTACGTGTTTGCGAGTTTTCAATCTTATTAGGTGCTTTAGAGAAAGCACTTTGTATGTTTGATTTTAAACTCAACAACAGGGCCTTCCATTCTTTTGCAATTTGTTAAAATTGTTTTTGACTCGTATCTACCCTATTTAGTGCTACAAAATATTTTGGCACATTACAAAGATAGGTTAATAATAATAACAATAATAATAATAAAAATATTGACTTGCACTGAAGACAATGGACAATAATTATACGTTTTAAGTGTGAGCTCTAATATTTATATATAGAAAATAATTTAGCAGAGACAAAAAATATTAGGTAACTTAATAAATTATAACACACTAAATTAATATATAAAATATTACATTTGTATTATTTTCAATTATTTCTTATGTTCTTGTTACTTTTATTAAAACTATGGACAAAACAAGAAGAAAGTATGGCAACTAATCTAAATTTTAACCAGTCTGCCCACAAATCTATGTGATCATTTTGAATCCTATAGTGTTCAAAGTCTGACGCCTGTAGGAACGATTTATTGAAGATTAAGTTACACACAACAAAAGCTATAAAGGTTTTTCTTCTGACCTCTTGATGTGAAAATGCCTGCGCAGTGATTTTGATGCAGGTTATAATTCAGTTTTAATTAGTGATAAGAAGACTTAATAAAACCTTTTGAAAGCAGTTTTTAACATCTTGTTGTAATGTAACATTTTCTTTTTTTATATAATTAGCAGTAAACAAGCTTTGTAAATCATTACACAAGTAAATCAATTCTGCTATAAATCTACTGCCTGATTTATTTAGTTACATTTGGCATTAAAGGTATTCTGTTATCCCAAAATCGAGTTGTTTTCTTAGGTTATTAAAGAGCATGAAAACTGGCTTTACATTGTATTAGCCTTTTTTTAAAAAGAAATTCCCTATGAATTGTGGTTCATCTGTATGCAAATTAGTAGCTCCCAAATACTAATTATTTGTTTTTGATATGCTAATTAGAATTGCAGTCTGATTGTCCCAGTGGTGGCCAACACAGTGACCCCCAAAGTTGTAATGTAATTAGAAATCCTTCCCCATCCTTCCCAAGTACTCTGAGCTGCAAATTTACATATATTAGCCAAAAAAAAACAAAGATGTAGTTCTCAGGTATGATTTGCTGTAAAGATAAAAGGTTAGTCAGTTTTCATTCTCTGCAAAGCTAAACCAAGTACATACACTTTAAGGTATACCGTGGTGCCATTTTCTACATTAGCTTTAGGGCTCTCGCAGGAATTGAGCATTTCCGCAGTTTGTGTCAGTATCTTTTCTAGCTGAAACCCATGACTTCTTTCTTTGATTTCATTCAAGTAAGAACTGTGATATCTCTCTTGAAAGGTGAGCCCATGCTGTGGACAAATTATCTGCTTGAACAGCAAAATCCGGTAAATCCGGTAAAATCTACACTCATTCTGGGATATCATGGGAAGAATATGAGAATCCCCATCCACCTCTACTGCCAAAATGACCCTTCCGAATTTAAGAAAAGGACACAGAACTGCTGAAGGAAATGTGGGAAATTCAGGAGGTGGGCCACAGGTAACTTTCCAGATGTCAGCTCCCCAGTTCCTTGTAGGATCTAGCTTCTCTACCTACACAGATAGACTGAAGACTACAAGAGAGGAAGCAGGAAAGGGCTTCTACCTGTTCATCTCCAACCATGGACTACTTGCCACCCTTTGTAACCTCTGAATCATCTTGACCCTATGCAGTTAGGAGGAGCAAGATGGTCTCTCACCCCAAGAGAGTGCCCAACAAAGGAGGGAAACTTGTGCCTGTATTGCAGACATCCTGGCCATTTCCTCTGTAACTGCACCCTGAGGAATTAATCTTCTTCTAAAAAGTGTCTACTATCCTAGAATGGCACAGACCAACTTACAAGAAAAAAATCCAACATTTTATCAAGCTTTAACAGGATATTTATTTGTGACTTTTCCAAAAACATCTAACTTATCACACTACTTACCAAAGAATTGTCTGCCTTCAAATGGATAAAACAAGAATGCATTAGTCACTGTCATGAATTAATTGTTTAAGGACTCATATTGCCAGTCATTTATGAATATGTTGCCTGTACATGGTTATTATGTATCCTAGTTATAATATATTATAAGAGGGAAAATGTTATAGAGAACATATGTGGAATTGGTAAAAATGCTATGCATAGAAGTTAGCTGCAGATCATTGCACACTCATACATACAGACCTTGGGTCAAGACAGATGTATGTACTTCAATTAGTCCCAAGCAAACACTGGAGTTTAACATAAAGGTTTCTTCACTAGCCAGCTATAGATATCTGGTGAATTTGATCTCAAGAGCTTTGATAGCCAAAGGTTGCAAGCCAGATAAGCTGACATCACACATACACAAATGTACACAAGGGTGTGGTATTGGAGAGTATAAATAAGATTGTTTTGATCATTCAATAAAGGTAGAGAGATAGTTTTCACATACCTACAGTGTGAGACTATTTCTGTGCGTTGTATCCCGACTTGGGGAGTGGTCTTGCCATGGGCCACTAGTAACCTGTATGCAGTGTTCTCTGCCTGTACCTTTTGCACCTTGCCCTCTTCAGATACCATATTTTGTGCACAGAGATCAGGAACTACATGATTCTGCTTGGGTAGGTTTGAACTAGGTTCATATCAAGCCCCCTTGAAGAAGCAGATCGTGACAATGGCTGGCAGTGGTGGGATCTCTGTAGAAAACACAGAAGGATGGCAGCTTATGAAGAGATGTCCAGATGGTACCAAAGATGGATGGAGATAATGCCTGCAGGTTCAACCAAGGATCAGCAGAGTGAACTCCGGAAACAGATCATACAGGAGGTACAGGAGAAGGGTAAGCAATGGCCCTGTCTCAGCTCCTGTGGAGGGGAAATGCTTATCGCCAGTAGAGACAGAGAATGTTCTGGTGACTGGAAAGGACTGTATAGGAATGGGCCCTCTAAATAAGTGTATGGCGTTCCTGGGACTATGGCCAGGTCATAAGCTAATGGAATGGCTGGAAGAATTAGTATGTGAGGAGGTCGCCATGGAAGAGCAATATGCTTATTGGGTAGGACCTGTTGGGATACCTCATCATTTTTCATTGAGGCTAGAAGAGGCACTTTGGGACATAGTACATGGGGATCTGGACTGTGGCTTGGGGACAGAGAAGAGACAGCTGTGTCTTTTTGTCAAGCGCTGTCACATGCTGGGACTGGAGACAGACTCTCAGACAACTAACTTACTTTGGCCTTTGATCCAGCAGGAGTTACAGCTGAAGGTGGATTATATAGACTTGCTGGATGAAGCATCCCTGGATGGGTTCTGGCCACCCAGCTGGGAGGGCTCATGGAACAGAACCACCTAATAGGTACTACGGAGACCCAGCTAAATATTGCCAAGGCTGGGTCAGAAAATAAAGGTATGGACTGTGGGGAGAATTTCGATATCAAGGATTCTCAAAATAATAAGGATGCCGACCCCAAAGGCAGCTACCAGGAACCCATCTAAAATTTTACTAAGGGAAGGTAATCCCATCAGAGGGAAAAGGCAACCCACAAAGAGTACAGAAAAAGCAACAAACTCACCAAAAAGATCACAACAGCACACAAGGAAATTGCAGCAGACAAGGGGTTAATCAAGCAAACGACACATGATTACAAAACTCTTTGTTTTTCAAACTTGATTACCAGCCCAAGGCTTTGCTTGTATAACAGACTGTGCTAGTGGAACTCCGCTACCCTCTAGTGGACAAAACTCAATATTACCACGCAAGTGGGAAAAATCAACAAAAACTTACTCTCCAGCTACAAACTTTCAGGAGGTGGCTGAACCAGTTCCAGAACTTTTAATGGACCCAAAAAGATGTAACTAGGAAAGAGCCCTGGAACATAGGGACGCCAACATTTGCACTGGGACTAGACAAATGTTACCAGAAATTTGGTAACAACTCGAACTACAGCACTTTCACTGAGATGGCGGGTGTCGCCACAAGGAAGAACAATAAAGGGATCCAATCTTACTGCCTACCCAAACCTTCGGCAAGCTCTCCTACCAATAAAGCACCCATAGTCACAGTCCACGCAACAAAAAACTACGAAATGTCAGCACCTAGCACTAAAAGTGACATCCAGGACCTTAAGGACTTAATATCCAACTTCAGAGAGGAGGTCAAATCAGAGATCCGGCAGGTGACGACAGAACTATCCACAGAAATTAAGAAGGTGGATGATAAAACAACAAAACTGGAAACTAAAATTTCGGAAATAATGCAACATAACAACAAACTGACTGAGGAGATCTTGGCGTTGAAGGACGAACAAGCCAGACAACAACTGCAACAGGAGGATCTGGAAAACAGATCAAGACGACAGAACATAAGACTGAGGAATGTGCCAGAAATGGTAAAAGACCTACACGCATACCTTAGCGATCTATGCGAATTTCTCCTCCCTAACATGCATCCGGAAAACTTGAGGATGGATCGGTTCCACAGAGCCCTAGGCTTCCGTTCATCTCCGCAAGAACGACCAAGAGACATCATTGCCAGATTCCACTACTACTCCACCAAAGAATTATTCATGAAGGCTGCAAGAAAAGGCATTCCTCCCATCGAGGGGCACACACTGCTGCTTTTCTCTGATTTAGCCCCGGTTACCCTTGCCAAAAGGAGACAACTGAAACCGGTTCTGGACTGTATCTTGGCTCAAGGATGGAGGTACACATGGGGTTTCCCTTTTCGCCTCAATATCTCCAAGGAAGGAAAATTCTTCACGGTTAGAACACTGGAGGAGGGCATCAACTTGCTGGCGGAATGGAACATCAAAGTCACAGTCGGTGAGAATCTGCAGTCAACAGAAAACCCAAGAGCGAGAAGTCCTCCCATGAACAAAGATACAGACTGAATACAATGAGTTGTCACCTATTTTGTTTTTTCTTATGTATTCTCTCACTTCTTCTCTCTCTCTCTTTATTTCCAAGCTAACCTGACAAACAAAGCTAACTGAATCATTTAACGTCTAGGTTCATTAAGATAGCACCCGCACCAGTGTAAGTTCTAATATACACTATAGACAGTTAACCCAGGCCGTAAAGGCATAATCTTCACACACCTAGAAGGCGTCCCTAAGGGCGCTTACAAATAGACTGCCACAAACCCCAACAGTAGGGACAGTTTAGGCGGACCAATTCAGTGTCAGTTTAGAGACACTAACAGGCCCACCAGTAAAATCCGAAGAGGACAGCAAACGCTCTCCTCATAGTAGTTTAAATTACCACACCTTAGTTAAGTAAGGATCACGATAAAGTTCAAATATACTAAGAGCTTTCCTGACCAACAGCGAGATATTTAAACAGACTCACGAACTTAGCCACCTTAACCAGTGTTAAGATAGGGAACTCCACTGGAGGAGAAATAGGAATTAGCTCAGTTACTGAGCCAAGATTTTATAATCCCAAGGGATTGGGTACAGTCAGGTTGTCTCACAATCTGTTGTCTCTTTTCCTTTGAGTACAGGTACTCTTCCACACAGCTAGCTGCTGAGCGGTCTTCGGGGCGGAAACCAGCAGGAGGCACAAGATAACGAAGTCACAGACATCCCGAAAGGTGAGATAGCCAATTGCACGCACCAAAAGGTCATACACCTCATTAAGAAATATGGACATTGTCATTGCGTCACATAATGCTCATGGGCTAAACGAACCAGTCAAGAGGGGGGTAGCCTTGAGAAACTACCAAAAACTAAATCTAGATATAGTAATGATTCAAGAGACTCACTTTAGAAAACAAGCAGTGCCAAAATATTGGGGGGGAGTCTTTACCCAAACATTCCATTCTACCGCGGATACCAAACAAAAAGGAGTCACTATTTTGTTCCACGAAGACTCAACTTTCAGTTAAGTAAAATTCAAAAAGACAAAGATGGCAGGTTTATAGCAGTACATGGGACAATACACGAACATAAGGTTTCATTCTTAAACATTTACGCCCCGAACACAGTACAAACGCCATTCTTTCAAAAGATACAGAAACTTACAGATAGCTGGGAAGACGGGCTTAAGATAATAGGAGGAGACATGAACGCGGTCCTAGACCCGCTCAAAGACAAATCAAACGACCTAGGTTCACAAAAAATCCCCACGGCGACCAAGACACTCAAAAATCTCCTAAAATCAAACTGCATGATTGATACCTGGAGAAACATGAACCCCACGGAAAGAGAATACACATTTTTTTCCGCCAGACATGGTTCGCTTTCCAGAATAGACTATATCCTGATCCCACAGAACATAACCGGGAACCTAACTGAGGCCTCTATCTGCCCCATAGCATGGTCGGACCACGATCTAGTCAAAATTTCCATAAGCAACCTCTTGCCGAAAGGCAATAACCTGAGGTGGTCATTAAATCCCAGTATACTGAATGATCCAATCACACGGGATAAGGTCAGAACTGCAATCGTAGATTATCTTGACCTCAACACAGTAGGAGAGATAGACATAGATGGAATTTGGGCGGCTCACAAAGCAGTGATCAGGGGAGTCTGTATACAAATTAGCTCATCCAAAAAGAAAAAGGACCAAGCACAAATTTTACTCCTAAACCAGAAAATTGCAGAAGCCCAGAAACTATTCATTAGAGATAAATCACGACAGACTCACGAGAATGTAATAAGATACAAGCAAGAACTAAACACTATTTTAAGAGGGAAAATGGTCACTATCCTACAGCGAACTGAAGCTAAATTCTTCAGATACGCAAACAAACCCGATAGGATGCTGGCCACAAGACTAAGAGAAAAAAGGGCAAACTCATTCATAGCCAAAATAATCACCAAAAATAGGGAGACAGTTTTTAAACCGGATCAAATAGTAAATGAATTCAGACATTTTTACGCAGACCTTTATAGCAAATCACCCGAATCAGGCACCCCAACCCATAAACTAGAAATTGAAAATACATTAAGCAAACTAACAATACCCCAATTAGACTCTACCAAAGCCGAATCACTCTTAGTGCCCATCTCGGTCGAGGAAATACAAGATGCGATCAAATCCACAAAAGCACACGGGGCCCCAGGGCCAGATGGCTACTCTAACCTCTATTATAAACACATGAGCGACCTACTTAGCCCCACCTTACACAAACTATTTAACAGCTTCTTAGCAGGTGGAAGAATTAAACCGGAATTCTTAGAGGCTAAAATAATACTTATTCCTAAACCGGGCAAAGATCCAGCCCAATGTGCTAGCTATAGACCAATATCTCTGATCAACACAGATTTAAAATTATACACCAAAATCTTAGCGTCCAGACTAGCGAACTTGTTACCTGAAGTGATACATCCGGACCAGGTAGGGTTCATTAAGGGGAGAGAAGCGCCAGACAACACCAGAAAAATAATTGACCTTATTGACATAACCAAAAGTGATGGAGGGCGCGCAATGGTGTTGGCACTTGATGCCGAGAAGGCATTTGATAGGTTAGATTGGACATTTATGGAAGCCACACTAAACAAATTCGGAATTCCGGAGGGTTTTCTACGAAGCATAACATCATTATATTCAGAACCGACTGCGCAGGTTACATACCAAGGACACAACTCACTAAAATTCAACATCACGAGAGGGACAAGACAGGGGTGCCCTTTATCACCACTCTTATTCGCCCTTAGTATAGAGCCCCTAGCAATTGCCATTCGTCAGCACACGGACATATCGGGTATACGAGTCGGCACGATAGATCATAAAATAAGCCTTTTTGCCGATGACATCCTGCTAACAATATCCAATCCCCTGATCAGTCTCCCCAATCTATTCAAACTTCTGTCTAGGTTTGGCCCACTGTCAGGTTTCAAAATTAACACAAGTAAAAGCATAGCCCTTAATATATCACTTCCTCCCTCCACGGAAAAACTACTGGCCAATAACTTCCCAATAAAATGGGCCCCGAATTCTATCAACTACCTAGGCATACAAATAACAAAATCAACTAAGACCCTATATGAAGCAAACTACCCAACCCTCATTAAACAACTAACTAGAGACCTACACAGGTGGTCAGAATTAAAGATTTTGTGGTTAGGAAAGCTACATGCCGTCAAAATGAACGTACTCCCCAAACTGCTCTACCTGTTTAGAACTATTCCTATCTCGATATTAGCGATAGACCTGAAAAAAAATACAAAAATTATTAATGAGTTTTCTGTGGAACAACAAAAAACCTAGAATTAACAGAGAAACAACCACTGCGACCAAGAGGGATGGTGGGCTTGGATTTCCAGACATTTCCAGGTACTTTAAAGCAGCTAGATTAGCACAACTAGTAAAGTGGTATATCAAGGACTCCCCCCCGGTATGGGTTCAATTAGAAAAACACATACTAGGGTCCAATGATTTAATCATGCGCCAATTACTATGGCTCTCAACTCAGCAGGGCTTCAAGTTACCCCAATCAATCCCATCCAGTGTGAGGCACTCAATTAACTTATGGAAGGATATAAATAAGAGGAACAGGCTACTTGGCCCAGAGTCAGGGCTCAGCCCCTTATGGCCACTGTCAACTAACCCCAAAATAAACTCTAATGCTCAATACAGATGGTGGATTGATAATAATTGCTCAATAGCGGCAGATTTACCGGTTGTTAACCAAAAATGGTCCACCACCGCCTTCTTAGAGGACAAACTACTACCTCCGAGGGAATGGCTTAACCTACTCGCTATAAATCAAAGATTAATTTACATCACTAAGAATAAAGGAGGGCAAAATACATCATTATTCGAAAAATGTTGCATTAAATTCCCGGGAGGGAAAGGGAACATCTCCATAATATACAACCATTTAAGCGAGTTAGTCACGCCCCCTAAATTACACTATGAGTCAGCATGGGAAACTGACCTCAACATACAATTAGACAGAGACCAATGGAACAGCATTCGGAAACAAGCAAAAATCACATCACTTAACGTAATTATGAAGGAAAACGCCTATAAAGTTATCATGAGGTGGTACTTAACTCCAGTAAGAATGCACATAGGAAACCAGACGATTAGCGACACCTGCGAAAGGGGCTGCAACCAGAAAGGGACTCTAATCCATAAACTATGGGAATGCCCTATGATTAGACATACCTGGGTGGACACTTACAAAACCCTGGAGAATTTATGGGGTCAAAACTATCCCATGAGACCAGAAGAGGCCATTCTGGGTTTACCGGTAGAAGGGATGTCCAACTCAGAACAATTCCTAACCAACCAAATTTTCTTAGCAGTTAGGATAGTAGTAGCCGCCCATTGGAAATCACCCACCCCATTGTTTGAAGTAGTCTTAAACAAAATTGAGTTCGTTCGGTCCATGAGCATTTTGTCCGCTGAGGTTGACCATAACTACAAACGCTGGGCCTCCTGCTGGGCCGCCTGGGAGACAAGACGAGGCAGATGAATAGGGTGAGTGACACTTTTTCCCTCCAAAGTAGCTATTAAGGGAACCATATCAGGAGTTGTCTTAACTTACCCAACACCATTAGCCTCATACAGTAACCTAAACACAGAGTTCGCAACATATTAGTGGAAACCAACCAAGCTCAAGACAACAGATGGTCAGGAATCCAAGTTCATAAAAAAAAATTTGCCCATAGTTATGGGACTTTATTACATATAGTTTTTTTTATTTTTATTAGTATTAAGTTAATTGAAAGCTAATACCAGCTATTATATTTCCAGAAAAACGGAAAAAGAGAGGAGTTTTGGACAGGCAGATGACATACTAGAAACCAGATATGTGAAACACGTTTATTGTTAATTTCTACTTACCATCACAAATGTTTTTGCTGGACTATGTTGTATGTCTGACCTGTCTAATAAAAATCTATTTAAAAATAATAAGGATGCCTTCATCCATGGGGTTGACTGGGAAGAGGAAGAACTGGTCCCTATCTTTAGGGGGCTGAGTCTTACCCAGTTAGAGGCATGGGGACAGGACCAAACCACAACAGTGCCAGGCCCAGTGGAGGGACTGGGGAACAGCTACCCTGCTCCTAGAGTCAGAGAAGAACCTAATGAGCACTGGGCCATACCAATTGACTGTGAAAATAGTGGGGAGGTTTCTTTGGATGACCATTGTCCAGGAGCCAGCCACAGACCCTGGAGCAGAAATAGAAAGTAGCCCTGCTCTTCAGCCTGAACAAGAGGCAGTAGAAGCTGCTTCTCAAGAGCTGCCTGTAACTACACACCAGGCAGTTCAGCCTTATATGAAGTAGATTCTTCTGAAGAGACTATTGTCCTGTCTCAACATCAAGGTCCCAAAAATCTGCTTCATTCATTCTGTTACTTACTAAGTGCTAGAAAAACAGAATCATTATTGAGAAGGAGCAGCTCACCCTATACTTATATATACTGACCATAAAAATCTAGAATATGTATGATCTGCAAATTATAGCCATAGCCTTTTACAAAGCCACACTAGTGGTGATACGGCCATCAGGCTGTTTTTTCATACTCCCTCTTTTGATTCCCCTTAATAAGCAAAAACACTTGATCAGGGCATGATACCGCATTTAAGTGTGCCTAGGGATATAACCAGGAAGAAGGACCCACTGGGGTCACAGGCCTGCTCTTTCTTGCAATGCCTATTTGAGAAACTTTTGCATAAAAAGAAAAGGAATATATATTTTTTTTTGTAGAGAAATTTAGAATGTTTTTGTAAACGTGGAAATGCATATTTGAAGTTTACGCTCCTTTTCGATAGCAGCAACATTTTAATATGACATATAATAAAGACAGTTTTTAGCACTCAAGTGTTTTTTTCTTATCAGCTGTTGTCTAGAATTGTACGATGTTAAGCACCAACAGGGAAGTACATTTAATTGATCTGCAAATAGACTGAACCCACACCAAACCAGCTGGGCTTTATTCTATATCACCTACCTAGAAGTATGTACTACCACACCTAGGACTCAATGTCCTGCACAGGTGCCATCATCAATCACTCTCTGGGCATTCCGTCACCTGTACGGCTTTTGATTTAATCCTGAGGAACTTCTGTTAAGACAGATGTAAAATTGTATGTCTCCTCCTGTGACATATGTAACTGGTTTAAAGTACCCCACCTGAAACCAGAGTGCTCCCTACAACTTCTCCCATGGCCTACCCATCTTTGGTTTTCTATCCCTTACTGCAATCATGGTGGTGGTGGAAATAGCTTGTTTGTATGGTATATCAAACCACACCCTGACAAGCTATATAACACAGTTCACTTCTCATTTTTGGAAATAATTCTGTGCTCTTCTTAAAATATCTCAAGCATTAACTACTGCCTTTCATCCACAGACCAATGGTCAAACTGAAAGTGCCAACCAAACCCTCAAACCATATTTAAGATGCTTCTATATGCAAGATGACTGGTTCCATCTGTTCCCATTGGCTGAATTTGTATTCAATAAGGCTTGGCACTCCAGCACCCAGACAAGCAATGTTCTATGCAAGTTATGAGTTATATCTTACTTTTGATCTTGCAGCTTTATTGACATTCTGTAACACTGAATCTAGCTAAAAAATCAATAAGCTTCAGAATTTTTTTGACATGTTTACTCAATATAATAATAGGTTCACACAGGCTCAGTTTTCCTATAAGCAAGCTGCAAAACGGAAATGCCGCTTTTCATCACCTTTCAACATTGGGGACATGGTCTGGCTCTCCTCCCACAACTTGAAGTTGACTTTACGATCTATAAAGCAAAGCACCCAAGTACCTTGGTCCTTTTCCTATGGTCAACAAAATAAATTATGTTACTGTGCCTATTACCAAATCATTGACCATTTTCTGGTCAATGGTGAAGTTGAATATGATCTTGCATGTATCTTGTATATGTGCATGTATATTTCCTCTAACTCCCTTCTTGACACCTTCCAATCCGGCTTCTGGCCCCAACATTCCACTGAGACAGCTCTCACTAAAGTCACTCATGATATGCTCTCCGCCAAGTCAAAGGGTCACTTTTCCATTCTACTTTTGCTGGATCTCTCTGCTGCCTTTGACACAGTCGGCCATCCACTTCTACTCCATATCCTCTCCTCCCTCGGTATTCAAGACACTGCTCTCTCATGGTCTCTCATCATACCTACAAAATCGATCATTCAGTGTCTCCTTCTCTGACAACTCTTCTACTCACCCCCTGTCTGTTGGCATACCCCAAGGTTCAGTCCTAGGCCCCCTCCTCTTCTCCATCTACACATCCTCACTTGATACCCTAATAAACTGTTTTGAGCTTCAGTATCATCTCTATGCAGATGACACTCAAATATACCTCTCATCACCAGATCTATCCTCCTCTCTTCTGTCTCCAACTGCCCGTCTAGTATATGCTCTTGGATGTCCACCCACCATCTCAAACTCAACATGTCTAAGACTGAACTCCTAATCTTCCCTCCCTCTACCACAGAGTAATTTCCTCACATCTCTCTCACTGATCAACAACAACATCATCACTCCCACCTCCCAAGCCAGTTACCTTGGGGTTCTACTGGACCCGCCCTGTCTTTCATCCCTCACATACAGTCACTAACAAAATATTGCCTTCTCCATCTAAAAAACATCTTTACAATTTGCCACTATCTTAGACAAGACATAACTAAAATCCTAATACACTCTCTTTTCATCACTCGACTTGACTACTGCAACTCGCTTTTTGCTAGCCTACCGACCACCCGACTATTCCCACTTCAATCCATAATGAACGCCTCTGCTAGACTCATCTTCCGTGCGCAACATTCAGTGTTGGCATTGTCTCTCTGTCAATCACTCCACTGGACTGCCTTAGCCTCCAGAATAACATTTAAAATCCTGACCCTAACTTACAAAGCCCTCAACAATAGCACACCCCGTACCTCTCTGCTCTCATTACCAAACCACCCTCTTCATTCTGCTAATGACCTTCTTCTTTCTACAACTCTTGTCACCTCCTCTAACTCTCACCATTAAGACTTTTCTTGTGCTGTCCATATTCTCTGGAACTCCTTGCCTCACTCCACCAGATTATCCTCCTGCCTAAAAAACATTCAAAAACTCAATAGAAACACATCTCTTTAAAGAGGCATATCACTTTCCACCCTAACACACCCTAAGTCTCAGCTGTAAGTCTGCAAGTTTCAATCCTGCAGGGTGCTTTGGGGAAAGCACCATGGACACTGGATTTGAGGCTCAAAGACAGGGCCCTTCTTGCTTTGCTATGTGTTCATTTGTATTTACCTTTGCCTGGAACTTATCTTATGTACAGCGCAACGGAATATGTTGGCGTGTTATAAATAAACTATAATAATATCGATAATAATAATCTTGGATTCCAGGTGGAAGGGTCACAAACTTCAGTACCTGTTCCAGTGAAAATGATATGGACTGTCTGAGAATTCCTGGGAACCAATCAAGAATATCCATGCTCCTTTCTTGGTCAGATGCTTTCATATGGCTTACCCTACTAAACCTGCCCCATTGGGCCACTCAGTAGGGGAGTTCTGTCACGGCTTTAACTGGACTTGAATTCTGAATACCAGGTTCCTAGCTCTATACATTAAATGATGTTCCTCCAGGTGCTCATGTTAGGAATGATGAACTTCATTTACTTAAACTTAAAGTACGGTCCTGGAGGGCCATAAACATACCAGGATTTGATGATATCCCTGCTGCGCACAGGTGAGTCAATCACTTCTTCAGCCATCCTGATTGGCTCACCTGTGCACAGAAAGGATATCCTCAAATCAAGGCTTGTGTGGGGCTCTCCAGGCTTGGACTTGACCTGCTGTAGATTACTGGGCTGCTACTGCTCATGGAAAGAATACTAACACTTGCTTTATGGCCTGCAGCAATTTAAGGGCAACCAGAGCAAACAGTCATTGGTTGGTTGTTTTGCTCCAGGCCTATAGCTCAATGGTTGCTCTTTGCAAATTTGAATGGATTTCTTTCCATGACCATGGCCTGTTTACCAGATACCCTGACTTCTGTATTCCTGATTTTTGGATTGTTTACTGGTTATTTCCTAGTCTGTTGCCTGCCCAGAACCATGGACTGTCTGACTTTATTTACTTCTCCCTGTCTGTACTTTTAATTTGGATCTCCCTGATACTGGGTTCCCCAGCACCCGGCCTGACAGTTAGATAATGGGTGCATATTTCAAGAAAGCCAAACCCAAATAAAGACAGCCTGTAACCTTTATATTAAATTATTTACCGTGGGGTTACATTATTTTACTTATTTAATCTACTTGTGTGTCCCTTATAAACAAATTAAAAAACCATTAGTCGTATTGAAAGCATTGACATTTTTAGCTGTCACATTTCCATTGTAGCTAACAGATGCTTCCTCTGCATTCAAGGTCTTCTAATATCTGTGGAAGCAAATTTAAAGGACCACTGTACTCCTAAAGTCCTAAAGAATACACTTTTGAAGATCTATATTTAAAAATAGGTAAAATGTTTTTAGACTGTAAAAATACAATCTGTAATTTATTACCTTTCATTTTGGTTTCTGTTAATCCACTTTCATAGGGTGGGAGGAGACTGAATATGGAGAAGGTTTCTATATATACAATGAGGCATCTAAAATAACTGACAGAACTAGTGGAAAGCTCTCAAGCTTTCATGTTTGGCGGTGGGGTAATCCCTAGGTGGCATCACTGACAAGTGACATCACATGCCGGAGACCCGCAGCACCGCACTTGGCTGGTTGGAGAGCTGGTGAGAGAGCCTAGGGACAGCAGCCAGGACCGGATCAATATCCAGTAAGTACAGGGCGATACATAGCTAGGGACAGCAGTCAGGACCGGATCAATATCCAGTAAGTACAGAGTGATACATAGCTAGGGACAGCAGTCAGGACCGGATCACTATCTAGTAAGTACAGGGCGATACATAGCTAGGGACAGCAGTGAGGACCGGATCACTATCTAGTAAGTACAGGGCGATACATAGCTAGGGACAGCAGTCAGGACCGCATCACTATCTAGTAAGTATAGGGTGATACATAGCTAGGGACAGCAGTCAGGACCCGATCCCTATCTAGTAAGTACAGGGCGATACATAGCTAGGGACAGCAGTCAGGACCGGATCACTATCTAGTAAGTACAGGCCGATACATAGCTAGGGACAGCAGTCAGGACCGGATCACTATCTAGTAAGTACAGGGTGATATATAGCTAGGGACAGCAGTCAGGACCGGATCACTATCTAGTAAGTACAGGCCGATATATAGCTAGGGACAGCAGTTAGGACCGGATCACTATCTAGTAAGTACAGGGCGATATATAGCTAGGGACAGCAGTCAGGACCGGATCACTATCTAGTAAGTACAGGCCGATATATAGCTAGGGACAGCAGTCAGGTCCGGATCACTATCTAGTAAGTACAGGGTGATACATAGCTATGGACAGCAGTCAGGACCGGATCACTATCTAGTAAGTACAGGGCGATACATAGCTAGGGACAGCAGTCAGGACCGGATCACTATCTAGTAAGTACAGAGTCATACATAGCTAGGGACAGCAGTCAGGACCGGATCACTATCTAGTAAGTACAGAGTCATACATAGCTAGGGACAGCAGTCAGGACCGGATCACTATCTAGTAAGTACAGGGCGATACATAGCTAGGGACAGCAGTGAGGACAGGATCACTATCTAGTAAGTACAGGGCGATACATAGCTAGGAACAGCAGTCAGGACCGGATCAATATCCAGTAAGTACAGGGCGATACATAGCTAGGGACAGCAGTGAGGACCGGATCACTATCTAGTAAGTACAGGGCGATACATAGCTAGGGACAGCAGTCAGGACTGCATCACTATCTAGTAAGTATAGGGTGATACATAGCTAGGGACAGCAGTCAGGACCGGATCACTATCTAGTAAGTACAGGGCGATACATAGCTAGGGACAGCACTCAGGACCGGATCACTATCTAGTAAGTACAGGGCGATATATAGCTAGGGACAGCAGTCAGGACCAGATCACTATCTAGTAAGTACAGGCCGATATATAGCTAGGGACAGCAGTCAGGACCGGATCACTATCTAGTAAGTACAGGGCGATATATAGCTAGGGACAGCAGTCAGGACCGGATCACTATCTAGTAAGTACAGGGCGATATATAGCTAGGGACAGCAGTCAGGACCGGATCACTATCTAGTAAGTACAGGCCGATACATAGCTAGGGACAGCAGTCAGGACCGGATCACTATCTAGTAAGTACAGAGTATGAAAAATAGCTAGGGACAGCAGTCAGGACCGGATTGCTAGTGTAACAAGAAATGAGAGAGGGTAAATTGAGTTACTGCAGCACCGGTGGTTGAAAAGGAAATGTTACCATTAAAAGTGGGCGGTAGGTATTAAAAGGTTGGGGACCTCTGGGTTAGGAGGACACATTGTGTTGATAATGTAGCAGCCAGAATCCGTTCAGATAACAAAATGGAACACAGCAGTAAAGATTATTTCATGTAAAGGTTAAAGATTTCACCCATTATCAAGTTTTTCTTATTCATAAAGAAAATTGTGACCACAGACCATTAATGCGTATGCAAAATGTATTTTCTCGTTAATTAAAGTCAGACAAATTAGATTTCTTTAAACATTACTTATCACAATTATAACTCTATA
Source organism: Discoglossus pictus (assembly GCA_027410445.1). Classification (NCBI taxonomy): domain Eukaryota; kingdom Metazoa; phylum Chordata; class Amphibia; order Anura; family Alytidae; genus Discoglossus; species Discoglossus pictus. Next base: position 52,984,220 of record CM050163.1, read on the forward strand.
TTAAAAGATATCCATTACTTTTTTTTTGCTTTTGCTAAGAGAATTATAATGATTAAATAAAACTTAATTGCTCCCAGTACATTTTTGCTTTGGAAAACTGAAATTAATTTTGAGGTTTTATAGCACACTTTCTTTCTGTTGAGATTTCTAAAATGCACAAAGTCAGAGACACTTTGCATAATTACTGTTCATCAATAATTACATTTTGCTAAAATTGGTTCTTTTTAATAGGCATTTACAAGCTATGACACAGTTAGGGAAAGGAACATGCTGGGAATTGGTAAAATTGACCTACAGATTACAGAGAATATGAAATAAAACCACTGAGGGAGTGATGAGAAGTGATGAGGTTTAGATATCCAAATGGACGCACCCCGTACAAACACTTCCCTATTCCCCTACACCAAATCCTGCTTCTTAATAACCCACCTATTCATGTATATATCACTGTGGGCAATGATATAAAGCTTGGACTTGGTCTGCTGAGTGGCGCAGGGTGGTGTTTATGCCCAGGCCTAGGGCAGCACATTTTCAGAGGGCAGCAGGCTCCTTGAAGATGCAGTGCAGTACATTGAAATATGTTTGTATATGCACATACGTGTTTATATGAAGTGATCCACACATTAATTTTATATCAAGCTCCTTATCTAAGTTATTGTTTAGGGGCAAAGCAACTGTCTCAAATATTCTAACAAAAATGTATGTATGTAAATCAAATAAAAAATAAATATAATTGCAATTCATGGTTTTTAATCAGTTTGAAAGCTTGGTATTTTAAGTAGAACTTAACCAAAACATTCCTTCCAATCTTTATTATCTATTTTTCAATTCTGCTATAAATCTACAACCTCAGTTGTGTTTCCTTTAAGCGCCAATCTGCATCCTGTGCCTATAAGGGCTAATGTGCATCCTGTGCCTCCAAGAGCCCAAGTACAGCCTGTTTGTGCCTGTAAGAGCCAATGTGCAGCCTGTGCTTTCAAGAACCAAAGCCATTGGGCCCTCAAGTCTTCTCAGTACTGTTAAAGTTAAGTAACATTCTCTGTTATTTGATGTAATTATTTTTTATTTTATTTATGAGTTTAGTTTTAAGTTTTTGTATTAAAAAATAAGTTCATCAGTTCAAAATAAAATGTGAAAAATCTGGGGTCCGCAACGGATTATTTCAGGTTACTTAGTTACATAGTAGTTACGTAGTAATTGAGGTAGAAAAAAGATTTTTAGTTCATCAAGTTCAAAATTTAGATTTAGAAATGCTTGTTTGAAACTCAACCGCTTTGGATTATACCATTGTATATAATTTTAAATAAATAGCTCATAGTTCATTTAATTATATATATATATATATATATATATATATATAGTGGATATAAAAAGTCTACACACCCCTGTAAAAATGTCAGGTTTCTGTGCTGTAAAAAAATGAGTCAAAGATTAATCATTTCAGAACTTTTTCCACCTTTAATGTGACCAATAAACTGTACAACTCAACTGAAAAACAAACTGAAATCTTTTAGGTGGAGGGAAGAAAATAAAAAATAAAAATATTGTGGTTGCATAAGTCTGCACACCCTCTTATAACTGGGGATGTAGCTGTGTTCAGAATTAAGCAATCACATTACAAATCGTGTTAAATAGGAGTCAGCATACACCTGCCATCATTTAAAGTGCCTCTGATTAACCCCAAATAAAGTTCAGCTGCTCTAGTTGGTCTTTCCTGAAATGTTCTTAGTCGCATCCCACAGCAAAAGCCATGGTCCACAGAGAGCTTCCAAAGCATCAGAGGGATCTCATTGTTAAAAGGTATCAGTCAGGAGAAGGGTACAAAAGAATTTTGAAGGTATTAGATATACCATGGAATACAGTAAAGACATTTATCATCAAGTGGAGAAAATATGGCACAACAGTGACATTACCAAGAACTGGAGCTCCCTCCAAAATTGATGAAAAGACAAAAAGAAAACCAAGAGGCCTACAGCAACATTAAAGGAGCTGCAGGAATGTCTGGCAAGTACTGGCTGGGTGGTACTTGTGACAACAATCTCCCGTATTCTTCATATGTCTCGGCTATGGGGTAGAGTGGCAAGAAAAAGCCTTTTCTTACGAAGAAAAACATCCTAGCCAGGCTACATTTTGCAAAAACACATCTGAAGTCTCCCAAAAGCATGTTATGGTCTGATGAAACCAAGGTTGAACTTTTTGGACATAATTCCAAAAGATATGTTTGGCGCAAAAACAACACTGCACATCACCAAAAGAACACCATACCCACAGTGAAGCATGGTGGTGGCAGCATCATGCTTTGGGGCTGTTTTTCTTCAGCTGGAACTGGGGCCTTAGTTAAGATAGAGGGAATTATGAACAGTTCCAAATACCAGTCAATATTGGCAGAAAACCTTCAGGCTTCTGCCCAAAGCATACATCCAAATCAACAAAGGAATGGCTTCACCAGAAGAAGATTAAAGTTTTGGAATGGCCCAGCCAGAGCCCAGACCTGAATCCTATTGAAAATATGTGGGGTGATCTGAAGAGGGCTGTGCACAGGAGATGCCCTCACAATCTGACAGATTTGGAGTGTTTTTACAAAGAAGAGTGGGCAAATCTTGCCAAGTCAAAATGTGCCATGCTGATAGACTCATACCCAAAAAGACTGAGTGCTGTAATAAAATCAAAAGGTGCTTCAACAAAGTATTAGTTTAAGGGTGTGCATACTTATGCAACCATATTATTTTATTTTTAGATTTTTTCTTCCCTCTGCCTAAAAGATTTAAGTTTGTTTTTCAATTGAGTTGTACAGTTTATAGGTCACATTAAAGGTGGGAAAATATCTGAAATGATTTATCTTTGTCTCATTTTTTTATGGCACAGAAACCTGACATTTTAACAGGGGTGTGTAGACCTTTTATATCCACTATATAAATATATATATTTATATTTATATATATATATAGTTCATAAAAGTTAAATTTTAAATGTAATTTGGCTTAACTTTTACCCATACTATTCAAAGCAGAGTTTGTTGGTCTAGGGGAAAGAAAGTTTCATAAAAAGTTTTTATTAGTAAGTCATTGGTTCTAAATCAATAACTTCCACTTTTTTTTATAAAATTAACTAAAGTATATTCACCTTTCCGGTTTTGTTTCCACCAGCAGGGTTGTGCAGGGGCCAGCAGGCGGTGCAAGAGAGACTTTGCTCAATTTGTTCTTAGGGTTAGGCTTTGGGGTTAGGATTAATTTAGGGTAGTGGCACATGATAAGCTTTACATAATGAAGTAGTGGCACACTGTTCTTGCCAGTACTTTACTATGTAAAGCTTATATGTCACTACCCTAACCCTGAATCCTAAACCCTAACCCTATCCCTAATGACATCACAGAGCTGATGGATGTTAGAGACCTTGCACTCCTTCGCCTTCCATTTGAGGATGACCCACAGTTGGTTAAAAGGGTTTAGGTCTGGAGACATGCTTGGCCAGTCCATCACCTTTATCTTCAGCTTCTTTAGCAAGACAGTGGTTGTCTTGTAGGTGTGTTTGGGGTCGTTATCATGTTGGAATAATGCCCTGCGGCCCAGTCTCTAATGGGAGGGGATCATGTTCTGCTTCAGTATGTCACAGTACATGTTGGCATTCATGGTTTCCTCAATGAACTGTAGCTCCCCAGTGCGGGCATTAATCCTAATTCTAAGGGATTATATGATGTTCCTGATATCCTGGTGTTCCTGATATCCTTGAAGCAAGCTCCTGGGCATGATACTGGTGTTTGGTCAATCTTCTGCTATCAGAGTTGGAAAAGGACCGCACAATTCTGCTGAATAGGTTTGAACTAGGTTCTTACTAAGTCCAATTGAAATAGCAGATTGTGACATTGCTGAAAGTGGTGGGACCTCTGTTAAACCACAGCAGGATGGCAACCTACAAACACATGACAATGGCTGAGCTAAAGGAAGTCTTTAGGACCAGGGGCTTTGACCGGGTTGCAGGTATGACCGAGGCAGATATGATTGAGGAGGTGATGGATGATGAGCTCCACCAAGTGGAAAAGGGGCTGGATGGGGGTGATATTACATTACCGGTCACCCCAGCCCAGTGCCTGCCCCTAGGCTGTTTGCAGCAGAGGAGGATGAGGATATTCCAGAGATGGAAAGCAGCCATGACAGAGGATATTACTACAGAGCATTTGATGGCCATCAGGGCACAGATCAGTAAGGAGATGCAGGTGGAATGGATGGGGCCGGCTGTTTATCCTGCCCCAGTACCTGCTGAGAGGCAAAACACCCTCATTTCCCAGCTGAAAGTTGCCTACAGCAGCTTTAAGACAAAGGAGATATTGATGGATTTTTACAAGATTTTGAGCAGCAATGCGATCGAGGAGTGGATAAAGCTGCTGGTTAGTAGGCTCAGGTGGATAAAGCTGCTGGTTAGTAGGCTGGGAGGGCCAGTGAAGCATTTTGAGCTATCCCCAGGTAGCAAGCCAGAGACTATGAACATGTCCTACAAGTATTGCTGGCCAGGTATGCAATTACCCCTGAAGCCTACATGAAAAGGTTTTGTGCTGTGACCAGGGGCCCAGGGGACACCTATGCAGAGGTGATGTGCCGCATGGGGCATGCCTGCCACAGCTGGTGTAAGGCAAAATGAGTTACTACTGTGGAGGAGGCCCTGGATGTGATATTGCTAGAACAATTGTTTTTTATGTGCCCAGATGGATTGCGGGCTTGGGTACAGGGCCAGAAACCAACCACTGGGTAGATGGCTGCTAAATTGGCCGACTACTTTGTGGACACTAGGGGTGAGGAGGGTGTCCGGAGCTCCATGACTGCTTCCACAAAATTGGGATCCCCAGTGCCTGTCCCTGTGACTACCCACCCTATAGTGACTCGTCCTCCCCCTGTTACCTTTCAGGAAGGCTCCCAGCTGGGGGGAAACCTTGGGGTGGCCCCTTGATCTCCTGGGGTAGCTGACACCCGTTCAGTGATTCGGAGCCCAAGGGGGAGTGTTATGGGTGCCACCAACCTGGGCACATAAAGAGAGATTGGCCTAACATTCCTCTGAGGGCAGTGAGTACAGCTGCTAGACCTGTACATTATCTAGGAGATGGGACTTTGCTGCAGGGCACTCCAGTGCAGCCCAGTTAGGGCCAGAAGTCGAAGAAATCTACACCGACATCCATGTCATCCAGCAGAACCATGATGACATCAAGGGATCACACTTTCAGCCAGTTTGGGTGCAAGGGCACAAAGTCTCTGGGTTTCGGGATACCGGAGCTATAATTACTGTGGTCCACACAGACTTAGTACACCATACTGTGCTGCTGCCCAAGTAGATGTGGGTCATGGTGGCTGGAGGAGAGACATTTGCCATCCCAGTTGCCCGTTTGCATCTGGATTGGGGCACTGGGAAGGGGATCCGGGAGGTGGGAGTGAAGAAAGGCCTTCCTGCAGAGTTGCTGTTGGGTAATTATTTGGGGCCTATGGAGAGTCGCTGGGTGCATCCCGTGACCCGAGCCCAAGCTGCCCAAGCAGCATTGGCCACCACAGAATCAAGGGATCTAATGGAGGATTTTGAAGTAAGTCCATTGCCTGCTGGGGAATTAGGGGTCAGTTGGGCCAGTGTGGAGGAAGTAAAGTTAGAACTTAGATGGGACCTTGGCTGGAGCTAGACAGAGGGCTGAGCAGCAGGAGCAGGGTCCTGAGGGGGATAGGTATGTGTGGGACAAGGAGTTATTGTATAGGGTCCCTGCAGACACAGCAGAAGGGAGGGGAAAAGAGCCCAGTAGACAGATGGCGATACCTCAGAAGTATAGGGGGAAACTGTTAGCTCTAGCCCATGAGGTACCATTAGCTGGCCATTTAGAGATTAGAAAAACTCGCCACCGTCTTTATTGGCCTGGGATAAACCGAGACATTACTAATTATTGTAATTCTTGTGATGCTTGTCAAAGGTATGGACGGCCTGGGAAGGGGACGCAAGTTCCTCCTAAATCCCTTCCAGTAATTCCCCATTCCAGAGAGTAGCTATAGATATTGTGGGACCATTGACCCGGGCTAGCAAAATGGGCAAAGTTTATTCTCACCATTGTAGACTATGCTACAAGTTACCCTGAGTGTGTCCCCTTATTCATAATTTCAGCTCTTAAAATAGCAGAGGCCCTTATAGGGGTATTTTCCAGAACTGGGTTTCCTCAGAAAATATGACTCAGTTCATGGCCAGTTTAACCAAGCATTTATAGGCATTATGTGGCATTAAGCATCTGACATACTCCCCATACCATCCCCAAACCAATGGGCTCTGTGAGCGGTTTAATGGGAGCTTGAAACGAATGCTCTGTACCTTTACAGAGCAGGAGAAGGATTGGGAATGGTTACTACCCTATCTTCTCTTTGCATACAGAGAAGTGCAACAGGAGTCCACAGGGTTCTCTCCCTTCAAACTCCCTTTATGGCAGACAAGTTAGAGGTCCTTTAAATGTGGTCAAAGAGCGATGGCAAGGGGGATATGGGTGCCTCCAGGTGTCAGAGACCTCATATGTCTTAGCTTTTTTGGAAAGATTGGCCATGCTGACTGGACTGGTGAGGGAGCAAATGCATTAGGCTCAGGCTAAGGATAAGAAGTACTATGATAGAGGTACCCGGGAGAGAGAGCTGGAGGTGGGGATGAAGGTGTTGATGTTAGTTTCCTATCCTCAAGACAAGCTCCAAGCTGTGTAGGAGGATCCCTACCCCATCAGTAAGAAACTGAACCCCTATACCTATGTAGTGGTTGTGGAGGCTGGTCGGAATGTCACCAGAATAGCTCACATCAACCATCTCAAAGAATATCAGGAGAGACCCCAGAACTTGTTAGCTATTTGTTTATGGATAGGGAGTGACCCAGAGGAGGGCCTGCTGCCATATATGTTGGCCCCAGCTGAACAGGAGTCCTTGGAAATAGATCTAAAACAGATAGATAGCCTTAATGCGACACAGAGAAAGTAGCTAGCAGCTACTTTACACCCCTATCAAGAGTTATTTACTAACCCTGGGTGTACCCCTATGGCAACCCATGAAGTGGGTTTTTACAAACAATCCTCCTATCGAATTCCTGAGGCATTGAAAGCTAGCATTTATGAGGAATTGAGAATTTTTTTGCAGCTGGGTGTTATTGAACCATTAAGTAGCCCCTGGGCATCCCCAGTAGTATTGGTGCCCAAGAAAGATGGAACAATTTGTTTCTGTGTGGATTATCGCAAGCTAAATGACAAGACTAAAACAGATGCTTACCCTAATTCACGCATGGCTGAGTTGTTGTACAGATAAGTACAGAACCACTCTGGATCTCTCCAAGGGGTACTGTCAAATTCTCCTTTAAGAGATAGCGAGGGAGAAGTCTGCATTTATCACTCCATTTGGGATTTACCAATTAAGGTAATGCCTTTTGGAATGAAGAACGCACTTTCCAGTGATTAGCAGACTGATTGTTACAGGGTCACCGGGGATTCGCCCAGGCATACTTGGGTGATATAGACATCTATATTCAAACTTGGGAGAAGCACCTACAACATATTCAAGCTATTATGGAGACTATTAGGAAAGCTAAGCTCACTATTCGCCCTGATAAGTGTCAGTGGGCCAGAGCAGAGGTGCATTATCTGGGTCACTTGGTGGGCAGTAAGCAGATCAGACCTGAACCAGCCAAGATAGAAGGGATAGCCGCCTGGCCCAATCCCTTAAACTAGAAAGCAGGTGATGGCTTTCCTAGGCACTACTGGGTATTTTCGCAAATGTATTCCTCATTACAGTGGTACCGCCAAGGCCCTGACCGACCTGACAAAGAAGAAGATGCCTAGGATGGTAGACTGGACCCCTGTCTGCAATTAAGCGTTGCATGCCCTCAAGGATCCCCTAACTTGTTCACCTGTGCTGGCTTCTCCGGATTATACAAGGCCTTTTGTAGTACAGACAGATGCTTCTACTTTTGGGTTGTGGGCAGTGTTGAGCCAACTGGATGAGCAGGGTTGTGAGTATCCCATAGCCTACCTTAGCCGAAAATTATTCCCTAGAGAGGGAGCATATGCTACCATGGAGAAAGAATGCTTGGCTGTGGTGTGGGCTTTAAAAAAACGACAACACTATCTGTATGGCAGGGAGTTTACAGTGCTCATCGATCACAATCCCCTGTGCTAGCAGTCTAGGGTGGCTGGAGACAACAGCCGCCTGTTAAGATGGAGCCTAGGCCTGCAAACATTCAATTTTGCTGTGAAGCATCGCAGGGGGGAAAGTCCATCAGAACGCTGATGGGTTATCCAGACAGGAGGACAAGTAGCAGCCGTGTAGCTGGAAAGCTATCCGGCAGGATGTCTTCCCAGTCTCCACTAAAAAGAAGGGGGGAGGAGTTATCATGCCCAGGGCTTGAATGGACTGTTTTACACTATGGCCTGGGCCTGACTGACCAGAGTTACCTTGTTTTTATTATTATGTTTATGTAATTCTTAGTGCTTATGGTTAAAATATGATTACAATTTTATACTGTATGTATGTTGGTTTATGTATTATGTTTCATGTTATAGGAATTATTGTAAAAAACATATTAGATATTCTGCATGCTATTTCATCGGACAAACGCCCAATACCGTAGTCTCAAAGATAATCCTTGTGCACATACTTCCAGATTACATCAACTGATTAGCGTCAATACAATCACCAGGATGAGATTTAGACCTGAGCTCATCAGATGTACAGGGTTTCCAAGTAAGCAGGGGCAGCCTATTATGTTACAGAGGAGGGGGGAGAGAGAGAGGAGAGGAAAGGAGAGGAGGAGCGAGAGTGGGAGGGAGAGGGAGAGAAAGAGGGAGGGAGGAAGAGAAAGAGGTGAAAGGGAGAGTGAGAGGGGGAGGAAGAAAGGCGGGGAGAAAGAGAGAGGACGCACAGAGAGAGACAGCACTGAGACAGACAGAACAGACAATTCAACGTGCTATATGATACCATAATTTATGATGGGCAAGATACTAGTATTATATAATTGTCAAAATCCAGAAATCTTTTATATTCCTTTAAGCAAAGGATTGATATCCAGTTACTTACCTATGAATTATATGATGGTTCTGTAAATAGTCTAGTGCAAGTGAAAGTTCACAGACGTACAGCTTAACGGCCTCTTCATTAAAATGCACATTTTGTTGCAAGTGGTAGCGCAAATCTCCTCCAAGTAACAGATCTACCACCATAAACATGTCTTCTTCATCTTGGAAAGAATACCTGAAAGAACACATTTTAATGGGTATTTTTTGTCGATCCAATTTGGAAGATATAAAGTCAAGCAGTTACATTTTTAGCAACAGCATAATTTAATAATTTCTTAATTTTTTTCCATTTCTAAAAGTCCTCAACTGGCTTTTTCCAGCTTATCTTCTTTGCTCAGCTGAGAAATATTTCCTAATTGTTTAATCCAGTTCTAGAGCTCCTTCTCGGCTAAAACCTTTTTCACAGACAGCCCTACGTGGTGCATAATATCAGAAAAACTTAAAGAGACAATTAATTCAGTACAACCTGGAGCACACCACTGTAAAGTTCTCATAAAACCATGTTCAAATACCTTTTGAATTTTTGAAATATGTTCTTTTTTCACAGAGAAATGTATGAATGAAATGTTTGTTTAATGAGACTCTGACATTCCCCAAGACAGACCAAAACAGCATCTCCGTGCTGAGAGCATAAGCAGAAAGAGAGTTAACCCTTCACAAATTCATCTGTACATTCACCGCTCGGTGTTGTCAGATTTTGTCATCATTGAAAAGTCAGGAGTGTGTTGTTAACAGACCTAAGACTGTAGATTTTCAGCTGTACGAAGAGCACTTATAGTGAGGTAAATGGCCCTTTAAATTTTTCCCCAAACTCGATTTTTTTAAGTTATCCTATTTCAGAGCACAAAAAAATAGTTAGATTTTGTACTGGTCATTTTTGTCCAAAACAAATAATTTAGGAGATAATCAGCATTGTTTGTGCTGTATTCTCATGTAAATGAGTGTCTCAGAATACTAATTGCATGACAGCAGGGAAGTAGAAAGAGACTAGCACACCAGGAAACCAACATTCACTTATATATAGCACTCTGAGCTACGCATTAACATTATCTCAAAAATTGTTGACAGTAGAGAAAAGCAGCTATTACAATGTATAGATACATATTAATTATTTAAACCAACCTGTTATTTGAGTGAAAGTGTCCCTTTAAATATCACCTAATTAAAGATGCTTTCCAACAGCTCCCTTCCCATTGCACACTGGGGGGAGTAGGGGAAAGAAACACAGTGGATGGAGGAAGGAGGGGAAAGAGACACTGCTTGTCAATGCTAGCCATGCATTGCGTACTGGGGGGGGGGGGGGGGGGGGATGGAGAGAGGAGGGGAAAGAGACACAATGGAGGGAGGAGGAGAAAGAGACACGGGGAGGGGGGAAGAGACACAGGGAAGGGGGGAAGAGACACATGGGAGGAAGAGGGGAGGGAGAGACACATGGGAGGGAGAGGGGAGGGGAAAGACACAAGGGAGCGAGAGGGGGGAGAAGAGACATGAAATATTATACCATCATTTATTATGGGCAAATGACTAGTATTGTATAATATTAATACATTAGTATTTAATTTTAAGGGGGACACATGTTTAGAAAGGACATATATGTATTGAACTTGATGGCAGTTTGTACGCAGATGGGGTTAAATTAATTCATTGTTCAGCCTTGAACACTTTTTGGACACTAAAACTAGTCTTGGAACCCGAAGACCCCAAAGTTGCTCCCATGTAATCCCACAACTTCTCTCTAATACTCTAAAAGTCTAAAACCCACCCATGGACTTCAGTATGACCTTAGAACTACCCAATACCTTCTCAATTACACATGAAACCAATGAAAAAAAAAAAATGAAATGTTGAGGTTTCATAAAACAGAATTGAGGATGAACAGCATTAGAATATTATTCCTCCAAATTTCCCTGTTTCTTTGAAATTTAGGAGACATGTGCCGCTAATAATGTTTGTTCGGTACACTGCTACACCTAGGAAACATCCATTTTATTCATATTTTTTATATTATCCGTAACAGAAAAGGCAAATTAACAACATTGGAAGCTGTTTAAGCCATGGGCATAAAAACATTTTTAGAGAAATCAGAATGTTTGAAGAATCCATTTATGAATAGAGAAATCAATTTTGTCTTTGTCACACCACTTCCTGAGAGCTGGATCACAAGGGTGAGTTTTTTTTATCTAACAGTTAAGAGAGAGGCGTTGGAGGATGTAATAGGGAGAAAGTACTGTTTTCCAGAAATATAAATGCCTCTTTCATATACACCAAATTACCATGGATGCCACCAGTGTCCAGTAGAGGCATCAAACATGTATTTTTTTAATTAAAACTTTGTTTACGACTTTCTTAATTTTTTAATGCTCTTAGTCAGTTTCAAAGTTTTCAAACATGGTAATGGGTTTATTTTAGGTGTCATTGGGGTCCATGGTTATACATTAGATTACTATGGGGGTCCACAGGTAATGTTAATGTTAGGTGCATGGGGGTTTATAAGGGCTCCCGTGGTTATACTTAGAGGGTCTGATGCCCCCTCAGGTGTTGAAGAACGTCCTTGGGGGCATGTAGACTCATAGGGGTAGTGGATTAGTACATTGTGTTCATGTTAGGAATATATTTTATTAATATGTAGTGCTGATGACAATGCATAACATTATTATTTGGTTTAGTTTGTTAGTTGTCATACATCATTATTGACGTATTGCCAACCATTGCAGGTTAGCCAACCAATATGGCACCTGCACCAATGGACAGCACTGTGAATGCCTGTCTCATGTAACACACATGAGCTACTCCGATCATGTGTAAAGAAGTGATAGAGTGTGTGAATAGGGGTGTATACATCTATATCAGGCATTACTGCGCCATGTTGTGGATCTAATTATAATACCATAGATTTAGAAAATCACATGGAGATTTCAGTAGTGCTAATTTTACTTTCTAAATACATTTTGACCATTATCAAGTCAAGTTCTTAAAAAATGCATACTATTAATGTTCAACTTCAGTGGTCCTTTAGGGAGCTATACTATGTGTAGCTCATTGATATATTGTCTATCTAGCTGTAACAATCCAGATATGTGTGTAAAAATAAAAAAACATACTTTATTTGGAGTTTTAAATCAGTTTTTAAACTGTGCTCCCAAAAATCTTTAAGGATGGAATCTAGCAAGCAAAAATATACTGAGATTAGCTTTTTTTTTTACTCGAAGCTGTAATTGTATTTCTATAAGCTTCTTATCTGCTTAGAGACAAACAACATACAGAAAAATAGATTGATTCTGAAAAAAGTCAAATTTATTATACTTTCTTATAGCCTGGTTTCATGATCTCTAATCTTGAGGCACATATTGAATTACACATTGCATGAATGAAAAGAAATATATTGTGGAATGGTAACACAAAGTTTTCTGAAAATGGAAATATGATCTAAATAACTAAAAACCTAGAGCTATTGCTGGTTATTTTTACTCATGTTTGCATTCATTTTCTTGTCATACGTTTGCAACCAATACAGAGTGAATTTTATGTGTTTACATAGACACCATTTTCCTATACAGTCTTTTAAAGAAATTATTTAAAGGTAGGGATATCACATATATAGTTGTGAGCGTACGAGTTGTTGCTAATGCTGCGGGCTCGCGTAGCGAGCCAAGGCCCTCGCGTAGCGAGGGCCGCGTCTCGCGCAGCGAGCCAAGGCCCTCGCGAACCGAGGGCCGCGTCTCGCGCAGCGAGCCAAGGCCCTCGCGAAGCGAGGGCACTGCGCGAGGGTCTCAGTTGCTGGCATGGAGCGCCGTAGGCGCTCCATGCCAGCACCTGAGGACCTCGCAAAGCGAGGGCCGCAGTTGCTGGCATGGAGCGCCGAAGGCGCTCCATGCCAGCAACTGCGACCCTCGCAAACTTCACGTCGCAACCCAAACAGCACGACACACACATTACGACACTCGCAAACAACATACGACACACGTTCACACACATTACGGCCTCGCAACACTCGGACGCAACTCGCGAACATTACAAAATGTAAAACACAATACATACACACAGCACATACATAAAAACCTTACCTACACCAAGAGGGAGCACCCAGGACCTCAAAAATGCAACTTAGACCTCGATTTTACTCGAAATAAAAGAGTTTAGAGACTAAAAAAAAATCTAAGCGAGAGAAAAATTGGCGCCGAACAAAACGAAAACGAGGCTACAGCACTCTAAACTCGCAAAACACCACAAGAAACTCGCAAAACACCACAAGAAACTCGCAAACCGCCACAAACGACCTACGGATATTCATACCACACAGTGCACACATTCAGCATACTTACACAGCAGCTCCACACCACTAATGCTGCAGCAACATCAACACACATTGCCACCTCTTCATCACAATGCTTCAAAATAGGTACAGTATATTCATTTAGTAATGTATTACATATTTCATTATTATACACCAAACAGCATTAGCTACCTTACAATTTCATTGCCGTCATTTTTTGACGGGCAATTCGCTAGTTGTTTCATATACTTGAGTAAAAAGCTTGTAAAGGCTTGTTAACTTGCTTTTCAGTTGTCTGCATTGTGCCTTCCTAATCATAAATCTGTACAACCAATGGGCAACCAATGTGATTAGGGGTGAATTAAGGAATTGCTGGAGGATTGCAAAGCAGGTGAGCCATGTCACTAAGTAAGGGCCTCATGTAAATCACAGAAAAAGTTATTGTAACTGCCCTAACTAAAGAGTAAATCCTACATAGCTATGTTAATCACCCACCCCTAAACAACGGCTCCGGGTCACTTCTACCAGTGAAGTGCACAAGAAAGCCGAAAAGCAAGGCATAAATCTCCATTGAGTTTTGCACTGAAAATAAATTACGAGTTACTCCCTGACACTGACACCCAAACCCTTCGCTAATAAGATTTTACGGATCACTGCTGTAATTGAAAAAACAGATAAAAAATATGCAGGTACCAGAGATCACTCACAAATGCTTGAAAGCCTTTGCTGAGTCTCCCAGAAGCATTTAAAGTGACAGTATAGCACACAAAAAAAACACTAGAAAATGATAATATTTCAACATTATTTGACACTTAACAATCCAATATAAATATATCTGTAATTAAAAAATATATGTTAGTATTAAGCCAGTTTTATGATACAAAATACAGGGTAACAAACAACCCAGTACTCAAGGGGTTAATACACGTCACAAACCCATGTTGCCTAGGAACAAACACTCTAATGCAAACACATTTTTATTTATTGAACCTATAAATATAATTGTCACATCTTTTTAAGATCAAAATATAATAATACATAGATAATTACTTTATATATATATTTCTCTTTCCTTGCAGCAGCCTAATTCAGTTACGGCAGCCTAAACAGCAATTCCCCCTCATTATAAGATTTATGATGTTCATATTTCCTATTAAATCCTAGGGACGTCTCATCCGTAAAGCTTGGTCTGGCTGCTCCCTGCACAGTTGCAGCAAAAGAGCAAGATTTGTTTTATTATTCTATTTGATTCTGATTACCATATAATGTGTTTTTCCTTTGTAATTTCTTGTACTTTACTTTTTGAAAATATGCTACAAAAATGTTCTCGCTTCTGTAAATGAAGATTATGAAGAAGTAGTAGTAGATGTAATAGGAGATGTAGTAGTATAAAAAAAGGATCGGGAGGTATTGCCATACCTCTGTGCTTTCTTCTTTCACAAGATAATCACCCTGTTTCTCTCAAGAGATAGTAATTCCTACCCATTTCCAGAGTCACCCATAATCCATAATCCCACCCATAATCCATACTGCCCATCGTACACATGGCAGTCGAAACCCGGTCTCTTCATGAAGACAGTTGAGCCTCAATTTTTTCCTCTAATTTATTTTATAAATCCATCCAGCTCATACAGTTTAGATACAATTATAATATTCACAGCATAAATTAGACAAACTCTTACATTATTTCCAGTAATTTTTAGTATATAACTTGAAGTTATCCAACATCATCTAGTACTAACGTTTCCAGAGCAATCTTCTATCACGTCGACTTATGCTATTACCACAGCAATTCATCTAGCATATCTTGATTTGCAGTTTCTTCTAATCAGTCCTAATTTCTTACTAAAGCATATTTTTGTCAAGCTTTAAAGGCAATTACCCAAAGATAATACCGTTAGAATAGATTATCAGCTTCAGTGGTCCTTTAATTTATGCAGCTTATTTATTAGAAAACCTTGATAATAAAGCTCTAAAGATTACAAGTAAAGAATTAGCTTCACTTATTTTCTACTTGAACAATCTTAGTAACTCACACTCAAATAACCTTTACTTATAATTTTGAACTTCTGGAGAATAAATGAAATATAACCAGGTTATAGCTTTTAATGATCATGGCAGTACACAAATAAAAACTTCCTGAGAGGAGATCAGGATATTTCGTTAAATCATCAAAATATCAGTATCGCTACTTTGGACTGCAACTTATAACCAGAACATCTATTTCTCTGTCTTTCTCTTAATAATAAATAATACTTATGTCTATACCCATCTGACATCCTATCCATACATCAAATTAATACAGATTTGCCAGTTGTTTCTGTTATCATTCATGCGAGGTTTGTTCGTTTAGAATCAGGATATGGTTTATGGTTAAGATTATAAGGTTGGGGCTTTAGGAGAGAGGTAATACAAAATAATAACCTTTTAATAATAACATTAATAATAACCTTTATTTATAAAGAGCCATCATTTTATTCGGTGCCATATACAATGGGAAAATGCAATATATTTAGATATATAGCAATCCAATAACAAATATTAATACAAAAGGAGTAAAGGTCCCTGCTGCTGAGATTTAAGATTTTCTGCTAATTGTTTACAACAGCCTCCATTCCATATCTCCCGTAAGAACCAAGCCAAGTGAATCTCGTAAATCACCACCAAGCTAAATCTAACCTCCGAGAAGTAGCATCCGGTTGCTCCAAATGCCCCTAATATACTAAGTGTCTGACCCATAACTACCGTATTTTAAAATTACCCTATCACATGCCTCCCTTAACAATATCCAGTCTCGCTTTCCAAGTGCACAAAATTTAAAAAAAGCTTAGGGGTACTTTCACCCCCATATAAAGGCCCCAAAAATGCCTCTGAGAAATCCGTCACTATGAAGTACCTAACACCATAATTGAGCCGGATTTGAAATAATTAAGAGGTTAATATTGCCACCTCCTATATGTGGTATCTTCTCCATACCTCAGTACCTCAGTACCCTCAATACCCGCTATCTCCTATGAGCCTCATTTTCCCCTGGGATTACCATTCCCCAGTGTACCCATGGATCCCAACAATGCCAAATATTAACCCATTACCAAGGGGGTTCCTATGGACTCCCATGGTAATCTAAACACCAACAGATTTGCCAGATTGAGTGAAACTGTTAGGGATGTCCATTCGGATTGGCAATGCCAGATAGAGCTGTTACCTATAACAGCCGGGAGACAGTTCTACTGGAGGAGTGGGAGGGCAGAATAGGCAGAGCAACAGACAGGTTTTGGTGGTAGGGGACTCTTTTATTAGGAAGGTAGTCAGGGTGATTTTTCACCCAGATCCCAGCAATCGAACAGTTTAGCCCAGGGAGGCAGAAGGAGCTTAGGGAGGTTAATGCGGGGCTAAAGATGTGGTGCACTAAGGAGGGGTTTGGGTTTTTAGAGAACTGGGCTGACTTCTCACTTCGGTACAATCTCTACAGCAGGGATGGATTGCACCTTAATAATGAGGGAGCTTTTGTGCTAGGGGATAGGATGGTAGAAAGGCTGGATGAGTTTTTAAACTAGTAGTTGGGGGGGGGGGGGGGCTAGATATAAGTAATGGGGTAGAAAGTGTAGAGGGTATAAGGGATGAATTAACAACTCATAGGGGAGGAGATGGGGGGAGGGGTAGTATAGGAGGTATTACTAAGTAACTCAAGAATAGTGACAGGCACTTCAGAACCTACAGACTCATAACATAAGGTGTATGCTTGCTAATGCCAGAAGTTTGCCAGGAAAAATGGGAGAGTTAGAATTATTATCAATTAATGAAAAATGGGATTTAATAGGCATTACCGAAACGTGGTTGGATGAATCTCATGACTGGACTGTTAATCTGGATGGGTATAACCTATTTAGGAAAGATATGGGCAATTGTAAAAGAGGTGGAGGGTTTTGTCTGTATGTTAAGCCTGAATTTAAGTCTATAGTCAGAGAAGATATTTATGGTGGACCTAGTGATAAAGTTGAATGTTTGTGGGTAGAGTTAAATAGCAGAGAAGCAAATTCCAAAAGAATCTTAGTTGGAGTATGCTATAAACCTCCAAATATAGCTGAAAGTGAGGAAATACAATTATTGTTAGAGATTGGAAATTAAGCTAAGCATGGGCAAGTTCTAATAATGGGAGATTTTAATTACCCTGAAATAAACTGGATAAATTAGACCAGCAGTTCAGCTAGTTCTTGAGTACACGCAGGGATCATTATCTGGCCCAGGTTATACAAGAGCCTACTAGAAATGAAGCTATCTTAGATTTAGTCATCACAAATAATATTCAAATGTTGAAATAGGGCAACTGTTGGGAAATAGTGATCACAACACAGTCTCATTTGAGATTGAATTAAAAAAACAAAATTTTAAGGAGCCAACAAAAACTAATTTTAAAAGGGCAGATTTTAACAGTCAAAGGGCAGCAATACAAAGTATAGACTGGGACAGAGAAATGATAGGTAAAAACACTGAACATAAATGGACAACATTTAAATCATTACTAAATATAAATACACATCGGCATATACCATGTGGGAATAAAAGTAAAGAGGAGTAAATCCCATCCAATGTGGCTTAACAATGATTTAAAGATCAAGATATAGACTAAAAAACAGAAAAACAAGAAACAAGGAAATCAACAAGGCTTGCAAAAGGGCTATTAGACTGGCTAAAATAGAAAATGAAAAATGAATTGCAAAAAAGAGTAAGACTAACCCTAAAATATTTTTTAAGTATATTAATGGGAAGAAGGCGAGGAAGGAAGCTATAGAAACATTACAATGTGATACAGGCCATCTGAAAATTAGTGGCCAGGAAAAGATGAGCTAAATAGGTTATTTTCTTCGGTATACACAAGGGAGGTACCAGTGGTTGGGACACTGCAACATAATAGGTCTACACTACCTTTGCTAAATAATTGGTTAACGCAAGAAGTAATCCAAAAGAGGTTGGAAAAAATAAATGTTAATAAAGCCCCGGGTCCTGATGGAATACATCCACGGCTACTGAGAGAACTGGGTCCTGTAATAGCCAAACCTTTTTATTTAATTTTTCAATATTCACTCAACACAGGGTCTCTGCCAGATGACTGGAGAAAAGCAGATGTGGTACCTATATTTAAAAAGGGAGAAAAAGCAAATCCGGGAAATTATAGACCAGTGAGCCTCACTTCTGTAGTGGGAAAGCTTTTAGAAGGGTTAATAAGGGATAATATACAAAAATATGTCTATTTGAACAGGATTATAAGTAGAAGTCAACATGGATTTATGAGGGATAGGTCATGTCAAACAAATCTAATTAGTTTCTATGAGGAGGTTAGTAGAAACCTGGATCAAGGCAACTCAGTGGATGTAGTCTTTTTGGATTTTGCAAAGGCTTTTGATACAGTGCCACATGGGAGACTATTGTGCAAACTAAGATATACAGGAATTGCAGAAAATATCTGCTCATGGATTGAGAGCTGGCTAAAAGACAGGAAGCAAAGGGTTGTTGTACATGGAACATACTCCGATTGGACTAATGTGGTAAGTGGGGTTCCTCAGGGTTCAGTATTAGGTCCTCTCCTTTTTAACATATTTATTAATGACTTAGAGGTGGGACTGGAAAGTAGTGTCTCCATTTTCGCTGATGACACAAAGTTGTGCAAGTTAATTAAATCAGATAATGATGTGCTTTCCCTCCAAAGGGATTTACATGAAATTGAGGAATTGGCATCTAAATGGCAGATGAGATTTAATATCATCATCTGGGAAGGAAAAATAGGCATGCAATTTATAATCTTAATGGAGCAAATCCAGGTGTATCAGATATTGAAAGGGATTTGGCAGTGCTTGTGGACAACCACCAAGGTAACAGTTCTCAAAGCCAATCAGCAGCTGCAAAGGCAAATTATGTATTAGCATGTATTAAGAAATGTATAGAAGCAAGGGAAGCAAATATAATTCTGCCACTATAAAAATCTCTAGTACACACTCATTTGGAATATGGAGTACAATTTTGGGCACCACTTCATAAAAAGGACATTTTAGAGCTGGAAGGTACAGAGGAGGGCAACAAAACTAATAAGGCGAATGGAGGGGCTAAGTTATAAAGAAAGACTAACCAAATTAAACTTATTTTCTCTAGAAAAAAGGCGTCTAAGAGGAGATATGATTACCCAATATAAATACATCCAGGGTCACTATAAACATTTGTCAAGGGAGCTTTTTGTACCAAGAGGTTTTCAACTGACAAGAGATCATGCTTTGAGGTTAGAAGTAAAAAGATTCCACCTTAAAGAAAGAAAAGGGTTCTTCACAGTAAGGGTGGTTAATCTGTGGAATTCTCTACCAGAGGAGGTGGTGACAGTGGATTCGATAGATAACTTTAAAAGGGGACTGGATTTATTTCTAATTAAAAAGGGAATTCATGGTAATCCTGGATAATTAGAGAGAGAGTATTGATCCAGGGAGAAATCCAATCGCCAGTATCTAGGATCAGGAAGGAATTATTTTCTTTTCTCCCTTTGAGATGATTGGCTAAGTCTCACTTGAGTTTTTTCTGTTTGCCTTCCTCTGGATTAATTAATAATTTAAAAAATATAAAAATAAATAATTGATTAATAATTAATTAAGAACGAATTAATTTATATTTAATCCGCATGTTGCAGATCAGAGGAGATCTTAAAGGGTTGAACTTGATGGACTAAAAGTCTTTTTTCAACCTTATTTAATATGTAACTATGTAATGGGGCTTTGCATGCACACTCATGGCACCAAAAGTAAAGACCTAAACTATGGGGGTCCTAAGTACCAAGCAAGGACCTAAGTACTTTAGATGGGCGGTTCCCTGGCTCAGAGACTAGCAGGTATGAAGGGGGAATTCTAGGGGATCCCCAGGCACATAGGTGCCAGGGGGTATAAAGGGAGAATCCCAGGAGATCCCGAGGCTCATAGAGTATCAGGTATTGAAGGGTGATCTCGTGATCCCCTCGTTCATAGGGCTAGCGCATATGAAGGGGGAATTCTTGGAGAACCCCAGTATCTTAGGAGGTAAAAGGTATGGCGGGGAGATCCCAGGGATCACCAGGCTCATAGGGGTAGGGGATATTGAGGGGGATTCCAAGGGGGTACTGGGGGGTTTCCAAATACTTAGAGGCCTATGAGTTTGAGGTTATGATCGGCAATGCAGTGTGTGCTAAGGTATAACATTAAGTGTTGGGGCTAATCTGGGGTGTGAATATGGAACATGCCATCAGACATAGGGCATGCAAATTCCCACCTCATACAAAAAAATCCTGTTTAACTGACAAGATCCGAACATATTAATAACATATACAAATTGTATAGTATTATACAAATTTGGTAAATTAGCTTTGTACAAATTTACAAGACTTATTCTGCATTGTGTCATGAAATCAAGAGTGTCAACTTGTGTTTCTGGAATGTGTTTCTGTAGTTCAAACCCAACTCACTTAATTTCACTTAATATTCACAGCGCTAACATATTCTGCAGCCCTATGCAATCACACAATGGTTTCTTAAAAATACAATAAGTCTCCATGGTTAAACACCTTTTTGTTTAAGAGTAGAAAGTTATCTGGGAAGTGCTGGCAATTAACAATGCAGAATCCATTCTCAAATAATCCTCTTCAGCAGATAATATTTTTCCAGCGAGACCTTTCTGTTTTCATGAAGGATGATTATTCTTAAAATAAATCTGTAATTCCCTGATACTTAGTGGCAATCTTGCCAGGCAGACAGCAAAATGGCCCAATTATCTTTTCTATTTGTATATATTATGCATGGTATATGCAACAGCTGTGGCACATTATTACTGTATTTAAAGGTGAGTGATTTATATATATATTGCCATATTATCTTTATGAAAAGATGCTTCTATAGTAGCTTCCAAATTTAAAAAAATATTACATTTAAAAGCATATCTAAGTGAGCTGCAGCATGCATGCATCTGATAGAGGAGAATTAGTAGTGTATGAATACATTTTTTTTGCATGAAACAATACCAAAATAAGCATTCAAACACTTACCTTGAAGTTAGCAAAATATATTTTAATTTCTGTCAGTTAACCCTCCAAGCCCAGGCTAAACTGGCATACAATTTGAAAAATGTTTTGGCCAATCAGGAGGAAGTAAAGGCTGAAACATTTGTATCACAATCTGGCAGTTGCTGTCTGTTTTTTCTCTCTCTGCCTGTCTCTTTATGGGCAGTTTCATCTGTGACCCCAGCAACCATCATTTCATTTAGAGGTCACACACTATACCCTGCAGGGTACACTTTATTTAAGCTTCCTAGGGGTGCACACATCCAGATCTAGCATATAAATATGTAAGTACATTCAACTTTTTAATATAATACATATTTTTCTACTATCAGAAGCTGTTTATTAGGTAACATTTGAAACCCAGCTCCCTTACATATCCCTTTAATAATGAACAACAGTTTTTGACTTGTCAGCTTAGTTCCTTCTCTAAGTAAATTATACAGTGAAATATTATTCATATCTTTTAATGTTTTAAGATAAAATTATTTTTGGGGGATCCTTGTCCTACATCTAACATGAATGATTTTGTATTATAGTGTCTGAAACAAAGTAGGTTATGAAATCTTAGCATACAATAGGGGATAAATAAAATGGGGAACTATAAATACACTGTTCAAAGAGCAGACAAAAATAATGAATATTATTATTTAGTTATATATTACATACATTTCCCATAGTTCTGTAAATAGCAGTAAAATTAATATATTATAATGAACACCGTAGTTTAGGAAAAACCTACCATGTTTGTGAAGCAGTAGCTGCTGTTTGAGCCATAGGCATAAAATCATTTTTAGAGAATATCTTAGTTTTTGTAGATTCTCTGTATATAAAGTTATAACATCTCTGGCTTATCATGTCATTGGAACATGAGGTCGGCTTTTAGTGCCTGATGGCCCCCGCACATGCTCAAAAGCAAGCAAACTGCATATACTGCTGATTCAGAAATGTACACAAAGCTAACTTTATGACATTGTTCCTGCCTAATTATGCTTTCAGGTAGTCTAAATTGTTCAAAACACATTTCTATCTTCCTCATACATTGGGTCTTTAACAATACAATTTTTTAATACTTCTGGTAAAAAAAGATCTGGAGGACCTTGTTTGTGACTATTTACAAATCTAAGGTTACAATGGAGGAACTAAAAAAGTGACATTTTGATAAAAACAATAGTCAAGTAAGAAGCCTGGATCTGTAAATGATGAAAAAGAGATGGTAGATAGTAATTCAGTGTTTTCGGGCTATATGTGCGAAATTCGTGCCATATATATATATATATATATATATATATATATATATATATATACAGCGCCTTGCAAAAGTATTCACCCCCCTGGCATTTTTCGTCTTTTGTTGCCTCACAACCTGGAATTTGCATGGATCATTTAATTTACAGAACATGCCCACAACTTTGAAGATGTTTTTTTATTGTGAAACAAACAACAAATAGGGCAAAATAACAGGAAAAGTCAATGGGCATAACTATTCACGCCCCTAAAGTCAATACTTTTTAGAGCCACCTTTTGAGGCAATCACAGCTCCAAGTCGCTTTGGTTACGTCTCTATGAGCTAGTCACATCTTACCACTGGGATTTTTGCCCATTCCTCCTTGCAAAACTGCTCCAGCTCCTTCAAGTTGGATGGTTTGCGCTTATGAACAGCAATCTTTAAGTCTGACCACAGGTTTTCTATTGGATTGAGGTCTGGGCTTTGACTAGGCCATTCCAACACATTTACATATTTCCCCTTAAACCACTCAAGTGTTGCTTTAGCAGTGTGTTTGGGGTCATTGTCCTTCTGGAAGGTAAACTCCGTCCTAGCCTCAAATCTGGCACAGAGTGGTACAGGTTTTGCTCAAGAATAACCCTGTATTTATCTCAAACCATCGATCATTCCCTCAACTCTGACCAGTTTCCCAGTGCTGGCTGCTGAAAAACATCCCCACCAAGATGGTGTTCTTTGCGTTATGTGATGTGTTGGGTTGGGTTTGTCCCAGACATAGCGTTTTCTTTGATGGTCGAAATGTAAAATTTTTGTCTCATCAGACCAGAGCACCTTCCTCCATAAATTTTGGGAGTCTCCCACATGCCTTTTCGCAAACTCAAAACTTGCCATTTTGTTTTTTGCTGAAAGTAATGGCTTTCTTCTGGCCACTCTGCTATAAAGCCCAACTCTATTGTCGTCCTATGTACAGATACTCCAGTCTCTGCTGTGGAACTCTGCAGCTCCTCCAGGGTTACCTTAGGTATATGTGCTGCCTCTCTGATTAATGCCCTCCTTGCCCGGTCCGTGAGTTTTGGTGGACAGCCGTCTCTTGGCAGGTTTGATGTTGTGCCATGTTCTTTCCATTTGGTTATGATAGATTTGATGGTGCTCCTGGCGATCATCAAAGATTTGGATATTTTTTTATAACCTAACCCTGACTTGTACTTCTCAACAACATTGTCCCTTACTTGTTTGGAGATTTCCTTGGTCTTCATGGCAGTGTTTGGTTAGTGGTGCCTCTTGCTTAGGTGTTGCAGCCTCTAGGGCCTTTCAAAAAAAGTGTGTATATGTAATGACAGATCATGTGACACTTAGATTGCACACAGGTGTACATCATTTCACTAATTATGTGACTTCTGAAGGTAATTGGTTGCACCAGAGCTTTTTATGGGCATCATAACAAAGGGGGTGAATACATACGCACATGCCATTTCTATTTCTAAAAATATATTTCTGAATATTATGTATATCTGTTAATAAAAAAGCAAAAAAAAAAAAAAAGCCAAGGGGGGGTGAATACATTTGCAAGGCACTGTATATATGTATATATATATATATATATATATATATATATATATATATATATATATATATATATATTAAAAACACAATGTCTGTGTGACTTGTGTTAATATTTATGTTAATGTCATAGTGATTTGATGTAAACTAACCAGATTAAAGGACCACTAACCTCATTGTAAATGTTCTTCATGGTGTAAAACAGCACATGATTGTATGTTAAAATTATCTATTTTTTTATTACACTAATAACAGCTAAAAAAATCTAATGTTTTAAATCTCTGTTTACATACAAGTCTATCCTGCTCACTGGCTGTAGCATAAGTGATTACAGATTGTCGAGTGCATTAACATATTATGTGAGTCATTATGAGGGAAGACTATGACTGATAGCACATCTTTCCCCTGGACTTAGGTTACGCTGCACCAACCAGTTAACCCATTGTTGTCCTGTTTTAGGTGAATCCAGCATTCCATGCCTGCACAGATAAATTGGAGTGGAGCACTTTTTTACATTGCTCAAATCCCAGAGAGACAAGAGAGCAGAATTATTTTTTAACCTGTTCCCTTTAAATTGGAAATGTAAACAGTCTGACAAAAACATTACCATTGACTTGAATGGGGTACACAATACTCTAACCTATTTGGCTGCAGTAATGCAGCAGCCCATGGGCAGTCTGTTATACATGTAGTTCTCAGTGACAAATGCACATATTTGAAACATTCTAAAAGTATTTCAACCTGCTTTTATGAGATCTTTATTGTTATGTGGTCCAAACTGTGCTGTATTAAGTGGCCCTTTAAGGGACAGAAGATGAGAATATTTGCATCAAGAGAATAAATGTGAATATTTCCAGGGCAATGAATAATGTTAAAAGTTCTCTAGTATAATTAAAGCAGCAAACCTCTCAAGACCCAGTTTTCCAACTGAAGACACATTGATCTTTTTATTGACAGATCATGAAGTAATTTACACTTTCATGACCAGACAGTTTTATAGTTGGCATCCTATAAAATGTGATGCGTTTACTGTGACTGACAATAAAATTCTATTATTTTTATAGTGTATTTATAGTGTACAATAGTTGGCACTTGTATTGATTTACTGAGGTCAATAAAGCAAGAAATGCATTTTCTTGAGTACCCATCATGTAAGATTAGTGTTTAGAACCCATTAAAGGACCGCTGCACAATGAAAAAAAAATATTTGTTTGAAAACGTATGCAGGAAAAAAGTCAAACATCTAGTTCTTAATTAGAAAAAATAATAATTTGGATGCCTCTGAAGGACCCTGGTACAAGTTGTGTATGTGAGAGGGCGCTTACATTTTTTGGAAAGCTGTTGTTGCAGCTGATGTTGCTGCTTCTGGGGCAGTGACAGGTATGTCTATGTCAGTCAAATCCAATTATCTTTACAAAAGCTTTCTGTTCCCCTTTTCCCCACCCCTCTCTTCATTGATATCCCAAACACACATCCTTATGATTCAGCTCCAATGATGTGATGTAACAAACACAAAATGGATTCCTATACTCATTAAAAGAGTTTTAAAAAATTCAGATTTTCTCAAAAAAATTAAGTGAATTTAGAATTTGAAACCTAACCTCTTTCCCCAAATTGTAAAAAACAGGCAGCTCACGGCAATAATACTGGAAGGCAGCTCCACGGATGTAACAAGACTGATCCCACCTCGTAAACCCAAGATTTGCAAGTAAAGTTAAAAGTCTAAGTATTACGAGTAAGGCTGTGCTCAGTAATATTACTGAGTACAAATCCACTAACACCAATGAGAATCCCCCAGGATTCCCTTCTCGTTCACTCTCGATTGCCCCCTTCCCTGCTGAAACCCGATTACCCCATTCCCTGATCTCCACTTTCACCATCAACTTTACTATGGGGGTCCATTGTCATCTCCATGGCATATAAAATATTAACCCCATGCCACGGGGGTCCCTAAAGAACCCCTGTGTCACCTAAATATTAACCCCCACCACAAGGTTCCTTATCGGACACCAGTGGCACCTAGAGTTGAAATGTTGGGAAATTTAAATTCAATTTGATTTAAAAAGTTACGAAAATTTACAATGAAAACTTATGCTGAAAAGTTATTTTTGAGAAGGTAACCAATGAACTGTAGTAAAGCATTCAAATGTGTATTTTTTATTAATACATTGCAAGCTAAATATTTTTATTAATTTTTTTTCCATTTAATCCTTTTCTTATTGTATCATTCCAATCACTAGTGATATATTTTCCTCCTGTTTTCCAGCAATTCTAAGATACATTTTCTTTCAGTGCTGTACATAATGTATGAAATGCTTGTGCTAAGACACCATTAATTATATATATGTTTTATACTGTCCCATAAGCTAAATATCGGCAGGCCAGTAAAACATAAACAGAACATTAATATTTCACCAGGACTAAAAGGAAGCTTTAAGCAGCCTCTGAGGACCTCAGATTATCTCAGCTCTGTCAGTAAATTGCGAATCTGGCTGGTTCGTGGGAGTTTGATGAATCTTCTGCCACAATCTAATTGTTTTGCCTCTACATCTGTTGAAGACGATACACATTTGTTTTTATTGTTTGATTTTCCAAATATGATTTGGAAATATATTATCCCTACAGGACACAATGCATCTGTAGATTAGCTGAGGGATTAGGCATCTAAATGAATTCCCGTAGTAATTAGGTTTGTTAAATATAGCCCACACACTTAAGACTATTATGGTTAAGACTACCATGTTACTTTAAACTTGTTACAACTGTAAAATCTTTGTGTTTTACAGTTAATAATGGGATGTGAACAATACAAAATGTATAACCATACATTTGACAATGGATAAGAACCAAAAGGTCCATCTAATCTGGCCATGTTATCTACCTATAAAGCTTGCTTTAAGGAATTTTAGCTCCCTTAGCCCAGCTCCCAGAAAACAGTGTTGACAATTCTCAGATGTGAATGATAAGAGAAAACAGGTAGAAAAGGGACAATTCCAGAGGCAGAGTACATTTTATATGAAAATCAGATATTTCTATAAAACAAAAATAAATCTTGAACTCACCAATTTCAATTCATTACTTGTTTTTCCAAAAAAATACAATAGTATTTAGCATACTGTAATAGCCTACAGCTCAACATTAAAAAGATGAATGTCTTGGCAAATGGCAATCTCACTTCCTGGCAAATAGACAGGGAAGAAGTGGAGGCAGTGGCAGATTTTATTTTCCTGGCATCCAAGATCTCTGCAGATGGTGACTTGGCAAGCTTGGACAAGCTAGTAAAAAGTAAAGATCTTAACCTATCAACAAAGATCCACATAGTTAGAACTATGGTATTCCCAGTAGTAACATACAAATATGGGAGCTGGACCATAAAGAAGTCTGAACTCCGTAGAATTAACAAATCATATTTACAAATCATATTTGGTAAATCAAACAATAAAAACAGATATGTGTCCTCTTCAACAGATCCAATAAATCAATACTTCAGGAAATCAAGACAAACTGTTCACTAGAAGGTATGATCATGAGGCTGATGCTCAAATATTTTAACCATATCATGAGAAGACAGGATTCCCTAGAGAAGTTGCTAATGCTGGGAAAGATTGAAGGCACAAGAAGAAGGGGACGACAGAGGCGGAGATGGATAAATGAGGTCATTAAAGAAATGAACATGAACTTGATGAAGCTCAGAGGGCAGTGAATAAGAGATGCTACGGCCCATAGGGTCACAGAGAATTGAACGCGACTGAACAACTAAACAACAACAATAGTATTTTTTTTATTTTATGATAGTGTATATAAAAGAATATATTTGAAGCATTATAAAAGATTCTTACTAAGCAAAAAAAATCTGTAGAGGATAAAGAACCGAAATATAACACTGTAAATGTCCCTATGATTTGGGGGTGTCAAATGCAGTCAGTCTTTAGGGAATAAAATATGTCTCCACTCAACTGATGTAGTGCCCTGGCACGTCCTAATTAGGATTTATTAGATTGAGCACTTAACCTTGTTTCTAAAGTAGTTATTAGGGTGTTGAAAGGCAATTTGTTAACTGTTGTAGCACCTGTTTTCCATATAAAATATTTTACATTATTTAAAATATATTCTATTAAATGTATGCTATAAACACATACAAGTGTACACTGGAAGCAAAATATACAAGCAGTGATGGCGCCTGTATACAAGTCCCAATGTTTACATGTGAGTTCAGTGACTTCTTCTCTACTCAGTGTGTCACAGACATTGATTACATTGCGGACTACGTTTGCAAAGAGGTTTTTCAAAGCTGCTCTTTGACATGCTTTTTAATGATTTATTAAGTAAGCACTGTGAGGTATATTCATCAACGGTGCATAAATAATAAATAACTCAATTTTCTGTGTAATTCTATGAGTTTATTCATCACAAGTCATAATAATGTAGACACTTTGATGAACAAAGCTTCAGCGAACAACAGAGAAAGTAAATATATGTATTATTTAAAAGCCTTTGATGGCCATACCTCGGTTTCTACATAGTGCCATATTGCTTCATTTTACAGGTCTGTTTCTACTTTTGATGAATTGTCTCAGGTTGAGAATGTTTGCATGAAAATGTAATATTTCCTACAGTCAGGACTTTTCTTTTCCATGTTTATTACAAGGTAAATCTTCACCATCTGAGCTTGATCCCATCCATCAATTCTGCATGGACAGTAATGCCCAAATAAAGAAATAACGTGCCTTACACTTTCTTGTAACATTAGTCTTGTGAGTCATCATTCTAAAACATTATTTCATCCAAGGGTGTTACAAATGGAACAAGAAAGAAAATTATTGACGTAAGAAAATATTTTATATTTTCCAGACCAAGTATGATCGTCACTTCATCAGAAAAAAAAATCATAGTCGGGAAAATTGGAATTTTTATTAACAATGCACTTTATTCCATCATGTTCAAACATGGATTTTTTCTCTGAAATGAGCTTCTCCAAGTAGTGAGGAAATAAATAAGGAGAAGGACAAGCCATTTTAGTATAAAGACTGAAAGGTCTGAGGTCTAAGAAGTGGTAAGACTTAAATAGCATGAGCACCAGTTCCCGGGGGAGAATGGTTGGCTCTAGGTTTGACAGGTCATCATAAGACAAGTATTATACAAATATTAGTAACATGGATGGCCATGATGTCATACCCCATATCTAGTCAAAAATATATGCAAAGCTTAACGGGACTCTATTTTTTTTAAATATATAATGTCATACTTCTTAGTGTCACTGTGATACAATATGTATAATTTCCGAGCGCCAAAGTAACATATTCTCACCTTCCTTCTAGAGCCTCCTTCTTTCTTTCTGTTCTATCTCATGTATAGTGCCATGTGTCACATCTATGAACTAAAGCCACACCCACGGGGGAGGTCACATTACCAGTTTAATGCTTTTACCAAGCAGCCAGAGACATGCTATGTGTCACCACGCTGCAGTATTGCACAGGTAGTGTGAATCCAGCTGTGTAAAATGGCACCCTACTTGACAGCAAACAGGAATGTATTGGATGATGTGACATATGGTAAACATTATGAATAATGGACACAAGGAATCCTTTTTCTGCACATTCAATCACTGATTACCAGTAAGTGAATCTAAATACTTAAAGTGCTCAGTCAGATGATGTGCTGCATCCAATAAAATTAGCAAAAAACTATGAATGGTGTTCTTCTTAAACTCTGTTCCTAGATAAGTGACATGCTGAGTTGGTATCAACATAGTCTTCTGGGAGTTTAACAGGCCACAGCAGAGTCCCAAGTTATAGTATGATAAGTAAATACCAATAAAATATGAATATTTACAACAGTAATAGAAAACAGCTTTGAGTTTACTATATGTTAGCTGTTCCACAGTTTAAGAGATCCTTCCACCACACTGGCCTTTTAATCCGTGCCTAATTACCTCATTACTAGATTAATGGCAAATGGACTGCAGTTTAAAAAATACACTATTGTAGGATACACAAAAACCTGCAGCAGATTCCTGTCTATTTAAACACAGACTCATAGACTAGAGTCATGCAGGAAAACCACAGAGAAAACAAATTTGCTTATTAATTAGAATAAGTAGGTACTGATAAGAGGACCAGTTTAGTGGGAGGATAAATTTTTTTAGTTAAGTAGCAGCTAAAAAGGAAGAACATACAAAGCTGTTTTTCTATTAAGAACTTATATTTTTTTTAATAACTTTAATAACTTCTAATTGCAAATATTGATTTTTGTAGTGTTACTTTACAGTCCTACCATAATCGAGACCTCAGCCGTGGCCCTTTAGGAGTCATTTGTGGTAATAAACATAAGATGTGGCTAACTGACTGACATAACACACAAAAATATAGAATCTTTCCTATTGGTTGGCCGGGAGCAGTGTGGTGAGGGGCCGCTAAATTGCGCTGTCCACATTTTACGCAGTTTCTAACCTTAAACCGTTACCCTAACACATTACCTTAACCCCTAACCCCATTCCCTAACTCTAAGCTCTTAACCTAATACCTAACCCCTACCCTAATGCTATGAAATGAGTGAAATTTTAGATGCAATTCAGTAATATCGTCTGTAAAGTCTGGGCAGCATCATCTAGCAGCCGCTCACCACCACTGCGAGCGGCCACCCAACAGGAAAGATAAAAAAACTACAGTTAGTTGAAAATCTCAGGGCTTAATCAACCCTTAGTCGACCCTATAGAAAAATACATTTCTACTATAATACTTATGGGTGTCAACGACACGTATGGTTACTAAACCATTCTTTAAAATGCATATTATTATTTTTTCCTATTCAATAAAATATATCTAAAATTAATTTGCCTGGAAACAAGGATATATTATTCCTTCTATTAAGTACCGTAACTACCTGTTTTCTTTTGCTACAGTTTATACCTTGAAAGTGAAAGAGAAAATGGATCCAAGTACATTAAAGTATCAGCCAAGTAGTGTCCTAGTCTATTCTCCACGTAACACTTAAAGTTCAGAACACAGTGTGGTTTATAAATTTCCTTCTCAAAAAAACCCTACACATGGCAAAGGCGAAGTACAGATGCTTGTTCCATAGCTGCACTTGATTGGTATTCTGTTTCAATCTTGAAAATGTAAATTACATTGAAGGAAATGAGAATACAGCTTAATAAATGCACAGTGTGCTGGCTTGTGACCTTCTGCTTAAGATTGTACTTCTATTTGCTTATAATTAGACCTGAATGCCAACAGAATGAAGCCTAGGAAATGTGTAGGTTCTTCAAATAAGAGCAGGTACAATTCTCAGAATGGATAATAATGTGTTTTGTATCAAGAAAACATTTGCTTAGTTGTTTCAGTGTAAAAAACACCAAAACTGATGTTTATCTCAAAGTAAACTTGTATTAATATATAAGCATTTTGGTTGTATTATAGGTTTCTAAGCCTGTGTTTACATAGGAGATGGAGTTCTTCACAATATATACCGTATGTACTTGCCCCAGTTGAAGAAAGATATTTTAATTAGGCATTGCTAATTAATAAAAATGCAATTATTTAAATTGCCTATAATAAATATTAAACTTCCTTTCAAAGCTCAGATTCAGCAACTTCTGGTATCCATCTGGTATAAGATTAATCAGCGATATTCTATTAGCTGCTCGCAAATACCTTGAACTCATAAATTATGATGCCGGTGTTTGTTATTTTTTTAAATAAATGTTTAGATGTATTCTATGGACTACAGCTTGCAAATTCAGACCTCAAGGGTGAACTCAGAAAACCTGCCTTTTTAAGTCTGATTTCAGGGGGGCGTGATCATATGATCTGACAATATTTAGGCAAATTTACTTCTTAGACACAGCCAATAGTAAATGACACCGTCATCATGATATCAGTAAACATGGAAGTTACACGTAATCTGCAATCGGAGGCTAACAATTAATTAGTGCCAATAAGTAATATTTGCCGATCAGGCTCACAATCAAGTAATCTAGCACTCTATAAAATGCATTAGATCTGTTTTAGTCCATCTGGGTTTCATTATATTTATTAACCCCTTGAGTCCCGGGATCGATATTACTCTGAAATAACACTTAATTCATTCTAATGTCTTTCCATGCTTTCCCATGCTTTTAAAGTACAGTATTGTGTGTTTAATTGAATTAGCTATTATAAATTATTAAATATATTTTCTAATGATCAATGCATAATTAATATAACTAGCTCCTCTTACTAGGGCATTACAGTGGTCCTTTAAAATGTGAAATGATATAAATGCCACAGTGGCAAGATAGTGGTATCAAGTGATTTACATTTGTAGTCGTTTTCCTAGCATGTTAACCTTTTTTTCCTAATGAAGGGTCTCAAAGTGCACACATGCAGCCTTCTTAAATTGTGATTCGGCCATTTGAAAAGGGCTCTATATAAGCACATAGCATATTTTTTTACAGAAGTTTTTAGTTAGTTAAGACCTTGCTTTTGGGTAGAAGTTTGCTAACTAAAAACTTCTGTAAAAAAATATGCTGTGTGCTTAAATAGAGCCCTTTTCAATTGACTGAATCGCAATTTAATAAGACTGATGGTGTACAACACATGGTGCCCTCATCTATTTCATATCCACACTAAGGCCCTCATTCAATTGCGATTTGGCCAATTGAATAGGG
Organism: Discoglossus pictus; assembly: GCA_027410445.1. NCBI lineage: Eukaryota > Metazoa > Chordata > Amphibia > Anura > Alytidae > Discoglossus > Discoglossus pictus. The sequence continues at coordinate 53,017,042 of CM050163.1, forward strand.
CTCTAAATAAGCACATAACATATATTTTTTAATGAAGTTTTTAGTTAGTGAGCATCTATCCAAAAGCAAGGTTTTTGCTAACTAAAAACTTATTTAAAAAAAATATGTTATGTGCTTATTTAGAGCACTATTCAATTGGCCAAATCGCAATTGAATGAGGGCCTAAGTGATTAAAGGGGCATATAAAGCGCCCTGTTTTCAATATTAAAGTAACTTACCCATGTCCTTATTTACATATTTAAACAATATTTTATTAACAATTGTTTGTGGAGCAGTTCTAAAAGAAAGTGCAATAATTCAACCAGAGTTTGTTATTACCTTTCTATAATCAAACAGCCAAGAACACAACAATGAGCCAATGTTTAACAAATACCAAATCTTATTAATTAACGTGTAATATAATAGCATACAAAGTCTATGTTTCACTTAATATACACAACACAAATGAATGCAAGAAAACTGACACTAATGTGAATTCACAGCTGTGATCTAGTTCACTAGACAAAGATTTCTAAATGTCCTCCCAAGCCCACAACATACACACATATTTATGTACTGTGGTGTAGTGTAGTTAGTGCCTACAAGAGCCCAAAAGCGGTCTGTGTCTACAAGATTCAAAGTGCAGCCCGTGTCTATAAGAATCAAAGTGCAGCCTGTACCTATAAGGACCAATGTGTAGAATCTGCCTATAAGGACCAAAGTGCTTACAAGAACCAAAGTATAGCTATCTCATTGAGCCTTCGAGTTCTCTCAATACAGAGTGAAGTTAAATACTATGTTATTTGACATAATTACTGTTTTTTATTTATGTTTGTTTAGTTTTAAAGTTGTATATCAAGAAACAGCATCATCAGTTCAAAGTAAAATGTGAAATTTCTGGGGCTCCGGAACAGATTATTTCAATTTACATTGATCCGTATGGGAAAATCTACCTTGGTACTCAACCTGCCATCCGGAACGGATTAAAGTTGAGTTCCAAGGTACCACTTTATATACATATACATTATTTGCAGAATAGTAAAATATTTCAGCATTCACTATTTTAACCATTTAGCTACCATAATATAAAATTCGATTTCATCAGAGCTACTCTGTTGTTTGCACTGGCAAAGATGAGGTTAAAAAGTATTTCTTATCTTATAATTATCTTGCCACACGGTCTGTGGACACTCCAATTCTCTTCTCTCAGCTGTGTACTCTGCCTTATGACTATTCCGGCCTTTGGTATGTTTCTTGGTGGTCGCTGTCCCTACAAGGAAAGCTGTCTAGTCATACTGTATTGGATTTGTATGAGGCCACATTAGGATTTTGCTCAAGCTGGCTGCCTGAAAACATCAGTATGAACTGTACTGAAATCGAAGCTACAAAGGAGGAAAGGGTTGTAGGATCAAGTCTCAAGTAATGTCATCTTCAAAATAAAGCCAGGAAATTATCATATAGACTCTTGTGGGAAGCTAAACTTAATTTTCCATTGATGATGAGCAATTGGGAAACATTTGCAAAAATGCAGCGAACTCTTCCCTAAATATAACCTTGAAAGAAAATGCATATAAAACCATCTTGAGATGGTACCTTACCCCAGCTAGAATGCAACTCTCAAATCACTGACTAGAGGGAAATTGTTCCAGGGGCTGTAACACTTCGGGAACTTTAAAACATATGTTATGGGACTGCCCCAAAATCAAGCACATTTAGAACAAAACCTACATCTCTCTGGAGAAATTATGGGACACAAATATCCCTCAAAAGCCAGAGGAAGCTTTGCTAGAAACACCAATCCCGGGCTTGCCAAAAGAGGCCCAATTTTGGGCAAGTCAGATATTCCTAGCAGCTAGATGTATAATTGCAAAACACTGGAAATTAACCATTCCAATGTACGAAGAAGTTTTGAGAGAAATCAATTTGAATTGGAGTGTCCATTCATCCATTGAGTATATTATCTGCTGAGCTAGATGGGAATTACAGAAGATGAGCTTCGTGGTTGGATATTTGGACCCTGAGGGCAGAAAGACAGTGAGTGCAGGAGTCAGAGGGTATATTTAATTTTAGGGGAAAAAAACAACTGAGAAACGACAAAGGAAAAGTTTCAGGTCGCAATTTATCATTGAATGGTATTTACTCTTCAATACTTGCCTGGTTGTGATGCAATCTTCTGTCACAATAAAAATTATTTAAAAAAAGGAAAACTAAAAATATTGGGAAAAAATACAAACACGTTTTATTTTTTTATTGGGTTGTCATTTGTATATAATGCATGTTGGACTTGTATTGTTTTATTAATCTTATAATGTTATGTCTCTCAATCCCTTCAATAAAAACGATTTAAAAAAATTAATAAAATAAAGCCAGGAAAGTATGTGGCTTAATCAACCTTTCATATTACAGAATAGATTATATTAAAAAAGATAATGTGCATAAAAATATGCAATAATCTTAATTGGGGTATATGATCAAGTCACCCGGGCATGTTAACCTTATTTTAACAAGTGCATATTACCGGAAGCACACTGATAACTACAGACTACATGCACAGGGATTAAATATCATTGCACAGCTTAGAATTACTGATAGCAGAAAGTTAAATATGAACCTGTATCACTTCATTATAAAATATTCACACTTTTGTATGCTACAGAACATGTCTGACCTTCCCTTGCGACTGTAATATATCCTTTCCATTCTCAGCTGGCTCTTTGCATTTGCTAGATAAAACTGAATTGGATTGAAAACCCTGAAGGCAAGAATTGGGAGCACAGAGATTTTTGAAATTCAAAACATTTTTTAAAAGCTAGCCTTTCATTTGCTTCTTTAAAATATATGATTTTTTTTGTATATTTGTTCAATTATAAGCAAGAGCCAGGCATAGGAAGGTTGTATTTAAAGAAGAAGTGAAAGGCACCAAAACTACTGTGCATTGTGTGATAATCTTGTGGGAGAGCAGATTACATTTTTAAAACTAATTGAAGAATTTAATAATTTGAGGTGTTTTATGTATTACTAGTATAGCTCTTATACCTCTCATAAGCAGCATAGAGGATGAAGCCATGGACACCAAGTCAATTAACTGTTTTATTTGTTCAGCCAGATAAGTGAAGGGAGATAGGCCAATTAAGCCCCCAGCAGAGACAAGCAGCTGCACAGTCCAGCAATCAGAGCTCTCTCTGTATCTTTAATCAGCATTTAGCTGTGATGCATAGATAGTTTGTGAAAGCTTTTATCAGTCTCTGACTTGGTATCACCAAAGCTATAGTGATGTCATTTAGCTTCTGTTAGCTATATTGAGAAGTGAGGAACACGTGGCTAAGCTCATAGTTGCCTTAACAGTGAATATATTTTCTCTGTCTTGTGAATTAAAAAAAAATATTTTACAAATATACAGAGAGCACCTGGATATGATCAAGGGAGCTCTGACACTGAACTCTCTTCTGTCTTTAGGTAACTGAGAGTGAGTGTTAAAAATTACACACTTAGCTCTACACAACAGGCTCCAATGCATCAGCTAATGCAGCATCATTGTGTAAAAAGCAGAAATCCAAGTGCTCTGCAACCTTTAAAATGCATCTAACTCCATTAACTTAGCAGCCTCCACATTACAGATCAACTGTCTTAATAAATTGTGATTTGGCCAATTGAATAGGACTCTATATAAACACAGAGGATATATTTTTTACAGAAGTTTTTAGTTAGAACTTCTATCCAAACACAAGGTCTTCCCTAACTAAAAACTTCTGTCAAATAATATGCTCTGTGCTTATATAGAGCCCTATTCAATTGGCCGAATCACAATTGAATAAGGCTGCAAGTAATTAAAAAAGGATATGTTACACATTACATGTACCTTTTTGTGCCTGAGAAAGTACAACAATTTTTTTAATTTAAGAAACCATACACTAGGTGGTTTCTTAACTCCTACTAGTCATTTACATTAGGCCAATGTACCTATAAACTAAGTGCAAGCAAAAACAAGTTAGCTTTTACTGCAACAATAGACACTTTGTAAAATATTCTCTTCTGAAAAACTATAAATAAGCAATATGTTTCTAGACTATACAAATAATATAGCCTCTTGTTTATTATCTTTTGAATGCAATTATGCTGTTCTGGAATTTCCCATTTTTGTTTCTGGCCATGTTTTCTGAGGTGGGAGAAGTTTAATGCAAAGGCAACAGAGAGAATGTGGCAGCTAACTCATGCTGAGGATCAAGGTTAGTTAATCAAACATGGGAAACAGTTACCAAAGTGGTCATTTAAATGAGAATATTTATCTCCGTTTAATTTCACTATAAAATATTCTCACTTTTCTATGCTAGCCAGAATTTGTCTAATGTATCCTTTTCAATCTAAGCTTCCTCTTTTGCTTTTGCTGGATACAACTAAAACACTGAAAACCCACAAGGAAAACATATTTAAAGAGCTGGGCATAGGAAGGTTGCATTTACAGGGATGGAAGTCTCTAAAATAGTTAAGCACCATCACATGGAGGTGTGATAATCTTGTGGAAAATCTGTTTATACTTAAGAAATAAACTGACCTAAAGTATCACTGCAGTTCAAGAAAAAAAGTATGTGCCAAACTACTAATATTAGCAGTGGTTTAAGACATGTATTTTTAAGGTTCTCTGGTGGTCCCGTGGTTAGGATTCAATGCTTTCACCACTGCTACTTGGGTTTGATCCTAGTCAGGGAACCAAGCGGCCACACCACCCTGAAGCCATGAAGGGTTGGGCCTGGTCAGTACTTGGATTGGAGACCACCTAGGAATACCAGGAGCTGTATGCTGTGGCTCACTGGAGAAGAAACTGCCAACCCACTCCAGAATCTCTGCCATGAAAACCCAGAGGATTAGCATGAACATGGACAAAAATATGGCTAAATGAAAAAAAAGACATGGACATAGAGAGTTTTGGGGGAAATCAGAATTTTTTTACTCTGTTTATAAGTACAGGAATCCATTTTGTATTTGTGTCATCACTTCTTAAGAACTGAATTATCAGGGTGTGTATTTTGGTTATTAGTGGAGAGTGGGGTGGGGGAAGGATGGAACAGAAAGTCATTGAAAAGATAATTGGATAAGATTGAAATAAACACAACACCCATTTTCTCTCACTGGCCTAGAAGCAAGATGTTGTATCAAAGGATGAAACCAAAGATCTCCAGAAATGTAAACTCCCCTCGCACACACACAACTTCTACTAATGTATCATGGATCTCGCCAGGGTCCTGAAGCTGCATCAAAACTATTTTTTTTTTCTAATTAAAAACTAGATGTATCTCTTTTTCTGGCATAATCATGCTTAGATAATGGGCTTTCAGACAAATATCTTTTTTCATTGTGTGGTGGTCATTCAACTAAAGGCATTTAAATAATTGCTAGGCCTTGGAGCCCTTCCACATGCAACATAGATAATGAAGATGGGGCCTTGGCCACATAGCCAGCTTCTTCATCTATCCAGCCAATCAAGCAAAATGAACTAGGTTGATTAAGCCACTAGGAGAGATAAGGTGCTGCATGAGTCATTTTATATGCAGTTATGCTGCAGTTAAAGTTTCTATTTTCATTTTTGCTGATCAACTTCCTGAAGTAGGAGGAAATATGAATGCAGAGGAAATTTATATCTGCACAACAGGAATGTGGCAGCTAGAACTGACAGGGATTTCAATATGATTAATGGAAAGGCTCTTTGGTTTGCAAGAACACACCCTCCTGAGAAAGACAAAATCAGTACAGAAAAAAAGAGCCACATAGTAAAGAATAAATGCATAGAAAACATAAAAGGTTGTGTTGAAGTTCTTTCTAAACATATTTTGCCCACTATAAAGTTTAGTTATTCAAAAGCCATATGAAATCAAATTGACCATGGTAGTCCTTTAAGATAACAGTATAACTAGAAGTGGCGGAACCTCTGGGCTCTTACCTATTAGAGTCTACTCAAAAACTACATCTGATTAGTGCATATTTTGAATAAATCCAAATGCATATTCTTTAGCCTAGATGAGATCGTCAAGTGTATCTTGCATACGAGATGTGCTGTGGGAGCATCTACAACGTGCCTTAAATTCAATAAAATACAGCAGCAAATACACAGTCTACATACTCTGTCTACATTTTATTCAGTACTGCACTCCATCTTTTGGAATGGCCAATTAAATAAGTATTTCATATATATATATATATATATATATATATATATATATATATATATATATATATATATATATATACAGTGGATATAAAAAGTCTACACATCCCTGTTAAAATGTCAGGTTTCTGTGCTGTAAAAAAAATAGACAAAGATAAATAATTTCAGAACTTTTTCCACCTTTAATGTGACCTATAAACTGTACAACTCAATTGAGAAACAAACTGAAATCTTTTAAGTAGAGGGAAGAAAAAATATAAAAATAAAATAATATGGTTGCATAAGTATGCACACCCTTTAACTAATACTTTGTTGAAGCACTTTTTGATTTTATTACAGCACTCAGTCTTTTTGGTTGTGAGTTTATCAGCATGGCACATTTTGACTTGGCAAGATTTGCCCACTCTTCTTTGCAAAAACACTCCAAATCTGTCAGATTGCGAGGGCATCTCCTGTGCACAGCCCTCTTCAGATCACCCCACAGATTTTCAATCGGATTCAGGTCTGGGCTCTGGCTGGGCCATTACAAAGCTTTAATCTTCTTCTGGTGAAGCCATTCCTCTGTTGATTTGGATGTATGCTTTGGGTCGTTGCCATGCTGAAAGTTGAAGTTCCTCTTCATGTTCAGCTTTCTAGCAGAAGCCTGAAGGTTTTGTGCCAATATTGACTGATATTTGGAACTGTTCATAATTCCCTCTATTTAAACTTAGGCCCCAGTTCCAGCTGAAGAAAAACAACCCCAAAGCATTATGCTGCCACCACCATGCTTCACTGTGGGTATGATGTTCTTTTGGTGATGTGCAGTGTTGTTTTTGCGCCAAAGATATATTTTGGAATTGCGGCCAAAAAGTTCAACCTTGGTTTCATCAGACCATAACACCTTTTCCCACATGATTTTCGGAGACTTCAGATGTGTTTTTGCAAAATGTAGCCTGGCTTTGATGTTTTTCTTCGTAAGAAAAGGCTTTTGTCTTGCCACTCTACCTCATAACCCAGACATATGAAGAATAAGGGAGAATGTTGCCACATGTACCACACAGCCAGTACTTGCCAGATATTCCTGCAGCTCCTTTAATGTTGCTGTACGCCTCTTGGTAGCCTCTCAGACCTCGTCTTGTCATCAATTTTGGAGGGAGCTCCAGTTCTTGGTAATGTCACTGTTGTGCCATATTTTCTCCACTTGATGATGACTGTCTTCACTGTGTTCCATGGTATATCTAATGCCTTGGAAATTATTTTGTACCCTTCTCCTGATGGATACCTTTTAACAATGAGATCCCTCTGATGCTTCGGAAGCTCTCTGTGGACCATGGCTTTTGCTGTGGGATGCGACGAAGAAAATTTCAGGAAAGACCAACTAGAGCAGCTGAACTTTATTTGGGGTTAATCAGAGGCACTTTAAATGATGGCCGGTGTATGCTGGCTCCTATTTAACATGATTTGGAATGTGATTGCCTAATTCTGAACACAGCTACATCCCCAGTTATGAGGATGTGCAGACTTACGCATCCACATAATTTATTTTAATTTTTTCTTCCCTCCACCTAAAATAATTCAGTTTTTTTTTCAATTGAGTTGTACAGTTTATAGGTCACACTAAAAGTGGAAAAAGTTCTGAAATGATTTATCTTTGTCTCATTTTTTTACAGCACAGAGACCTGTCATTTTAACAGGGGTGTGTATATCAATCACATATCATAGTTGTCAAACTGCGATTCATCGTCACAATGCATAGAAGCCTTCCGAGCATGGAGCACTGCTGGGCAAGTCGCTAGTATATATATATATATATATATATATATATATATATACAGTATCTCACAAAAGTGAGTACACCCCTCACATTTTTGTAAACATTTTATTATATCTTTTCATGTGACAACACTGAAGAAATGACACTACTCTGTAAAGTAGTAAGTGTACAGCCTGTATAACAGTGTAAATGTGCTGTCCCCTCAAAATAACTCAACACACAGCCATTAATGTCTAAACCTTTGGCAACAAAGGTGAGTACACCCCTAAGTGGAAATGTCCAAATCGAGCCCAAAGTGTCAATATTTTGTGTGGCCACCATTATTTTTCAGCACTGCCTTAACTCTCATGAGCATGGAGTTCACCAGAGCTTCATAGGTTGCCACTGGAGTCCTCTTCCACTCCTCCATGATGACATCATGGAGATGGTGGATGTTAGAGACCTTGCACTCCCCCACCTTCCATTTGAGTATGTCCCACAGATGCTCAATAGGGTTTAGGCCTGGAGACATGCTTGGCAGGTCCATCACCTTTACCTACAGCTTCTTTAGCAAGACAGTGGTAGTCTTGGAGGTGTGTATAGGGTCGTTATCATGTTGGAATACTGCCCTGCGGCCCAGTCTCTGAAGGGAGGGGATCATGCTCTGATTCAATATGTTGCAGATGCCACACATGTTGGCATTCGTGGTTCCCTCAATGAACTGTAGCTTCCCAGTCCCTTTAGTCTTCTGGTTGCTGACCATTTTGGGGCAATCCCGGGATATCCTCTTAGTAAGACCATCTGTGAAGCTTTGGGTTAAATCATTATGGTCACAGGGTTTCTTCTTCAAATCATCCTCTCTACTAGTGATTGTCAAGCTTCTGTGCCTTGACTTGTATTTTGGCCTCTCTGTTCTCATTCTCTATTTTCAGCTCGACCATCTCCAGACTCACTCTGCTGAGGGCTTTCTCCATCTTATGAGGAACGGTTCTTCTCTCGCTAACTCTTTCACATCACTCCGTTGCTCCTCCAATTCTACCAATCTGTAGAACTCTTGGTCAAACTCTGACACTTTAAGCTTGGCCAGCCCCCTTCGTCATCCCTTTCTGTAAAGATTCCAACTCTCTCTCCTTAAGTTCATCATCAACATAATTTACATTATCTTAATTATTATTACTGTCATTAGGGGACTGCAAATTCTTGGGCGGTTTCTCTTTCTCCTTTTCCTGGCAATTTATTTCATTATCCCATGGTTTGTGAGGACAGATAACCTGGCTCTTTCTATATCTAGGTGCTCCAATAGCCTGGCTGATAATTCTCACCAAACTGTATTGGCTTCATACAGCCAACATGCTTCTGTTCTGGTACATTTTCCTGCATAGGCCCCACAAGCATGTCCTCTCTTAGGGCTGATTGTAGATCTTGGATCTGCACCTCATTTGTCTCATTGTCCACAGCATGCATCCTTGGCACCACTGTGCTTCCAATTCTGCAAGGTCTGTGACTCTTTATCTTGGCTAGGAAGGATCTCTCAGATGTTTGGTATTTCTGGAACATTTTCAACTGTTCAGGAACTTCAGGCTTATACTCAACACATAGGCTAGCACCCTTCTTAGCAGCCTTTTGATGTTTGGGTTTCTGGAAAAAAACTTGTGATTACAGCATTCTCAGCTTTTACACACTTTTCTTCCTCTTTTTCTTCTTGCTTTGCCTCCAAGGCTTCCAGCTTTTCATTTTTCTTAACTGCCTTCAGCTGCAGATTCTCCTAATTTATCCAGTTCACCCTGCATATGCTGGATCTTTTGCTGCATATTCAGCTGAAGAACATCTTCTGTCTTTTATATCAGGTCTTCCCTGGTGGTTCAGCCATTCTTTCTTCCTCCCTCTGTCTCTCCTGTACAAGCTCCTGCTCTATGCTTTGCTTATGAGCTTCCTGTAGACACTACTCTGCATTCAACGCAGCATCATCGGTACACAGTTTATGGAGGTCAGCGTTAGTCTCTTCTGGACATGCCTCACTCTGAGCTACCTGTTTCTCCATATCAGACAGATCGGCCCATCCTATGTGCTTGTGGAGCATGTAACAGCAGCTCCTTCTCTATCATAGTTGCTTCTCTCTGCTTGAGGGATTCTTCTATCTCGATTTGGGGCCATGATGGGAACCCTTGCAACCCACAAGTAACTCTGCTATTTGGAATGCTGGCACACTGGGTGTTAATGTCAAGAACTATTACAATGGACCTGAAACTTGTTGTTGGGAACTTCACTACAATAATTCATTTGGTGGTTACTTGATCATGTTATATGCACTGTAATAATGCATCTGTGATAGAAGTAGGCCCTAGGATGCTAGAATTATCTAAAAAAATACTGTAGTCCCTTATGTGACAAAGGACTCAGTCTTCAGATTCTTTTCTTCTACAACTTTCTTCCTTAGTGAGAACACTGGCTGCCCTCATCTGTTTGATTTATTTTCCTCATCCAAAACACCATATACGTTTTGGGCTTCTCAAACAGATAGGGGCCAAAGATTGTTGCCCAATGCTTGTATGGCAATTCCCTCAAAATTCAGAAGATACGTTTCCATATCATCCTTACTTGTCATTTTCTTTAGGAAGCGATCTGGATTCTTGCTTCCATTTGACTCTAAAGCCACAGTGTTAGTTGCAGAGGTCAGTTGCTGCAGTTGTGCTCTCTGTGCTTCCAGAGTTTCTCTCATGTGGATCTCTTTTGTAGCTTGGGCTCTATACTCTTGCTGCTTATTCATTTCTTGCGGAGCTGCTGTAGCCTTCGTTGAGGTCTTTATTGCCTCTTCCCACTTCTGACACCAGTGTGACAAACTGCCATCCTCTATTCCCTTGTAGGCCATATTTCTGACATAATACACAGGAGGCTTCTATGTGGTTTTGAAGTTTTACTCAAATATTTGACAGGATCAAAAAATACTTCAAACAAAATAATGACAACAAAAATCTACATAAACGTACTGGCTTATTACTGGAGCACACCCTCTCTGAGCCTGTGCAGCTTGTCTACCACCAAGGGTGTTATAGAATGAACTCTAGAAGAAAAATTAAGATTTTCAGATTCCATAGAAAATCCTTACTGCAGACAGAAGAACAATTGACTTAATTTGGATTCAAAACTCAACTATCTTTAAAACACAAAATGTACAAGAGATTTTGTATGTGAAATAGATCATTAACAAATTCAATAGATACATATTTAAAATTGCATACATTATAAATGCAATTCTTGTTAACTTAGTTTTATTCTTTTTGTACATTAGCCTGATTTCTGTCTACCACTTAAAAATATCTGTATTCAAAATTAAAATAATGTGTAAAAAAATAAAATTGTAATATGCACAACAGAGATCCAGGACAGTAATACATAAACATGACCACAGATGAATAAATTATCTAAAGAGTACAACATTTGTTGTTAGAAGATTATAAGGTCATTTCCTTGGATACACAAAACACGGAACTTTAAGGGAAGACATATGAATAATTAAGGAATAACATCAGTCAGGATCCTATGGGATTAGTGGAATGGGAAACAGGTCAATGTTTTTCAAAGTAACACAAGTCATAGTCTCTGGGAACCAAATTTCTAGTCCCAGTAGGTCTAATTAGTGCTTTAGTTGTTTGTTTGTTTTTCTGCTGGTCCATAACTTTTTCATGCTCTTCCCTAGGACACTGTAAATATATATTTAAAAGTGTAGGATCTAAATTTATAAGTACTTGGAAGGCTCTTGGGGGCCTTCAACCCAAATTACTGAGTTATAAAAAAATATTTTGTTTTCCTGAATCACAAAGGACAACATATCACTGAATGAGCTGAAAAGATGTCTCTGTTTGGGGACTTAGTAAACAATATGTGATAGTGTTGGCCTGGTTCTAATCTCTGAAAAGTAATATGATCATGGTGGAGCTATACAGGTAATTTCTTGGTTGGCATTGTGGTAAACAAAATGTATGAGTTATTTCGTTAACAGGGCGGGATTTACATCTGAGGTGCTCCTAAGAAAAGATCACACAGATGATTTTATAAATTATCCCACAAAACATTTAATGAGAGCTATAGGAAAAGTATGCATATGTAATGAAAGCAATATATATATATATATATATATATATATATATATATATATATATATAAAAAAATATATATATATATATATATATAGTAAATAAAAAGTACATCTGTGTTCACATTTGAATGTCTAAAGCAAGTTAAAAAACCTGCTTCCAGCTCAGAGTTCCAAGAAAAACAGTTATTACACTGCATTCTGGGAAGTTGAGCTGGGACACACAAACATGGCCACAAATGCCTCACTCTTCATTCCTTAGCCATTATCAAACATGGCTTCCTTTAAGCTTATGCATGCTGTATTACACAGCTTTAATGCAAAGCCAAGGTTGGAATAAACACAGGCCGAGTATCCAATCCATGGGCCTCATTCTATTATCGGCCGTAAATCGGCCGTAAGGCTGCGATTCCTTGCGGGGGTTCAGTTAACTCGCGATTCTATTATACGGCCCCGCAAGGATCTCCTCTTACGGCCGGCCGCATATCTTGGAACCGGCCGTAAACTGTGAAATATAAAAACTCAAAAATAAATTCAAGCCTGCACTGTACAGCTCTGTAAATGCTAGGGATCATATTGGGGGACATGAGGAATAAAAGGAACCCACTCTCAAGCTTGCACATCTGCCCAAACCCGAGTTCAAATTAACTGTTTATTTGCCGGCTGCGGCGGGGGTGTGTCTGAGGTGCTCCAAGCACTCTGGACTTTTTACATGTATATTTTACGGATATTAAAAATGAAATATTTTACGGATTTGAGTACAGGATAATTATGTGCTATTTTTTCTAACACCTAAAATCCCTTTATAGTCTTCTCAAAGTGCAGGATGGCTTTATTTGAGCTATTTTATGTGCTTAATTGGTGCTAGCGAGACCTTTTTCCTGCAAGTAACTGCGGCTCGCTTTTAGCCTTGCAGAGAGGTTTCCCGGAGCAATTGAATTGCAAATCTCTTGCGGCCGTTTTAGATCAAAGGCTTTCCTCCGGCGCGATCGGCCGCAAGAGATAGCAAGGCACCGGCCGCAAGCCTGCCGGAGTCCCCGGCCGTAAGGGAATAGAATAGAAGAATAGCTTGCGGCCGGTCCTTGCGGCCCCGCAGCGGCTGCGGCCGATAATAGAATGAGGCCCCATGTACATGTTTCAAGCTTACTGGCTATCATCAGCATGGAGCGGGATCTCAGCCTGTGTTGTGGAAATTATGAGTAGGTAGTTCCCCACAACAATCATTTATAATATGGTGGGCAAAAGAGTGATAGAAGCCCTCCACCGTACAGTAGTACAGTAAATAAAAAGTACATCTGTGTTCACATTTGAATGTCTAAAGCAAGTTAAAAAACCTGCTTCCAGCTCAGAGTTCCAAGAAAAACAGTTATTACACTGCATTCTGGGAAGTTGAGCTGGGACACACAAACATGGCCACAAATGCCTCACTCTTCATTCCTTAGCCATTATCAAACATGGCTTCCTTTAAGCTTATGCATGCTGTATTACACAGCTTTAATGCAAAGCCAAGGTTGGAATAAACACAGGCCTGCTATAATTATATTATTGATATTAAATCAAGACACCTCCAAACATGCTATGCAGGGAATAGAGGATGTGCATAGACTGATAGCACTACTTAGCCAATCACAGTGATGCCTTAATATCCCCACCCTAAATATATTAACAATGCAATATCTTAACAATGCAATGTCCTGTCCACTCCCCCCAGTCTATATGACTGTTAGTGCAGAATTCATAAATATATTAATTAACATGTGCACTAATATGTAGCTAGATCTCTCTCCTTCCTCTTTTCCTCTTCCTTCTTTTATATGACAATGCATTGACAAACTCAATATTTGCCTCTGGATATACACAATAGTTTATATTAAGTTCAAATAAGTATATACTTTAGAATGACAACTGAAACTGCTGTGTTATTTTGTAGCTTGTGATAAAAGCAAAGTAGAATACACTATTCTATTAAGTGATAGAGCTACTATTGGTGCAGCAGGTGGAGGCGACCCAGGATAGGGTCATCCACTACTGGCAATGGCCTGGATTAATGGAAGAACCTTCATTTATATATATATATATATATATATATATATATATATATATATATATATATATATATATATATATATAGATAGATAGATAGATAGATAGATACACACACACAACAACAAAACATGTTTTAACACCAAGAGTAAAATTATATATCAGTATATATCATTCAATATACTACAATAACCCACAATAATAGGAGCAACCCTTGCCCATAGCCAATCTAATAATATTCCCAGTACAATGAACCTGTTAGTTTGGAGGATCAGTCTGAGGGTCATGGCAAGTGGCTTTACATAGAAGATATTATCCCAGCAATATCTGTGGGAATATCTTTACGAGTTTGACACTTTATAGGACTTCTTCAGGAGTGTCTGCTAAGGACTGCGGTAACTTTACCTTGTATAAAAGATTGCTTTTTATTATAATCTGGGAAACAACCGCTTGTACCTCTATTCCACCTAATCTAATTATATTAAGGGTAAGATTTAACTTACTCATTTATGCCGATAGAAGATGGGGACTTAAAGAATAAAACCTTGTTTCTAATAATACCAGCATCCCCTTCACCTTCAGGGCAGGTACAAAACATATTTGTAAGTCTTTTGCAGCCATTGGGGCAAATGTCACAGTCATTAGAACAAGAAGCAGGCTTTTTTTTTTAAATAGGTTTAAGAGCCATTACGTAATCTATTTACTAAGTTAACTAAAATATTTATGTATTTATCTGATGCCATGTTATACCACAATTAAAAAATACACTATATGCATATTATACTGGACTACTGTAATCCAGGGTTAAGGGAGAATAAACACCCTCATTTATCAAGGAGCTGGTTATCCTCATAAACAACTTGAATAATCATTTTGAAAATACTTTTTCTTATGAAGAATATTTTACAATAAATAAATAAAAAAATAAATGAGAAACATACAGTCATTTTTCGAGTATTAAACATTGTGTACACAATAATACGACACCCACAAACACAGCAACTAGCAAAAGCATTGACCTTGATTTATTAAAGCAGTTTTCAAAAATTGTCAGTCATTATGAAATGATTTTAAGTACGTAAATGGAACAAGAGTGGAAAATATTTACTCTCACAGGAGGAGAAGGGATTTGTTCAATGGGTCTATGCATGACCTTGGGTGTCTGATGTGCCTTCATACAGAATTGTTTTAAGGACATGTCATAGTGGTATCAGTATACAAATACACCCATTTATAACTTTTCATTAATACTCTTATAGCACTTCTGTAGTATATGATGTAGTATATGTTATTTCATTGGTGACAGGCATATTTAATAGAGATGAGATGAAAAAATACCAAAATAAACATTAACAAACTCACTCTGATGTATGCTAAATCTCTTGAGTTTGGAAGTTTGGAACAGCTTTTATGAGTTGAAACCCCTGAAAATCCCTGCTAAAATTAGCATAACATTCATAATTTCATTTGGCCAATCACAGGCAGCTAATACATTTGAATGCAATGTAACAATCAATGATGGCAGTTTGTGCAGGAAGGAATCATAGGATGTGTAGTCTCCTTGTAGAAGGAAGTAAACAGAGTCAGACCCTGATCTGCATATCTCTGCATTGAGCTGCTGCTGGCTTGAAGGCTAGTAACGGGTTAAATCCATACCCAAATGCAGTGTTTCTATTGGTAGGTTCGCTGTGCCTATGTAAGCAGCTCTGGGGTGTGGGAAAGAAGTTTTATTTTTAAATAAAATAAATCTGTATATATGTATAGAATGACTCAATGTAAAGTGTCTGATATAAGCATGTGTTAGATTAGATAAAGCGAAAAATAATAAAAAATAATGGATAGGCAAAAGCTCATAAAGCTAGTTTTTAATGAGGAGAAAACGGATAATAAAATATTATATATATATATATATATATATATATATACTGTATATGTGTGTGTGTGTGTAAAAGGTGTGTGTACATTTCTCAAGGAGCAAAACTTACAAATATTGTTGCCAGTTCCATACTTCTGAGCATGCACAGGGAGACGGGGTAGGCATCAAATTCTAGAGTATCCAATAATATAACTAATCCACCTCCATCTCCCACTTGCGTACTCAATCAACACTCCTTAAACTGGCTTATTCCAATAAGTACCTCCCTCAGATTTAAAGCTGACAGGAAATTATGAAACCAGACAGAACCTATTAAGTATGGAGAATTGTCCAAAATTATGATTTAGTATATTATTTAGTAACTGAAAAAAAATGTACGGATTATTTACAGTTAAAAATAGGAAGCATGCATACAAAATAAAGAAACAAAAATATATGTATTCCAGTGTTCCAGACAAATAATAGGTGTTGTTCTTTTTTTCTCTAAGACAACAAACATCTTTCTGTCAGTGTCACTTCTAACTGAACGGACCAATGAATCACCTTTCCTGTCAATCCGTTTTCAGACACCTTCTTATTGAGCCAAGTCTTAAATTGCCCTCACGTGCTGTATTGCCCCTGTAACTACAATGACACTGTCAGCATAACTTGCCAGCTATGTGTTATTTCCCAAACTGCAGATTTGGGCCAAATCCATCTACAATCTCAACCTTCTCTAGGTTATTTAGCTCTTTCTTGGTTTTGGAGCAAGCAGTGAGGCACCCAGGGCCATCATCAGAAATCTTGGGGCCCAGTACAAATGTAATAGCAGGCCCCCAATCCGACACAGACCCATTTTCCCATCGTCCAATACCCAGCCATTATGTTATGTACACATGAGTATATTAAGATACAGAAAATATCCAAATTTAGGAGCTAGACAGGTTGTGCTAAGGAGCTTTATTCCTTCTTTCCTTTGTGAGAGGCATCTCAGCACATAATATAAATGCCTGCCAGCACGAGCCCCCCTTCCAAGGTGGGCCTCACAAAAATTTCCCCCGCATCAATTTCCCTGGAGGCACCCGTTTATCTCCAGTATAACGCTATCAGTTTCTTTATCAGACTGTCTCTTTATATAAGCCTTTTATTAGATGTGACATGATTTTCAATGAGCGGAAATTTGTACAAGATTGATTGTAGAAATTATTAATTGGTCATTGCACAGCTTTATTTCTGAACTCAACAGTTGCCAGTTAATCCAAATAGTTTAATTATCTTCACTGTTTGAAAAGCCCAAAATAATCTAAGACAGAAGCATAATTGGGTACAAGGCCTTATAACTGAAATTAAGACTTCACAATTTATATCACACATTTAAGATGCCAGACGTGGTATGTTTTAAATTCTAAATTCTCTTTTAAGTTAGTTAGTTACTGTACTTCACGAAAAATAAGACAAAGCAAACTTTTGAAATGAAAAATAGTTCTGTGTAAATATTGTTAAAAATTCATAAAGTACATAAAGAATTAAAATGACCGTAATTGATCAAGGCTGCTACCACAATAGAGCACTGAAAATCAACAGCCTTATTAAATTGTGATTCGGTAAATTTAAAAGGGCTCTATATAAGCACACAGCATATTTTATTTACAGACATTTTTAGTTAGTGAAGACCTTGCTTTTGGATAGAAGTTCACTAACTAAAAACTTCTGGAAGAAAAAATGCTATGTGCTTAAATAGAGCTCTTTTAAATCTACAAAATTGCAATTTAATAAGGCTGCAAGTCAGTTGAAAATATTCAACATAAATTCTTTTTGTAATGAAACATCTTGAGATTCTATATGGAACAATTCTCTATGAGGTGTAAAATATATTAAAGGTAAAGGGAATTCATCAATACTGCTGTTTTGATATATCTCTACGCTATATAATATAAATCAATGGCAAATACTTTCTATGCCGGGTGCAGTACTCACTAAAGGAGAGAGGGAGGGAGGCAGAGAGAGGGAGGGAGAGAGAGGGAGGGACAGAGAGGGAGGCAGAGAGAGAGGGAAATCGAGAGAGATAGGGAGGGAGGGAGAGAGAGGAAGGGGGAGACAGAGAGAGCACACATAGCGCAGAGAGAGGGCACAAAGAGGGACAGAGGGTACAGAGAGAGAGGGCGCAGTGAGAGAGAGAATGTACACACAAAGAGAGGGTGCACAAAGAGAAAGAGGGATCACAAAGAGAGACAGAGCAGAGACAGAGAGAGGGCGCACGTAGAGACAGAGAGCACATAGAGAGAGAGAGATGGCCCACAGAGAAAAAGATGGCACACTGAGAGTATGCACAGAGAGAGGGCTCACAGATAGAGGGAGAGGACACACAGAGAGAAACAGCACAGAGCGAAACAGCAATAGAACAGACAATAGAACATAACATATGATACCGTCATTTATGACGGGCAGGTTACTAGTTGAATATAACCCGTAGGCTCCCAGTACAGTAATAATGTTCTGTATGACATCCAAAACAGATGGAGAAATGGTTTCCTTTGAAGACAATTAAATATGTTTAAGAAGACAATTAAATTGTGCTAATCTGCAACACAAGCTTGTTTTGGTTGGTTATATGCAATTGCTTCTTCCAGACAGGAAATTGGTCAGCTAATCAGAAAATAACAGCGGGATGTTGGAAATCTTATTAAACAGAGATAGAAAACTCACAAAAGAAAGTTGTAATGGCACACGGTACTGATATTAAGTCTTAAAGACACTAAAATAAAATATAACTTTTATTCACTCCATTAAGAAAGCCTAATGAAAAAGTACTGTTAAAAATAGATCAGAGACATGAACAGAGAAGACAACCTACCATAGGTTTACCAGAAAAGGGTGTTCAAGGCACTGCATGATCTGTAGTTCTCTAAAAACATTCCTTACTTCATCCCTTTCAATGCACTTCTGTTTGTTCATGTATTTCATTGCATACATTTTCTTAGAATCCCTCTTCTGCACAATGCACACCTGTAAGAAAAAAATATATGTATTATTTTTATAATTATAAGGTAAATTATTGAACCATTGTAGCACTCATCAAATACTGTTTAATTTGTTCATTTAATACATGATTAGAAATAAAATCAGTTTCTGAAAAAAAGCGGAAGCTTTTAAAGCTTAAATGACTTTCTAACACCAAAATATTTTTACACAAAAAACTGGCTATGTATTGCACTAGCCATTTGTTTCTGAAGTAAATCATTCCAGCGTAAATCACCATTGTTGTTGCTATAGTTTTATGTAAATGATAGGCTCACAAATTCGAATTAGTTGATTGAATGGGCTAATTAGGATTATAGTCTGCTTGTCTGTCTCTGTGGTGGCAAAAATGCCCTTTTTTGATTATCATACATTTAGATACCCTCACAAACATTATCAAAAAGCTCATGAATTCTTTAGTAAATGGCTAATACAATGTATAGATTGTTTTTGATGCTCCTTAAGATGCAATCAACTTGTTCTTGAGCTGTTGAATAACACAGAATATGAGTATGATTGTCACAGCTTAAACTTGGCTGCAGTCTGACCCAAACAGCTCATTGACAGCAATCTATTTTAAAAATGGCAGCGCTCATCTCTCCAAAAACATTGGGGAGTAACTGCCAGCCTATGCAAGTTCCATAAATTCTACATAGATTAGTTCATCTTCTTCTTTTTTTTTTTCCATCATGGATACATACAAAAATACATACAAATCTAGATAATAGACAAGACAATAACAACATAAGGTATCAAGATCCAATCATTCAATAAAGGTTCCATTTATTTTGATTTGTAGCGAGGTGTTAAAAAGCCTGCAATACTCATTGTCCAGTATGGTCTACAGCAGGGGTGTTCAAACTCGGCCCTGGAGGGCCACACACATGCCTGGATTTGATGATATCCCTGCTGCGCACAGGTGAGTCAATCACTTCTTCAGTCATTCTGATTGACTCACCTGTGCACAGAAAGGATATATTCAAATCCAGGTCTGGTTGCGGCCCTCCAGGACTGAGTTTGGACACCCCTGGTCTACAGGATTAAAGTATTGATCCCATTTTAGCCAGTTTATTGGCATGGGCATATTCATAGTTATGAAAGTACAACTATTCCTCATCATTTCTCTATTGAGATCTATAGCATTTTTTAGCTCTGTCCAAGTAGGGATCCAACATAACTGTTAATTCAAAACAGATTTTTGTCCAAAATTATTTTATTACAGCTAAGTTGTAGTTAGGGAGCCATAAGATAGTCTGAATAGAAGTACCTCCCAATAGCTCGTCCTCTAGTATTGCCCATCTGGATTTGTTATATTCCCCATTCCAACTAACCTGCACAATTGTGATTTTTTAGTGTATGTTTTTAATGGACGGGGTGCCCTGTCCTCCTTTCTATTTCCTATTTGCATAAGTTCTCTTGATTCTAGGTCTTTTCCCCATGCATAGAAAATTATCTATTAAAGCCTGCAGGATTTTAATATAATAGGTAATTTGCCAGGGATGCATCTCATGAGGTAGGTTATTCTTGGAATTATATTCATGTTGACAGCTGATATTCCAGCTAGCCATGATAGTTTTAAGGTTCTCCATTCATCCAATTTCCGCTTAATATCCTTCATCATATCATTTAAATTGTCTAGCAATAGCTTTTTTACTTCAAGGGAGAATTTTATTCCTAGATGGACTATAAAGTGTGAATTCCAATTGAATGGATACGCTTTTTTCAGGGCATCCCTTACCTCCCTTGCCACACCTTTAACCAGAGAGTCAGATTTAGCTAGGTTTATTTTAAACAAAGAGACTTGACTAAATTCGCAGAGAATCTTTTGTAATTCTGGGCAAGACGACTCTGGGGAGATCAAAGTTAACACAATATTATCTACAAAGGACATGCATTTATATTCTTCTTTCCCTATAACCACCACTTTGATCTCCTGCGAGTCTCTTATAAAAATAGAAAAGGGTTCCATGAACAAGGTGAACAACAAGGGACATCCCTGTCGAGATCCGTTACTTATCGAGAATTTTTTTTGTTTCATAATCTGAACTATATATGCATTTGAATTGGTATATAGGGCTCCAACTGATTTTAGTGCAAATTCTCCAAGACCAAATCTCCAGAAATTTCCTGTTGACCCTATCAAAGGCATTTTTGGCATCAAGTGATAGGATCAACGTGGGAAGATCATTTGCCTTTACAAATCCATAATATTCATCAAGCGTCTCGTGTTGTCGGATGCCTGGCGGCCAGATGTAAACCCTGTTTGGTCTAAGTGAATCAGAGTAGGAATAACTTCTTTCAATCGATTGGCCAGTATCTTGGAATACATTTTTATATCTATGTTGATAAGAGAAATGGTAATTCCTGAACTCCTCTGGGTTTTTTACCCTGTTTTAGTATGTTCACAATCTTGGTCTCTGTTAATTCTGATGGTAATTTACCTATTCTTTTTATTTCGTAATAGAGATTACAGAGATGGGGATTTATTTTAGGTAGGAGTAGCTGGTAAAAAAGTTTTTAAAAACCATCCACGCCTGGAGCTTTATTCATCTTGCTTTTTTTATAGCTTCACTTATCTCTCTTTCTGTAAAGTCTTTAT
This sequence comes from Discoglossus pictus, assembly GCA_027410445.1. NCBI lineage: Eukaryota > Metazoa > Chordata > Amphibia > Anura > Alytidae > Discoglossus > Discoglossus pictus. Next base: position 53,038,521 of record CM050163.1, read on the forward strand.
TTAGAAAAGCTACATTTTCTGCCGTTACTGTGGGGAACTTGATTTTGTATGTTAATCTCCTCTCTGCTCAGTTTAGACTGCTGGGGGTCATCCCCAAGATTATATAGTTTTTGATAAAATTCCCAAATCACCTTGCTGATTTTATCGCGGTGTGATTTTAACTTTCCATCCTAGTCATATAAGTTTGAGATCTTATTTCGAATTTGCCTTTTTTTTTATTTATTGGCCAGGAATTTACCCGATTTATTCCCGAACAGAAAATGTATTTGCTGATATTTCCATAGAATATTGTCAGCTTGAGTCTGTAGACATTTTTTTATTTGACAATTTATATCATTTATCTTTACCCCATATTAGTTCTTGTTGTATTTATCTGGTGAAGCTTATATAGTTCGATATTAAGTAGCCTAAGAAGTTTTCCTCGTTTTTTGTAAATTTCTGCAGATCTAACAATTAAAAGGCCTGGAATATATGCTTTATAGCAACACCATACGGTTGTCGGGGAATCAACTGACTCTTTGTTCATTTAAAAAAATTCTAGGGAATCTTTCCTCAATGATTTAACATACTCTAGATTTTTAAATATCATGGGATCTATTTTCCAACCCTTTTTCCTTTCTACGGTGATTAAAACAATATTATTATTTTTTGACCAATCTCAGAGTATTTCAATCTGTAAGAATATAATCAATTCTTGACAGGGATTGAAATCTATTAGAGAAAAACATAAATTCTCTGTCTATGGGGTGTAAGACCCTTCAGACATCATATAAGTTGGAGGCAATTACTTGTTCGGAAAACACTTTGTAGATTTTGAGATTTTGGAGTTCAGATTTTGTTTTATAATTGCCCTGTTTGTCTATGGTTGCGTCCAAAACCATATTAAAATTTCCACAAATTATAATGGAGCCGTTCCTAAATTTCTGAATTTCTTTAAACAATTTTTTAAGATATTTGTTTTGATTCTTGTTGGGCAAATAGGAGTTAACTAATGTTATTAGGCTATTATTCACAAGACCATTCCACAAAAGGAACCTACCGTATGGATCAATTATTACAAATTGCTCATGAACATTTAGGGCCCTATTAAATTCCAGCCTCGTAAATATGAGGCTTCTACTTAAGCCCTACGTACTGCAAAGTTTCTCTAACTTACAATGCTATTACATTAGCCCTGCTGCGAGCAACGTATGAGCTACGCAGCAGGGCCATACGTATCTACACTGCGTAAATGTACATGAGGAGTGACAGCCTGCGATATGATATCGCAGGCTCCCACTCCTCATCAATTGCTGCGGGGGTCCTAAACGGGACCTCCGCGGCAGTCCCCCACATAAGCCCTGCCGTGGGGGGTACTCCAACTACCCCCCGGCACCTAAAATTAACCCCCCCTCTATGCGGGGGTCCCCATCGGGACCCCTGAAGTGTCCTCACATTAACACCCTATGGACCCCTGCAGCCCCCACACATTAACCCCTTGCAGCGGGGGTCCCCTATCGGCACCGATCAGGCCCCTGCTGCATTTAATACTTTTAAATTCCCCGCCGCGGCTCCTTAAAGGGCCCGCGGCACACTATTACGCAGCCCCGGCCGCGGCACCTAAAATTAACCCCCCTTTATGCTGTGGGTCCCCATCGGGACCCCCCAAGTGTCCCCACATTAACCCATTGCAGCGGGGGGTCCCTGATCTGCATAGATAAGGCCCCCCGCTGCATTTAAAGGTTTTAAATTCCCCGCCGCTGCTCCTTGAAGGGGCAGCGGCACACTATGACACAATCCCGGCCGCGGCACCTACGATTAACTCCCCTCTCCCCCCGAAGTGTCAACATATAAACCCCTTGCTTCAGGGATCCTTAGGGACCCCGCAGTCCCCCCCCCCACATTAACCCCCTGCAGTGGTGGTCCCCGATCGGCACCGATCGTGACCCTGCTGCATTTCAATTTTACATTTCCCGCCTCGCAGGTCCTTAAAGGAACGTAAAGGTCCTGAAAGGACTCGTACTAAAAATATTAACCCCAGGCAACTATAATAAACCTTATAACTCATGGTGGTCAATACAGACCCCCATAAGGCCTTAATTAACCCTATAACTCATGAAGGTCAGTACAGACCCCCATAAGCACTTAATTAACCCCGTCACTCATGGTGGTCAATACAGACCCCCATAACGCCTTAATTAACCCCGTCACTCATGGTGGTCAATACAGACCCCCATAAGGCCTTAATTAACCCCGCCACTCATGAACGTCAGTACAGACCCCCATAAGCACTTAATTAACCCCGTCACTCAAGAATGTCAATACACACCCCCATAAGGCCTTAATTAACCCTATAACTCATGGTGGTCAATACAGACCCCCATAAGACCTTAATTAACCCTATAACTCATGAAGGTCAGTACAGACCCCCATAAGCACTTAATTAACCCCGTCACTCATGGTGGTCAATACAGGCCCCCATAAGGCCTTAATTAACCCTATAACTCATGGTGGTCAATACAGACCCCCCATAAGGCCTTAATTAACCCTATAACTCATGGTGGTCAATACAGACCCCCATAAGGCCTTAATTAACCCTATAACTCATAAAGGTCAGTACAGACCCCCATAAGCACTTAATTAACCCCGTCACTCATGGTGGTCAATACAGACCCCTATAAGGCCTTAATTAACCTCGTCACTCATGGTGGTCAATACAGGCCCCCATAAGGCCTTAATTAACCCTGTCACTCATGAAGGTCAGTACAGACCCCCATAAGCACTTAATTAACCCCGTCACTCATGAAGGTCAATACAGACCCTCATAAGGCCTTAATTAACCCTATAACTCATGGTGGTCAATACAGACCCCCATAAGGCCTTAATTAACCCTATAACTCATGAAGGTCAGTACAGACCCCCATAAGCACTTAATTAACCCCGTCACTCATGGTGGTCAATACAGACCCCCATAACGCCTTAATTAACCCCGTCACTCATGGTGGTCAATACAGACCCCCATAAGGCCTTAATTAACCCCGTCACTCATGAATGTCAGTACAGACCCCCATAAGCACTTAATTAACCCCGTCACTCAAGAATGTCAATACACACCCCCATAAGGCCTTAGTTAACCCTATAACTCATGGTGGTCAATACAGACCCCCATAAGACCTTAATTAACCCTATAACTCATGAAGGTCAGTACAGACCCCCATAAGCACTTAATTAACCCCGTCACTCATGGTGGTCAATACAGACCCCCATAAGGCCTTAATTAACCCTATAACTCATGGTGGTCAATACAGACCCCCGATAAGGCCTTAATTAACCCTATAACTCATGGTGGTCAATACAGACCCCCATAAGGCCTTAATTAACGCTATAACTCATGAAGGTCAGTACAGACCCCCATAAGCACTTAATTAACCCCGTCACTCATGGTGGTCAATACAGACCCCTATAAGGCCTTAATTAACCTCGTCACTCATGGTGGTCAATACAGACCCCCATAAGGCCTTAATTAACCCTGTCACTCATGAAGGTCAATACAGACCCCCATAAGGCCTTAATTAACCCTATAACTCATGGTGGTCAGTACAGACCCCCATAAGCCTCTATTTAACCCCATCAATCCCATAAGGGTATATTATGACCATTATGGGCCTGTTACAACCCAACATTAACCACATAAGTGCCATGACAGGCTGGAAATTTAAAATTGAAATGCAGCAGGGTCACGATCGGCCCCTATGGACCCCTGCAGCAAGGGGTTTATGTGGGTACACTTTGGGGGTCCCAATGGGGACCCCCAGCATAGAGGGAGGTTAATTGTTGGTGCCGCACCCGGGATTGGGTAATAGTGTGCCGTGGCCCCTTTAACGAGCCGCGGCTGGGAATTTAAAACTTTTAAATGCAGCGGGGGGCCTGATCTATGCAGATCGGGGACCCTCCCTGCAAGGGGTTTATGTGGGGACACTTCGGGGGTCCTGATGGGGACCCCCAGCATAGAGGGGGTTAATTGTAGGTGCGCGGCCGGGATTGGGTAATAGTGTGCCCTTTAAGGAGCCGCGGCGGGGAATTTAAAACTTTTAAATGCAGCGGGGGCCTGATCGGTGCCGATCGGGGACCCTAGCTGCAAGGGGTTAATGTGGGGGGTGCTGCAGGGGTCCCGATAGAGACCCCTGCAGCATGGGGATGTGTATAGGGAGCAGAGATAATCATGCGTAGATTTAAGGCTGCGTGTGACTACGTAGCTCTCTCGGAGCCTATTCTCGGCTGTTTTTTCGTAGTCATATCGCAAAGCAGGCTGCGAGAGATTCGGTACTCGCAAACAGCAGAAAAACAGCTTTTTGCGGGCACCGAGAGAAGTACGAGGGATAATTTAATAGGGCCCTTAGTCTGTTGTTAAAGTAGATCGAGACACCTCTCATTTTCTTGTTGAAAGTAGCATCCACTCTCATGTTGTAATTTCTATTACTCATATAGAGGACTGATTCTTTTTTTAGGTGTGTCTCCTGAAGTCATATAATGTCTGCATAAATCCTAGTATAGTTTGTAAATGCTATCTTCCTTTTTGTAGGGGAGTTCAGGACATTCACGTTGTGTGATATTATTTTTATGCCCATCCCTGACTTTTTAGATTTATCTTTAATACACAAAAATCCTTGCAATTTCTCTTTGTTACCCATTTGGGTTAAGTACCTTTTCAATGGAACCTTACATACTTTCACAACAATCATTCTAACAATTAAAAAAAACAATGGAAAATGTAAAATCCATCTGGTTAAAGCAGGGCAAAATACGCCGAAGTTAGGAAATGTCGAGTGTGGTTACCCACAAATAGTTGGGAGGGACGGGCCGAAAGGGTTTCAAAGTATATTATATTATAAATACAGGGTAAGCACGTTTGGGTATAGGGGATAATATATCAAAGCCTGGGCTTATTTAACTGTTTAGATCCCTCTATAAGTCGATTTGTCCCAGGTTGAAGGTAATATAAATTATTTCCTTTTAACAATTCATACTAGTGACATTCATACTAAATTTAAGACGTGCTTAGTGATATAGACTAATAATTATTATCCAGTCATATAGTTAATACAGTGTTTCACATCTCTCACTGAGTTGTGTATTAATATAGTATACATGCTACCTGAAAATAGATTATAAAGTTCAAACTATATATCATAAGCTTTATGTGACATGTCATATTTCTATACTCTAATTGCATCGTCTATGATGTGCAGTTCAAGTGATGATCTTAAACTTCCAATATTGATACATCCACCATCCTATTGAAGTTTTATCTAATCTACTATCCGTGTATCAAGTATCTTGTGAATTAATGTGTAATATATTTTTCTTCTATAATTATCCTTAAAACCCATATCTTTATACTATAATTACAACCTCTGAAAAATATACCAATGTGCAGATGGCATATCACATGAGGATATCTATCATCGTCAAACTGTGCTTATACCTAACCAACTCTCCGTGACTCATCTATCCCATTTATTTTAATATTATTACTTGTTTCTAAATATTTATCTATAAATTCTGTGTCTAAATAATTTCTTATAATTAAACCAACTTGAACAATTGAGAGGAGCCGAAAGTATCCCAATCTGTTAAGCCAATACAAATAGCATAATCATTTATCCTATAGCAATACTACCCACTGACCACATTAAACTTTTTGCCAACCCAAATTACTGGAGACCAAATTGGGCTTAGTGGTCTCTTTTTTTTTCAATTGTTAAGTTCCATTTCTAATTCAGATCTATTCCTTCCTGGGATGAATTTGCTTTAAACCAAACCTGATCTTTATAAATTGAGATACCATCCAGGTAAACCCATCTGTATTTAATCTCTTTCTGTCTTAACCACTGGGTTATCCCTTTGTATTTTCTTCTAGCTAGAGTATGTGTTGATAGGTCAGAGAAAATCGTAACATTCTCGGAAGGAGATACCATAGTTTTCTTGTTGTAAGCAGCTTTGACTATTCCATCTTTAAATGTGAGGTAATGCATCCTCAGAATAACGTCTCAAGGTGTAGATTGATTTCGATTTTTTGATAGTGGTATCCTGTGCACAACATCAATTTTGCACTCTTTCTTCAGGCAGTCCGGCAACAGTTTCTGAAACATGCCCATGACATAAAGTCTTAGATTGTGTCCTTGAAGGTTGTTTTTCCTTGAACAATCTTCCATACTATATTTTTTTTTGTTGAATCCTCTATTTTGTTCGCTAGAGATGAGGTGTATTTTAATAGGGCATTATTGTCTGTAATTAACTTATCACATGTCTTTTCTATAGCCTCAATTTTCTGATTTACTTCATTGATGGCTTGAGAATTGTTTGCTATCTTCTTTGTCGGGTCTGATGTAAGATTTGGGTGAAAACACTCTAAAAGTTCTTTCATTTTCGAACAGGTAAGTATCTCCTTAGCCTCCTTAGCTTGTAAGGATAAGTTACTTCATCTAGGCCTTCTGGGGTCTTCTCTGGGGAAATAATTACGATTGATCTGGGGTAATTTCTCCTTGAGATGTCCCAAGGGGTATCCCCTTGTTTCTTGGCGATGGTAAAGATAAGAATTTGGATATTTTGTTAGATATTAGTTCATCTTCTCTAAGGACGATTCTTAATGTAACACAAACTTAATTTTAGGTAATACTTGCCATTGAAGAACTCTTTATCATGCAGTCCAGATATTACAGAAAAATGTATTTTTTCAAATCCAACAAGCTTGTGGTTAATATAATCTAGTTCAACAGAATCATACTCTTTTAACCCTGTACTAATAACAACCCAATATAAATGTTTATTTAGTATTAACAGCTCACAATATATATAGCGTTGGGTTAAAATGTAGCCTCTATGCTTCTGCGACATATTACTGGGTTCATTAATTTCTTATTTAATTTACATTCATGCATATGGATTTCCAGGTTACAGAGGAAGATGCTAATGATTCCTAACAGTCAGGGGCATAGGAACTGGGGTTATGGGGGATACTTCCACCCAGAATATATATGTAGGGGACACATAAAATGGTGAAATTAATCTCTCCTTTTCAACTGCAACCCTGTGGGCAGCAGCATAAAGAGTATTTGAACAAGGGTGCACACAACATTGTTCTACATATTTAAAAATGGCTAGAAAACTTTTTCAGGCATGTTTCTTTTTTGCTCTTTTTTTAATAGTATATATAATATAATATTATACTAAATATTCGATTCTACACTATTATATTGTTTATTTATAATAAAGAAGGGTAATGTAATAGGGCATACTGGATCAAATGGGAGACTTTTTTCTTCTTTTTTGTTTACATTGATATTTTTCTTCCTTACCAGGTTTTAAGAGATATATAATATATTATTTGGTCTATAGATTATAGGATTGTCAGATGCTCTTTTTTGCCCAAGGAATGTCAGCATATAAATTTTCTTTTTGTATGTTTCTTTTTTGCACCCAACACCTGATTTGTTTGTATTTTTTACTCTTACAATAGATACATTTGATTCATAACTTTCTAACTCAGTTCTACTTTGTTCTTTATTGTTTTTCCAGACTTAATTATTTCATATCTCACTTTTTACCTCTTCTCCCAGCCTTCTGCTTCTTGCTCTTCACTAATTTCTCTTCCATTTCTTTTCCCTCATCACCCATATCCCACCGACCCTCACACACTATTTTCCCTTGTAAAGTATCATGTAGCAATTAAAATTGAAGGTAAGTGAGGAGGGGGACACCTGTGTTATACATATGATAGTGATTCTATACATTAGAAAAACATGAACAGTAGATTTCTCTCTCCCTAGTCTATGACTTTCTTCTTTTTTCTTGCCTCCTCCTTTAAATATAGAAACAATGATTTGATGACAGAAAATAACTAAAAAGGCCCATTTAGCTTATGCATTCTATCAACCCAAAAGTCTGCCCTAAGGTGGCCTTATGCATATCCAAGATGTGCTTCACTTCCTTAACTATGTGTGAGTCTAACACATCCACTACGAGGCTATTCCAGTTATCTATTACTATTTCTCTAAAGTACTACTTTCTTTTCTTTTTCTCTCTCAATTGCTACTTTTTTCTATCTAATGTCCATTTCTCCCTCTCTTCCTTATGTCATAGCTGCTCTATGCAGATTCTCAACACATTATCTTAATAAAAGTGCAATAAAAAATATATGGTGACGTAAGTTTGGGTTATTTTAATAAATATATGAAAGATTGTACGTACAAAAGATGAAAACTAAAAAAATAATAATCTGACAGTACACACAAAAGTATTTTAAAGATAAATAGACCTTATAGCAACAGGGTATGGGAATAATCAAAGTTTTTCTACCTAAAACTAAAAAAAGCTTTTAATTTTTATTTATTCATGTATTCAAACTACCCAAACTTAATTCACCATCATATTTTTTCCTTTTTTTTTTTTTTTGTTTGCATTCTAATTTTTTTTCATCAAGCTGATTTACTCTGCAGGGAGGTCTCTCAAAATCTTCAGGATAGCAGCAAATTTTTCATCCATACTTGGACTGATACCATTAGAAGTGACGGAGAATCTGTATTGCCTCAGTCAATGCTTCCATTGGTGGTGGATAAATACCATTGATGTGATATTCTAACACATTTTGTTTGTATTATGCAGTGCTCCGCTATTGTATTTTTCTGTATAACTGTTGCTTGGCCTGCTCTTCTCTTCCATTGGATGCTGCTTGTCCTGGGAGTAGAGTTGAATTGCACCACTCAAGCAGTTTTTTTGTCTCTTTATTTTGTCTCTTTAAATCGGGAGACAAACAGTCGTATTAAATTCTCTCAACATGTAAAATCGTAGCCCGTAACGTCACCTGCAAGACTTACGGCTATTAAATTGGCCCCGTAAAGAAACCCGCTAAGTATCTACGGGTTAAAGGCGGAAAAACCCTATGGGACGTTGAAATTGAAACTCTGCTGATGCAAACCCTTTGATCTGTCAAGCCTGTCACTGATGCGTTTGAAAATCGCTCTTAAATTGTTACAAATCCACAGGCGTTCAAACCCGTAACCCGCAAATGGATCCAAAAAGCCAATGGGTACTAGAGAGGAACCGCAAGGGGGTTAAAGTCCTATCCATAGCACTGTAAATGCAAATATAAACACACTATTGTATTTTCAATTAAAGGTAAAGTGATGTTGAGCACAACATTCTCAAGCTCGAAAATCTGCAATATAAAATACTTTTATTTCTGTTTAATGTCCGTGTTATATTAATCCCGGCAATCAATGTGTTAATACATATAATGGAACTCGCATGGACTAGAATATAATATTTACTGATTTATTAATATTGCATTATTTCTGGAATGCGGGTCCGATCAAAACTCCTAATTGAAACCCGTAGGAATTTGAAATCTAACCTCCATTTTTCAGCGACGTAATGATGATGATCTCATTTGCCATTAGCTCTATGGGTTTCACAAATGTATCATGTTCACGGCCACGCATCCAACGTGCGCAAGAATGGTTTACGGGTTTGCGTCTACAGCCTGTAACCCGTGGCATGTTCAATTTAATAGCTCTGTAACTCAGCCAAATTTCAAGCCTGCAGCCTTTGTGGGTGTGCCGATGCCGCTACGGGCTTCGAATTTAATGGGGCTGAAAGTGTACTTTGTCATAGTCTGACCCAATAGGGGTGCTTTTTCTCTTACTTCTTGGGGGCATCTCAAGTTAGTAAATTCATACAAATGGCTTAGATCATAACATTATACCATTATATCTTTTGTAATTCTTTTTAAGAGTTTTATCTGATCATGCATATTTTTTTGCTACCTTTGTTGACTTTGAGCTAATACAATGTCCAACCTTTATTTTAACCACACTGTTTTTTTAACATGGCATGTTATAAAAGCTAAATTGAATTTGTTTTAAAGCATCAGTACCCTTATAACTTGATTTATTAAGTAGCAAGAAGGTATTACATAAAAATGTCTAAAGGATAATAATGATTGTTAAATTGTCTGGAATAAGTTCTTAGCGTGTAATCTTTCTTTTATAGTTGTGTTTATACAGAGAACTGCTTGATGTTTAGCTCTCCTTCCTTCAGCAGTCTCTCAATTCCCCTCCCTCTTTTTCTCTCAATCTCTTACAACCGACTCACCTACTAACCTGTATCTTCTACTCTTCTCTTTAACATCCAAATCTCCCTTGTTCCTCCCTCTCTGATATCCCCCTCTCCCTCCTTTTGCTGTCCCATTTGATGTTCCAATTTCCTATCTTCTCCCTTCCAGCAATCACTATTGTGCGAGCCGCCAGATTTCTGATTGCAAGATCTGCCAAGTGTCTCTCTATGAAGTTCTTTAAACTCGCTTTTGAATTAAAAGCTTTTCTTTTCAACAGACCTAAGAGTTTTCTATTAAACTGCATAAAAGGGAGTGCTCATTTTGCATGGCACTATTTCTGTGTGAGTGCTAAGCTGTTCTATTCGGACATGCCTATTCATAGTGGCAGTCTTACCATAGTGTTCCAACTCTCAGTCAGCCTTTCTGATCCATCAACAAAAGGTTGTAATCTTTAGTAATGAGACATTGGTGCCTTCATGATTTGATTAGCTACTAGGTCAATACAACCTGCATATAAAATGGCTAGACATGCTCGGACCCAGGTGACTTCAGAGACCATAATGGACAAATAATGGACAAAATGCCTCAGGAGCTATTCAAGGGAATAAGGCAGGGATTTATCATTAATAAATGTTTCTAATCTTCCTTTGTGGGTGGTTCAAAAATGCTGTCTGGTTCAAAAATGCTAATTATTGCAATCTTTAATGCAAGTTTACTCTGGAAAATGCATTTTTTTAAATAAAATTCAGTAGATAAAGTTCTTATTACCTATAGTTTTAAATTATAACATATTTGGAGCACCCCGCATAGCACTTTAAACAAAGTAATGTCACCATCTCCTTCTGGTTTGCTACCTTGTTGTGGTGAAGGGGCTTGTGTACCTAAATGAAAATGTGAACTATACCATGAAGGGTCACCGAAGATGGGCAGGTCTTAGCAGAGTTCAGACAAATTGAAGGAACTGGCAACCCACTCCAGCATCTTTACCAAGAAAGCCCTATGGATAAGCACAACCAGAAACACAGATAGATGTGACTGGCGTGCTGCGGACCATATGGTCACTGATAGTCAGGCATAACTAAAGGACTAAACAACAACAACAATGTCAATTGTGGCAATCTCTAAAATTAAATTATTGACAAGTTGGTGTGGTAGTAGAGAAAAAAAGAATTCAAATATGCCATAATTTGGGTCATGATGTGCATCCTATATATCATTTGGAACAAGCCAAGCAAGTAATTAAATATAAGATATAACCTGAATTACAGTCCATATTTATAGAGATGTCCTATGAATGAGTTGTATACTTTATATAATACTATTTGATAAATAGACCTCAAATTCCAAACAACTATTATTTTCCAATGAAATAACTAAGACATATTATCTGCATGTGTTTAAAGTTAAGAAAATGAATTGTCCTTACCTTTCCAAAACTCCCCTTCCCGATAGCTCGCAAGATTTGAAAGTGGTCAAAATTAACTGCAAGAAAAATAAGAATATGTTATGATTCAACTCATATTGTGATATAGGCAAAACCAAAGAAATGAACAGCATAATTAATTTAAAGAAAGATGAAAGGCAAACAAATGTGGCTACAGAGGCAGGCTGCTGTCACAAGTACTTCTGTGGTATGACCAGTCAAGGCTCCTTGTGTGTCTTGGCTTGGCCTGATAGAAGCAAATTTATCTTGTCAGGAACTTGTGGAAAAGGGAACGATTTGTTTCTACTGAGCATTTCAAAGTCAGAGCTATCATTTGAAAAATGCTGGATCTTCACTAGGAAACCATACAATTTTAACAGTTAAATTCCTAAAAATTCAATACGAAAAAATGGGGAGATGCACTAAGTTATTGCAGAGACGTCATTAGAACCCCCCCAAGGAAATACTACACTCAAGTACAGTGAAACACATTGCAGCCCCTACTTATAACCTCCTTGTATTTAGTCTCTTAATAGAAAAATAAATTATATTTCAAATGGTGCAGACATAGTAAGTCAAATTGGCTGTGATTGCTCTAATTGAATAAACGTAATAATAAAAAAAAGAGATACATATAATTTACATTAAAGTGTATCACATCTATGAGATCTGAAAGCATTATTTTGGTTTGTTTCAAAAGAGGGGCTTTTTGTTAATGTTTCACATTGTGTTTAGTCTGGTGAATGAAGGTTCTGGAGCAGAATAAACTGCTTTGAATGCATTATTAACAATGAAGCTGTGTCCTTAACAGCTAATGAGTAGGAATATAGCTGTATTAGATATGCTTATCTGCTCATGAGACCAACACAAGTACCCTGTATGCACAAAGGCAATTCCTGTTAGTTTCAAGGAAGTTTAAATAAGTTTTACTTATTTAGTTTTTTTAATTAAAACAGCTTTTGCACTGTTTAAAACATGTTCTTTTAAAAGCATGATGTAAACAAAATTATGTCCCAAGTCCCATGAAGTAGTTTATAATAATAATAATAATTAATAACTTTTTTGTTTTAAATCATGAAGGTCACTAGATTGTGATTTGATATTTATCAATATATATAGATATATGTCTTAATTTTTATTGATCAAAGGTAACCCTCAGGAAATAAGTTATTGAAGTGACCTCTGAAGTGCTTTACAAGGTTTAACGGCTTATGAAGGCCGTGCTTACAGGCCGGAGCAAATCATAGGAAGTGAGACCAAAATTGAAGGAGCAGGTGTCAGAGGCTGACTGAGGGTCATTGTTATGCCTCAACAAGATCGGAAGGCATTCAATAAGGGTAATTTATACAGGAGCGATAAACATAACATTTATATATATATATAAATAACACAAATTTAACTAAAAAATTGTATGGTGCAGGTATGTCTTCTTGGACTTATTGGATTTTCAATGCCCAAGTTTGATCTTCAAAATACTTGCTTCTTGTAACACTTTTAGCCTTTAAACTGGAAATAAAGTATAATTCCACATTTTTCGTTTTAACTTACCCACTAAAAGTTATTATTTTTTTTATTTTTTTTCCAATCCTGCAAGAATGAATATCCTGGAAGCGTCACCAGATGGGTATGACTGAAGATGTTTTGTACTAATGTCTATCTTCATCTTCACAAAAATCTGTGCTGCTACCTGTTCTTGCCCAGTCAACTTTGCGTGTGCCTGAGGTGGTCCATACCACTATGTTTGTTCTCAGTTTATCCTGTCCCTGTGCACTCAGCCAATGACCACACTGTGTGTGCTCTGTCAGAGTGTCCCATCCTTTCTACTGTGTATGTGCCCAGTGTGTGTGCTCAGTTCATGCCACTGTGTGTGTACCCAATGTGTGTTGTCAAAATTGATTCCATTGTGTATTAGCCCAATGTGTGTTCCTAGTTTATTCCATTTTGTGAGTACCCAATGCTTTGGCACTGCCTATTCCACCGTGTGTGCACTGTGCATTCTACTATAAGGTTAGCGTGACTATACTTTCTATTTATAAATATAATCCCAGTGTGTGTGCACAGTCCATTATGAGCAATGTGTATGTAACTGCCGTTCTGCGGTGTGTATGCCCTTTGTGCATACTTTATCTTAATACTGTGTATGTACCCAGTGTGAATCCAGCGTGTTCTGTACTTAGCTCAGTCAACTGTGTGTATCTGCCTAGTTTGTGTATCAAGACTTGTTTAGTGCGTGTTATTTTAGTTTTGGGTGGGTTAGGTTGATTTGAAATGGTCTGTGTACTGATTTGGTATTGAATGTACCATGAATGTGAATCCATAATAGATAACTTTATTGCAGAAGTTATAAGATGTTTTCCGCACCAAGAGTAGATTGTTCCAGAAGATTAATCACCTTGATCACATTACAATTCTGCAATATAGTATTACAGTGCCTTGCAAAAGTATTCACCCCCTTGACTATTTACCTATTTTGTTACATTACAGCCTTAAGTTCAATGTTTTGTTAATCTGAATTTTATGTGATGGATCAGAACACAATAGTCTAAGTTGGTGATGTGAAATGAGAAAAATATATACATAAAACAATTGTTTAGAAATAGAAAATAGGAAATTGGCTTGTGCGTATGTATTCACTCCATTTGTTATGAAACTCATAAAAAGCTCTGGTGAACCAATTACGGTACCTTCAGAAGTCACATAATTAGTGAAATTATGTCCACCTGTGTGCAATCTAAGTGTCACATGATCTGTCAATATATATACACACCTTTTTTGAAAGGCCCCAGAGGCTGCAGCACCTAAGCAAGAGGCCCCCTAACCAAACACTGCCACGAAGACCAAGGAACTCTCCAAACAAGTAAGGGACAATGTTGTTGAGAAGTATAAGTCAGGGTTAGGTTATAAAAAAATATCCAAATCTTTGATGATCCCCAGGAGCACCATCAAATCGATCATAACCAAATGGAAAGGACATGACACAACAGCAAACCTGCCAAGAGACAGCCAAGAGACCACCTCATAACTCTCCATTTCATAGCGACTTTAATAACTTTGGCACTAAGCATATTCGATGCTAAAAAAGAGTGGAGTTTGAATGAAACCTTGAGACAGTTTGAACAGCAGCAAAAATTGTTCAGAGCTTATTACTTATCTCTAACCTAATGTATATAATATAATAATACCTAATTTACAGTGCCTTGAAAAAGTATTCACCCCCTTGGCATTTTTCTAGTTCTGTTGCTTTACAACCTGGAATTAACAGGGATTTGCATCATTTAATTTACAGAACATGAAGGTAATTGGTTACAAAGGGGGTGAATACATACGCACATGCTAATTTTCTGTTTTCTATTTCTAAACCATAGTTTTATGTATATATATTTCTCATTTCCCTTCACCAACTTAGACTATTGTGTTCTGATCCATCACATAAAATTCAGATTAACAAAACATTGAAGGCTGTAATGTTACAAAATAGGTTCAAAGTCAAGGGGGGTGAATACTTTTGCAAGGCATTATATATAATGGTCATGAACCTCTCAAGTTAAGCTATTCAGTTTTGAACATAGCCATCTATACTTACATTTTGTAAGTATAATTTTTTTAATTATTGTTTTGTGTGCTGTAAAATATGTATTATACTTTATTTGTTTACTAGTCCTGCTTTCCTGTTAGGAAGTCAATCACAAATCCCCCTGTAAATGTTGGGAGAATGTGAAAGGCAAAGTAGCAGCTCCGATAATAAGCAATATGAGTGGCAAAATAAAACAAGTACGCCTTAACTCCATCATGAAATATATACAGGTACAGAACAGCAGGATATAAGGAAATGTGTCTATATTTTAAGCTATATAAAAAGAAATGACAAAACAATCAATAGTTAGAGCCAAGCTAAGAGAAGATAAAGCAACACTGTCAGTTAAGTTTAGACTGTATATAAACAGAGGGCTTAATACCAAAGGAATAGCTTGAGG
Source organism: Discoglossus pictus (assembly GCA_027410445.1). Lineage (NCBI taxonomy): Eukaryota > Metazoa > Chordata > Amphibia > Anura > Alytidae > Discoglossus > Discoglossus pictus. The sequence goes on from CM050163.1 coordinate 53,054,011, forward strand.
CAAACTCTTAGCTGAGCTTAGCAAGCAGTTTGACAAATCAGCTGGGCATGTGCTTCAATTCAACAGCAGAACTGACAAACAGCATGGGATGCACGCTCAGAATGCAAATACTGTACAAGTCATGGAAAACTATCGGTAATGCAAGGTGAATTGATATATATTGTAAGACCATAACAGGCTACCATTACAAGTAGATAATACATTTATATATATATATATATATATATATATATATATATATATATATATATATATATATATACAGTATACTGTATACTGTATACCTATATATATATATAAATATATATATATATATATATATATATATATATATATACACATATATATCAGGTTATCATAAAGTGTTGTGCTCTTGTAGTCCAATATTAAAAAAATAACTACCTTGACTAACACTAATAGTATACAAAATAAAAGTATGCCTGTAAAGAGTTAAAACTTACAGGAACATTACGGGTTGTGCTTATTATAGTTTGTTGAACAGTATAAGACTGACATACAGTCCAAAAAAATAATAATTTTGAGCTGAATCAGTCAGTTGTTGAGAAACTAATGTTTTTACCAAGAAGTATTAATATCAGAATAAGGCAGATTTAAATGTTAACATACAAATGGTCAAATTCAGGGGTGAACTAACCAATGAATGTTTAACAAATGTATCAGCAATTTACAGTTTCTGTATAAAACCCACTGCTTTATAACACATAATTGCTTATTGAGTTGATTGCTGGGTCATGCTAGTCAACAGTCTCCATGGGAAATCGTTTAGAAACAACTTATTTTTCTCATAAATCCAAAGCTACTTTTTGAAACAGAGACATAGGGGGTGGAGGAATAGAAGTTCCATTCTCCTTGTAAATTCCTAGGCCACTTTTGTAAAATTGGGGGGGGGGGGGGTCAGAGAATTCTTCCTAATTCAAGGCCATTTTTTTAAAACAGAGAAATGGGGGATTGGGGAATAAATAAAGTTGAATCCTATTTTTGATTGTATATCGCAGTTGGGGAGTAGAATAAAGTGAGATTATACAGAGACCGTCCCATAAGGCCAGGTAGACTGAAGGAAAGGTAATGCAGGCACGGACATAGCAACTCACCACTCAGAGGAGGTCAGTTTAAGGTTTTCGGATGTTCCACTTTAGGGTGTGTGTTGAAAAAGTGGAGTACCCTAGCAGGGAAGGGGTGTATACTGAAAAAGGTCCAGGCTGGATTCATTATCTAGACAGGAGTGGCCATAATAACTAAGAGAAATGGTTAGAATTTGGATCTTTGATTATATGGTGGTGTTAAAAGTATTGCTGTGTTACCTATGTAATGGTAAATGGAATAGGTATAATTGTCCACCTATGTAAAACCACAGAGAAGAGTAACTGAGTACCGGCACCCTGTGGCTTAGGCCAGGTGATGATGACTTAAGCTGGTGTTATGGCTTAGTCTTATATAATGTGTAATTTGGATTAGGGAAAGTGAGTGTAAGAGTTTATTTTTAACTTTGTATTACTATTCTTGCCTAAATTCTGTTCTGCTAAATGGTTTGTTTTATCATATAGACACCTATTCAATTGCTTGAAATTTGCAACCATTACAGAGCGATTCAATTGATCAAGGTCGCAGCTAGCTGGCTGAAAGCCTAATTCATAAACCACGGACCTGTTAGTAGCCTTTCAGAGCGTGATCATGATCAATTAAGCAAGGCCGTAACTTTCAATTTAGAAACAGCTAATAGTAAAAGAGACCATCATCATGACATCAGTAAAACATGGCGGTTAAAACGTCAATCAATTAGCGTTTATAAGTCCGATATGCGATCAGACTCACAATCCGGGAATGTACAAAATAATAAAAATGAATGACAATAATGTTGTAGTTCATGTGGGTGGCCTGATATGTATTAACTCCTTGATTACCGAGATTGATATAAAAAAAAAAAAATTATTGCAGATTTGCGAGATTGAGACTGTTGTGCAATTAGTTCTAATGCCTTTTTATCATTTTCCCCATCTTTTAAAGTGCAGTATTGATTTTTTATTTGCATTTACTGTGCTACGAACAGGTGTTTAACCCCTTGTGAGTCCTATCTGGTACTTGTAGGGTTTCCTTCTATATTTGCCATTAAAAAGTGTGAAAACAATTGCAGTCTTGAGGAATTGTAGCAATTAAATAGCGATTTGCAATTGTAACATTTACGGGCTTGATGAATTGTAGCAATTGAATAGCGATTTGCAATTGTAACATTTACGAGCTTTTCAGCCTGTAACCCGCAGATTGTTTGTGGGTAGCTAAAAGATGCCAATTGAATAGCAAATTAGTTTACGGGCTATATTATATTATATATACGGGCCAGTAACCAACAATTGCTCAATTGAATAGGGATCATGGTTAAAAGTGCGTTAGAAACTGACCCTGGAGCGGAAACACTGAGAGCTAGGAGTAAGCCCTTATTACAAATTGCAGCATTTTCTAACTGACAGGTCTATATTTGTAAGCGTTGAAGGGGTATATATATTTTACAGCAACAAAAAATCTTCATTATCCTCATAAAAAATGAATGTAAAAGCTACTAAATTGGTCTTGGAATAAATTTTGATGTGGAATAAACTACTAATGGGTAATATTGAGATTAGTTGGATTTACCTAAGAATTTAGTTATGTGACAGGCACAGAGCCACAGAAGTGAGTGGCATAGATTCGTGACCCCACCTTTGCTTTTGTTCATTACGATTTTCTATTTTTTTCAGTTTTGCTATGGTGTACAGTGAAAAAAGAAAAAAAAAAACAAATTTAATTGCTTAATTCATTTTGGTATATATTCCTAATTATGTTTATGATATTAACGTTGTTTCATTCTTTCTTGTGAACAAGGTCTTTTAATGGAATATTCTCATTTGAGTACTTTAGTGATTGCAAAATAAGTAATCAATATCTCTGGATAATTATTATTCTGTGTGTGATTTTATGGAAACAATTGTAGATGATAAAAATAAATTGGAGAGACTAAGCAAGTGAAGAATAAAAGAAGGTCAAAGGAGGTGTGTTATTATGGACATTTGTTTGTAGTACAGGACTGGAAATGTTGATGGAAATGAACTTTTGCACATGTGTAAACTGATCCAAAGTGGGATCATAAATAGATTGTAAAGGAACCCAAGAGATTGAAGAAATTGTTGCTGATGAATGAGAAAATTGAAATATAAGATATTTATCTAGAATTGACGATAGGGTCTAATAAGCAAGAACTAAGTAAAGTTAAATAGTAATTGAGGTTGAAAAAAGACTTTTAGTCCATCAAGTTCAACCTTTTAAGATATTCTCTGATCTGCAGTATTCAGTTTAATTATGAATTCTTAATTGATCCAGAGGATCCAGAGGAAGGCTAGTTATGACTCTTCATGAAGTAGTAGAATCAAGAAATATCTCAGTGGGTATTTCAGCCTAAAAGGCAGATAGATACCTTTTCATGATGGATAGAGGCATATAGTTGCAGAGCAGAGAAGGACAGATAAGAGGTCAAGCACTTGTTACAGGATATCATCCCTCAATATGGTCGACCCACAGGAATTGGAAGTGATAATGGACCGGCCTTATTTCCCGTGAATAGATAAAAATAAAAAAAACAGCAACAGCATTTCACATGGAAACTACACACTGCTTGGCACCCACAGTTTAGTGGGAAGGTGGAAATAATTAAATGCACCTTAAAGACTCATCTGACTTAGATGTACCAAGAGACTCATCAGAAATGGAGAGACCTACAGCTGCTTGTCCATATTGCCCCAGACAACCCATGTAACTGTACCCCTTTGAGCTTGTGTATGGTAGGTCCCCCACCTATACAAAGGAAAGAGTTTTTGTTAGAAATAGATCAGAGAGTATGTTTGAATCATATGAAATATGCGCAGTCTCTGCCTTGTATTTAGTTTTCTCTTTACAGGTGCATGCAGGAGAGAATGCCCATGTCACTGACAGAACCAGTGCATGATTTACCTGGTGATGAGGTGTGGATAAAGGCATGGAAAGATTGGCCCCAAGCAGATGCTCATGAAAACGCCTGTAAACTAAGTGGCTACCTAAATCCATCACATTAGAATCAAGAAATCTAAATATTTTGGGAAGTGAGTTCATAAGACGATTCTCCAAACCTCAAGATCCCCAAAAGGAAGTGAGTCAGGCAAGAGCCTCTAGAACAAAATGGAAACAAAAATGACCATAGACCCTATTCTGTTGGCCAATTCATAAATGCATACACACCTAAAATTGCTCTTAAAATTGCCACATATTGTATTAGATACTCGCAATTAGGAGTTCCCCTCCCACAATCACTATGGGCCAGCCCAATTTGACCTTAGAACTCAATTGGTTTTAGCACAGCTTGAACATTACCAGCGCTAATTAATTAAAGTTATACAAAATTGATATTCTATTAGACTCGGGGGGGGCTGGACTCAAAATGGGAGGTTCGGTCGATTAGGGCGCCGCAAGCAGGCCGAGGGAGGCATGCTAATAGCGTCTGATCTCTGACCGCAGGCAGCGCCTGGGAGAGAGCTTGCAGCTCAGCAGTAACAGGCTTCCCAGCGGGCCCATCTAGAACAGCAAAGAGAACATTGCAGACTTCTGTCTCGTTGGCTGGAGCAAAGAGAGGCTTTATGTGAGAAGTGGACGCAGCCATGGCGTTCTGAAGTGGGAAGTATCAAAAGCTAAAATACCCAGCAGTCAAGCCTCAGGACGCGCAGGGGAGAATTGCAGAGACAGCCACATTGAAAGCGGGGATGGCAGAGCCCTAAAAGCAGACCTCCATGAAGTATTCTCCCTTTCTACACTGCAGACTATGGTGAGCCTCCTAGAGTGGACACTTAGGAATAACTTCAGCACCAATATAAAAGGTTGTTGGCTTAGAAGAGGTGCTATTAAAAAGCCTTTGACTGGTTATTGTTACAGTCAAATCATTACCATGGTATAATATAGATTATTTTGGTGCTGCTGCAGAGTGGTGACATGCACTAAGGGAATCTCATAGAAGTTCCTACTACATAATTAGAATCTGAATTCCATTTCTGGTTGGGTGGGATCTAGAAATAGGCTGGAAGAAAATAGGAACTGAAATTAGGGAAAACTTTCTTGATCGTTTGGATAGGAAGGACACTTCAGAATGAGGAATAAAGATTCTACTACAACAAAGTCTAAGGATAAAAAAAAAATAACCCTAATGGGTTATCTAAATTTTTCTCCTCTCAAAATAAAGCCATTAAAAATGACACCTCAACTGACTATCCAAATAGTAGAAAATACTAAAAATATTATGGAAACAAATCTAAGCATGGCTGAGCTGGAAGAAAAACATGAAAAGTTAATAAAGGATCATAAAATCTTACTTTCCTTCACTACCCAACTACAGGAAAATATGTCGGCTCTTAAAGATAGTATTTCCAACCTGGAGGACCGCTCAAGAAGGAATAACTTAAAAATCAGAGGTATTCCAGAATCCATAACAGACTCTGAACTGGAAAGTTATGCTGTAAAACTGTTTAATACAATTACTAATCCCATTTCTAGAGAAGACAATAAAATTGATATTATTGATAGGATTCCATTGGCCAAAAATGTTGAAAGAACTAAACCAAGAGATGTGATGGTGAATCTTCATTTTTTTATCATATAAGGCGGCTATAAACAATTCTCTACAATAACATAAAATATTAAATCCTCCTTATAATGATATACAAAGTTTTTCGGATACCTCACAAAATACATTAAGGAAAGGAGAATTTTTTTGGATATTACTTAAGCATTAAGAAAGCAGAATCTTGTGTATAAATGGGGTTTTCCAGTAAGGTTAATAATACAAAAAGACTCAAATTGGATTTTGGTAAATACTGTACAGTAAAAGATGCAGAGGACCTGCTGAAAAAATTGGAAGTTCCCGTTTGATCCATCTACGCAGGCGAATACATCACCCATTTTACAATTGAAAGATTCCGAATGGCAGCTGGCTTCTCATTAAGTTTTTTGTTTCTACCTATACATGACACTGCAGGTTTAACTTTTTTTTTTTAAAGGTCTATGAATTAAGATGATATGTCTTAGGATGCTCTGGACCTATCAGCTAGTAGATTGATTTGGTTACTGGGAGCTTCTTCCCAGGGATGTCTTTTTTTTCTTTCTTTGGAAAGATGTAGATCGCTTTTTAGATTTAGCTGAACGAGGAAATACATAATTTACCATCAAAAGCTCTCACTTCACTGGATTATTAAGAAGTTGCCCATAGGATGGGTAAAATATTGTTCACATCGTTAAAAGCACTACTAATCATTTTTTGTATCTGTGGTGAAGTAATAATTAGAGAAAATAGGAAATTATTGATAAATTGAACAATTGTGAAATCTATAGAGGTAAAAGGAGTGGGTTTATAAGCAAAAAAGGAAACACTTCCTTTTTTGTTGTTGTAATAAATTGGGGAATAAAAAATTAGATTAGATATGAGTTTCAAGGTTGAGAGTGAGATTAAAACTTAAAGGGTTAAAGGATCCTAAAAATAATAATAGGAAATTATAAGGGGACGTAATAATGTAATTACACTTATTAGTATACACTTATCACAGGTATGTTGAAATGAATAATGGTTGAATAAATGGTTTTCAGGGTAAAAAAAGTTTTTGTACACTATACTAGAAGTATTTTTGTTTGTAAAGGGACGGAGACTAGCTAATTTATTGTAATTTAATGTGCAGATACAAAGCAATTATTATTTACTGGTGTAACATAATATTAAAATATATGACTGATATAAACATTTCCCTGTTAATAGATTTCTTTTTGTTGCCGCAGGTTGGAGATTATGTCTGTATTGCCTCCTTCTTTAGCTAGACCATTAGTCCCTCATTCAATTGCGATTTGGCAAATTGAATAGTGCTCTAAATAAGCACATAACATATTTTTTTTAAATAAGTTTTTATTTAGTGAAAACCTTGCTTTTGGATAGATGTTTACTAACTAAAAACTTCTTTAAAAAAATATGTTATGTGCTTATTTAGACCCCTATTCAATTGGCCAAATCGCAATTGAATGAGGGCTTTAGTATGGGCATTTGCTGGTCATTTCCTTCTATCAGCTAGCTCAATATGGGATCTAGTTGCATTTATATTCTGAATGCAACCAGAGCCTTGTCTGTTTGTGTTGTACAGTGTTTGTCTAGGGTTGTTATTTTTTTTATCTTGAAGAGCAGAAAATGAATGGTTAACAAAAAGATTTCTAGATGGGGATTAGGATAGTGTCTCAGAATGCCCATGGTCTCAACTCTCCTTGGAATTTTTTTAAGAAAGTCAGGGCAGATATCATCTGCATACAGGAGACACATTGGAAAAAGGGTCCCCAAGTGTTTAAACAAAACTTATACGAAATGTACTAACGCAATTTTTTTGGCAAAAGCTAGAGGAGTTTCCATTCTATTTAATACTAGCAATTTATGAAGAACATAAAGTAATAAATACTGAATAGAGATATATCATCTGGTTAGGTAAAATTAAAAACAGAGCTACCACGATTGTAAATATATATGCCCCAAATAAAGACCAACTCAAATTTATTAAGGAAGACTTATTATTTATGGCAGGATTTCTGCATTTAAAACCTGCCCAAACAACGAAAGTAATTTTGAAATTTGATCTATATGATATTTGGGAAACATTAAACCCTGAAACTAACTATTATACTTTTTTTCAACAAGACATAGTTCTTATTCAAGGATAATCCATTTTCTGACAGATTCACACTCGATTAATAGTATTAAAACCATAAAAATAGGAGATATTAGCTGGTCAGACTATGCTATGATCTTTATAGATATTGCAGACAAGTTTGATAACCCTAGATCCAAATTCTGGAGATTGGATGCTTTGCTGTTTATTTCATCTGAGTTTATTGATAAAATCAAGTTGGAATTGAGAATTTTTTATTTTTTTATTACATTTTTTACAATACAAAATATAAAACATTTTTTTTTATTTAAAAAAAACCTCAGTCCTACTTCACTCAACTGTGTGGTGTGCACATAAGGTATTTATTAGGCTGCTAATAAGTAAAGCTTCTGCATTAATAAAAGAAAGAGGTCTCCCACTCATGGATTTATATATAGAATTAAATAAATGACAAACTGCTAATAAATGTAGCCTGAGTAAAGATCTATGTAAGCAAATTAATAGTATCAATCTTCAAATAAAAAAATTACTCTAAATTTCAACTGATAGGATGATTATGAGATTACAACAAGATTTTTATATTAAAGGCAATAATGCCGAAATATCTCTTGCTAATAAAATCAATAGCCAGAGAATTGCTAGGAGAATACATGTCTTGGAAGATAGCAATAACATTCCCTTTTCTCATCCTAAAAAGATTGGGTACATTTTCGAAGCATACATCAAGGCTTTATACAATCTGGAATCAGAGCAAGGCTTTTAGAAACCGTTGAAAGCAGACACTTCAAATTTTCTAGATAAAATAAAGCTTCCTAGAATCTCTTCTGATGATCAAGATCTTTTGAATCAACCAATTACAGTTAAGGAAATATCAGTGGCTATTCTTTGCTCAAATCGAATAAATCTCCATGCATAGTCAGATTTGATAATAACTATTTTAGACTTTGCTCAGCTGAACTTTGTCCTCAATTAGCATCCTTTTTTAATGAAATTAAACCCACTGGTGTTATTCCTGTAGAAATGACTCAAGCACGCATTAATAACATTCCCAAACAGGATAAAAATGCGAAGATCATAGACCGATCTCTTTATTAAATGTTGACAACAAAATATATAAAAAAATCTTAGCAAACAGAATAAATAGGACCATCCCTAAATTAATCGATCTAGATTAGGTAGGCTTTGTTCAAAAAGAAGAAGATAATCAGATAATACCAGGAAATTAAATTTACGCTAATAAAAAAGATGGCTCATTGTTGGCCCTGTCGTTAGATGGCGAAAAAGGCTTTTGACAGGGTCAACTGGAATTTAATCAACTTAGTTTTACAAAAATTTGGGGTTGGAGATGTCGGCCAAATAGCCATTAAATCGCTGGACAGACTCTGACATATTTAATATAAGAAACTGTACTCGCCAAGGTTGCTCTCTGTCTCCTACAATCTTTATTTTGACTATGGAACTTTGCAGAAATGGTTAGATCCTCTACGCTTATAAAGGGCATCAAAATATAAGATATTCACATATGTGGATAATGTCGTCCTGATGATTACAGACCCAGTACCTTCTTTAGCAAATCTGTTCAAAATTATAAATGAATTTGGGAAATTCTCTTAACTCAAAATTAACCATTCCAAATCAGAAGTATTCACCAGGGGTATTCATTTGGATCAGGTTAATCATTTAAAACAAACGTACAAATTCAATTGGAGTTCTAAAAGTATTAAGCACATGGGAATAAAATTTACTCCTGTCACAGGTAAATTAGTAAAAGACAACATAATGACTGTATATGAGGACATTAGGAAGACTTTGCTAGAGTGGAAAGCCATCCATCTGTCGTGATCTGGCAGAATTGCAGCTATAAAGATGGTAATAATTCCTAAGGTTACTTACATTCTGAGATCCATCCCTATGAAATTTCCCAAATATATATTAAAACTTTAATAAACAGATTTTTAAACAGAGGAGAAAAAATCCTGGTTAGGAATTGAAAGTATTAAAAGGAAATTTGATAAAGGAGGATTATCCTCGCCAACAATTATTGATATTCATGACGCAATTCGGTTGCATCACTTATATGGATGGAACCCTCAAGCTATTTCAACTAAATGGAAAGAATTTATAAGATCCCTAAAAGGACCTTATCAATTCGTAGGTTCTGGTATAATATCAGAAGCAATTGGAATGTGGCCAACTGTTCCACCCTAGTAGCTCCTTTGGATATTTTATTTGACAACAATAATCAGAGCACTTTTGACAAATGGAAGAATTTGGGAATAAAAATTATAGGTATATAAATAATTATTTTGCATCTTTTAAAGATCTCATTTCTAAATATCAAACTAAACATATTTCTTGGCTAGAACATCTAGCGATAAGGTCTAAATTACTTTTGCTAGGTTACCAAACAGGTAACGTAGGACAATATTTACCCTTTAAACAACTGTTCAGTAGTAATCATCTGCCACATATAATATCCAAATGCCTTGAGCTACTCAGGGCTATAAGAGACTCTGGGAAAATTAAAGAATGTCTAAAATGGGAATCAGACTTGGATATTAGCTAGTGAGGATAGGTCTGGTATAGAGCCTGTCAACTGATTAAAAAATCTTCAATTTGTTCATCTTACAGGGGGGGGTTGATCTCTAATATTTTACATTCAGCCAAATGGCGCATGGTAAGGTGTTGAAGATCGAAGCAGACCCTCTCATGAAGAGAAGTGATAGCTGAGAGAGATAGAGACCTGGGGCAAATCAAAAGTTTGGGACGCTTATATGCTGAATCCTCTCTAGATAGATATGAATCTGATGCAAGGAGACATTTCATCTACTAAATGTATATATACTGGGAATATTGTGTTTTTACTTTTTTTTTTTGTGTTTGTGTTTGTACTGTATAACATTTAAAATAAAAATATTTTAAAAATGATATTCTTTTAGAATCAAAAAGCTCTATCTCGCAAATAAAGTCTAATCAACAGGTATCAAGTTTTTGTCAAAAATATTCAGAGTACTAAATAGGACTCGCAAGGGCTTTTTCAAACACTTATTAAAGTTGTAGCAGCAATTAAACACACAATACTGTATTTTAAAAGTATAGGAATGCATAATATATATTATAATTAATTGCACAACAGTCTCAACCCTACATATATGCAATTAAAAAATATTATTTTTAGCTATTGTTTCTGAGTAATATCGATCCAGGGGCTCAAGGGGTTAATACATATCATGAAACCCACAGGGACTAGAACAGATAATCTAATGCATTTTATAGAGTGCTAGATTGCTTGATTGCGAGCCTGATCGGCAAATATTACTTATTGGCACTAATTAATTTGTAACCTCCGATTGCAAGTTATGCCTAACTTCCATGTTTTACTGACGTCATGATGACGGACATGATTTACTATTGGCTGTGTCAAAGAAGTAAATTTGGGCATGCTTAAATATTGCAAGATCATACAGTATGATCACGCCACCTGAAATCCTACCTAAAAAGGCATGGTTTACGTGTGAGACCACCCTATTTTGCATGATACCATTGACTTTGGGAGGATGGATGGAACCCTCCAGCTATTTCAAAGATAGATCAGAAATGATCATAGTTTGAATATATGGAGAAATAGGAAAAAGTCTTCAAGGCATTTCTAAATCTCCAAATGGGGAATGAGAAGATATGAAATAAAAGTATGTCTGTAAAGAGTTAAATCTTCAGAGTCTTATTAGTACAAATTGCATTATTTGAATCTAAAGAAGAGAAGAACATTCCAGTATGTGCTTTTCATAGTTTACAACCGAGTAACAATTTAAGGATTTGACATTGAAAAAGCTAGTTTTGGGCTGAATCAGTCAGTTTTTGAGACAATAATTTTTCTACCTAGAACACAAGTATTTATTTTAGAATAAGGCAAATTTCAATATTAACATCCAAATGGTGAAATAAACGCCTTATTGCAGGGGTGAACTAACCAATGAATGGTTAACAAGTGTATCAGCAATTTACAGTTTCTTTATAAAACCCACTGTTTTGTAACAAAGAATTGCTCAGAATTTGGATGTGATTCCTCTATGCCTTAAAAATGAGCATTTTGAATAAAAAAAATTCTTTCACTGCTGGTTGTGACGTCATTGGTTCTTGTTACTCCAGTCCTAGTAATAATGGATTCAAATATGGCAATAGAAAATTCCCAAGCATAACAAATACAAATATTTTTTGATAAATATTTTAGTGTTAATGAAATTAGGGAACTCAAAACTAATCAAACTACAAAAAGGTTTAACTATAGTGATGAAAAATAAATAAAATATGCCAGTTTTAAGTAAAATGAATGCAGTACATATTTATTTAAAACCATCGTTGTCTCTGCCAAATATTTTTATTATGATTATTACTCTTTTTTTATAACGAGCCAGCATTTTCAAGCAATACAATAGTCAGTACAGTTTGGTGCAACAGAGTTGAGGTCCCTACTCCAAAGAGCTTTTGATACATCAAGATGCTCAGGTTCAAATAAATGTAATAAACTTACATTGCTTATAATCAATGCTTGCTCCTTTCAGCAAATATTACATTTTCAGAAGCATACTGATACAGATGGAATCAGATTGGTTTTATTCAGAGGTATGGCTGAAATGTGGAGCGCAAAGACACAGGATAAGTAGTTATCTGTAGGGAATCTATTCTCTGCTATTAGACCTCCTGCTGAATTATTATTTGTTGCCAAGGGAAATGATGATCACTTCCAGCAGCCTCTTCTAAAGGGACATAAAGGGTTCCTGGATATATATATATATATATATATATATATATATATATATATATATATATATATATATATATATATACCTATGTATTTGTTTACTTTTACAGGCTTTGATTTAATAAGAACTGTTTAAAATTATTTTTTATTGCATAAAATCATGCAGATAGACCCTGTATGGGTCTTCCCTTCTGCAATGTAGGCTCTGTAGTCCTGAATGTGCAGTGCAGTATACTAACCTATTGGAGATAATGTTTCTCTCTATATATATAAATATATATTTTTATTTCAGAATTGTAATATGATTAATTAAATATATAATGAAAAATATTTGAACTTTTAACTTGCTTAGGATTTTATTCGGACCACTCTAGTTTTGGAACGCTTTGCGTTTATTAAGTATGTAACAAACTAACAGCCTTATTAAATTGCAATTCGGCAAATTGTAAAGGGCTCTATTTAAGTACATAGCATATTTTTTTACAGAAGTTTTTAGTTAGTGAACTTCTATCCAAAAGCAAGGTCTTCACTAACTAAAAACTTCTGTAAAAAATATGCTATGTGCTTAAATAGAGCCCTTTTCAATTTGCTGAATCACAATTTAATAAGGCTGTATGGGTCTCATTCAATTGTGATTGGTCAATTGAATAGGGCTCTATATAAGCACATAGCCACATTTTTTTACAGAAGTTTTTAGTTAGTAAAGACCTTGCTTTTGGATAAAAGTTCACTAGCTAAAAACTTCTATAAAAAAAAATATATGTGCTTATATAGAGCCCTATTCAATTGGTCAAATTGCAATTGAATGAGGCCATAAGAATCTTAGAGCATTTTATAGAACATCTTAACTAAGCAAACTTTGCTTGTGTCATGGTTGATTCTATTTGGCACCACTAGTGATCCTGAAACCTGCTATTTCATTTACACCTGTTGTCAAGACACTCTTCATAGTTGCAGTCTTTCAAAAGAACAGAATAGAGATGTATTAAAGTCCAGGGCTCCTCAAGTCTAATCTTGTTAGGAACAAAAGTAAAATGTCTGAGTCAAGTAAAACAAATCAAATATAATAGTTAAAAGTTATATGCACTGCATGATCAATTTCCTGATAGATTCTGCACATTAACAAGTCAAGTGCTTCATAAGAGCATACTATAGCATTTCAGTGGACCTTTAACTGACATCAATATAAGTAATTTCGACAAATATAAAGACCAGTATTTTTAATTAAAGAAATAAATAAATGTATCCACAAGAGTTGCCAAGACAGGTTTGAACAAGCCAATCTGCTTTAAAGGCCCACTGAGGTCCAACTTTTTTCTATATTGGTTTTGAAAAACTAATTATGATCATAAGTGCAATGTTTTAGAAATTAATAAAACACAATCTTTATAATTGCAATTTTATTTGCAATTATATTTTACTGTGCGACTCCATTTCTCTTTCTTCCCTACTGCTGCCTGTTACTTGCTTGTGCTTATAAACTAATACACTTTCTTTAGTCCTGCCGAGAGCTTTGGCAAATATACACCCTTAGGGCCTCATTCTATTATCGGCCGCAGCCGCTGCGGGGCCGCAAGGACCGGCCGCAAGCTATTCTGCTATTCTATTCCCTTACGGCCGGGGACTCCGGCAGGCTTGCGGCCGGTGCCTTGCTATCTCTTGCGGCCGATCGCGCCGGAGGAAAGCCTTTGATCTAAAACGGCCGCAAGAGATTTGCAATTCAATTGCTCCGGGAAACCTCTCTGCAAGGCTAAAAGCGAGCCGCAGTTACTTGCAGGAAAAAGGTCTCGCTAGCACCAATTAAGCACATAAAATAGCTCAAATAAAGCCATCCTGCACTTTGAGAAGACTATAAAGGGATTTTAGGTGTTAGAAAAAATAGCACATAATTATCCTGTACTCAAATCCGTAAAATATTTCATTTTTAATATCCGTAAAATATACATGTAAAAAGTCCAGAGTGCTTGGAGCACCTCAGACACACCCCCGCCGCAGCCGGCAAATAAACAGTTAATTTGAACTCGGGTTTGGGCAGATGTGCAAGCTTGAGAGTGGGTTCCTTTTATTCCTCATGTCCCCCAATATGATCCCTAGCATTTACAGAGCTGTACAGTGCAGGCTTGAATTTATTTTTGAGTTTTTATATTTCACAGTTTACGGCCGGTTCCAAGATATGCGGCCGGCCGTAAGGGGAGATCCTTGCGGGGCCGTATAATAGAATCGCGAGTTAACTGAACCCTCGCAAGGAATCGCAGCCTTACGGCCGATTTACGGCCGATAATAGAATGAGGCCCTTATTAAATTGCGATTTGGCCAATTGAATAAGGCTCTATATAAGCAAATAGCATTTTTTTCAGAAGTTTTTAGTTAGTGAAGACCTTGCTTTTGGAAAGAAGATCACTAACTAAAAATTTCTGTTAAAAAAAATATGCTATGTGCCAATATAGAGCCCTATTCAATTTGCCAAATCGCAATTGAATGAGGCCCTTCGTGTTTCCTTCTCTGGCACCTCTTCTCACCCTCTGTGTCGACGCATTACAAATAAAGGTTAATAATAATAATAGAAACAAGAATGATCTCCAGCTATATAATAATTGCATAACATTTGATTTACTATATTTATTTTCTTACTTAATACATTATTAAAAGTACTTCTCCAAATGAGCTCTCTGTAAATAAATGCTTATAATAATAATAACAGTGAGTGAATAATTTATGTACAATTTTACGATAATGTGTTTTTTTTTTTCCATTTTTAGTAGGCGTAATTATCTTAATTTACTGGCAGCAAATGTGTTCCAAATGAATAAGCAAAATGCTACATTTGCATTTTAACATATCAATTTATAATGACCTAAAACAAAACGTGTGTAATTTGTGAAGTTGGTTCCAAAATTTACATTAGCAAAATAATTAAAAAATGATGTAGAGAAGTTCAAATAATAATAACTCTACAGACATTAATACTTTGACATGATTAATTAACCCTAATTATAATTGCATTTAACGTAAAAGTACAATTTATGTTTCAGAACATGAGTAGCTATAACAGTAAACAAAAATATAGTGTTTCATATTATAAATAAACGCAGATTTCTGTCCTGTTGTGGTAGGTCTTGGGGTAGGCCAAGGAAGGCCCAGCTGGATGTTCCTGACAATTCACAGGCTGTAGTTACTCACAGCACTGAGGGAGTCCTAAGAAAGGTGGGTCTGTTCCCGTGGGTCATAACTCTGCCCCCTAGACACTGACAGATGATGGGGCTCAGCCAATCCATATTGAGTGAGATCTTTAAGATCACACTAAGATCACAATAAAGTGTTAGTTGTAAGACTCTGCTTTGCTAATCTGCTAAGAATCTTTGGTCTGCTTGTTTCACTGCTGAAGCTGCTGTATTGTGTGTGTGTTTGCATGGGTCAGTCGTGTCTGACTCTCCTTGACTGCATGGACCACAACACACCGTGCTAATCCACATTGTATTCATGGCAGAAATACTGGAGTGGGTTGCAAGTTCCTTCTTCAGTGGGCCATAGCATACAGCTCCTTGTATTCCTAGGAGGTATCCCATCCAACTACTGACCAGGCCCAACCCAGCATGGCTTCAGGGTGGTGTGACCTCTAACTGAAATCGGACCCAGGTTGCAGCAGGGAAAGCACCAAATCCTCACCACTGCTACTATTACTGTTCCTGTTTGGCACGGGTTCTGTCTGACTTCTTTGCTTAAAGGGACAGTTAGCTCAAAATTGCTTTTTGTTTTAATTACACTAACAACAACTTGAAAATGTAAGGTCTTTGGTCTGTTTAGCAACAGACTCCTGACTGACCATGATTAGCAACATCTGCCGATAGTGAGTGGTAGAAAATGTTGCAAACACAGATTTATAGCTTTTCCTTGGGTGCAGAAATGCAGTCAGCTACTGGTTAACCCACAAAACACATATTTTGCAGTTTGAAGCAGTCATTTCTCTGCACAGATGTATTTGAGAGGGGTTAAATCACTCTCTGTTTCTGCTCTGAGGACGGAGCTCTTGCTGCCAGTCTGCCTGGGAGAGTTGGAACTCCTTTTAGGATATTTATATTTTTATGAGTATGTTACAGTGGTGTGCTCCAAGTTGTGCTTAATTAACTGTCCCTTTAAGTTCCAGCATTTACCTGCTCCTGTCTACTGGTTCCTGCCTTCAGTTTCCTGAGGACCTCTGCTCCCTATCTCTGCTGGTGCATAGCTATCTGCTGCATTGCCTGTCTGTTCCTGAGGACCTCTGCTATTGCTGCGATAGCTGTCTGCTGCATAGACCACATGCTTCTAAGCCTGCTTGTCTCTTTGCTGACTTCTACAGAACATGTCTGTGCTTCTGCTGTTTGTTCCAGCTCATGGACTGATCAAAGTATTGGACTTTGGACTTTTCTTGGACTGTCACTCTTTGAACTGAGCTACTAGTAGATAAGTTACCCAGTACTCTATACAAAAATGTAATGTTTTTGTGTATTGTGTATTTAAACAAAAACTAATATGCTTATGTAGCAATTGCATACAGTTATTTTAGTAGACACTGCTGGTGCCTGAAGGATGCCATGTTTATGTCTTCCATACCATCTGCTGTATATTTTGTATAGATGGTGTGGGTTTTTCCCCAACTGGGACTGAACCTCTCTTCCAGTTCTCTCTCAAGCAGTGTGCCATGTTTTACAGCTGTGACCAAAAGCTATGCCCACACGGCGGGGACTTCACTGAACTAGTGTCATGCTGCTTCATGCAAAATATTTATCTGTCTGTTTGCTAACAGTATTACCCTGGTAGAGTGAATCCCCTCCCTGTGGGCATGGCCTTAGGTCACAGATGTGAAAAAACATAGCACCATACAAGAAACAGACTAGTAATAGAGCGTGTGGTCTCCGTAAGCTGAGAACTGATCACTTCTTAGAAGTCAGTGTAGTTTAAATTATGTATACAAAGTTGCATTCAGGAAACAAATATCAAACAAAAAAGTGTCTATAGAATCCCTTTAACACTAATGCAAAGTTAATTAGTTTGTATGGGCAAACTCAGCTGAGACAGTATTAGAAAAGCTCAAAGGAACTCTGAAATAAAAAACTATTAAGCATAGAAAATAATATATAATATATGTACTTATTTGTGCTTTCTAAAACAGTGTAGCTATTGTGAAGTTTAGTTATTAAAAAAAAAAAACATGTAAAAATGGGACCCCAATATATAAATGTAGTATATTCTGCTTTGTGAAAGTAACAATATATATTAAATATTTATTTGTACATGGATGGTGAGTCATAAAGTAGAATATGTAAATATAGTTTTGCTTTTACTGTTGCATCAATTAAACAATACATTTCATATATAATGCTGTAGAGTAGACAGGATGACATTGCCTTTGAAGCTGTACCTCTCATATACTGTTGAGAATATGTCATTAATTTTAATATCTATGTGCATCTTACTTGTACTGTATACTAGTTTCCTAATGGAAAATATGTGTTTTCTTTTCATGCATGCTGGTAATAATAAGCAAAGCTCATATTTTAGCCAGCGACAATTCAATAGAACTAGCACAATTCAATTAAGTCTGTGTGATGTCCCTGCACAACCCAGGGAACATAATCTATAATGCTTTCCCATTACGTTTTCATTGACATAATGTACTTTTGTGTGTGGATAACTGATAAAATATGCTAATAATAAATAAACTTAATAACTATTTAGATTTACAAAATACATATGAGGATCCAAATACATTTCTGTTTTCTTTTTTCTTTTTAATATCCTGTTATAAAGACCTGAAGAAAATGACTAAGCAATAAATAACAGTGTATTTATATGATTTACTTCTAAATGGACATATCCCTTTCTGGATCTCTACCTTGTCATGGTGAAGGTGCTTGTGTACTTAAATGAAGCTGTGAGCTATGCTATAGGGTTACCCAGGATGGGCAGGTCATAGCAGAGAGGTCAACCGGCAACCCACTACGGCATCTATGCCATGAAGACCATATGGATAAACATAACCAGAAACACAGACAGGGGTGCTGGGTGCATATGGTCACTGTAAGTCAGACACGACTGAAGGACAGAACAACTAATGCACAGATACACATTCCAATTCATGGCTAAAATCAATTTTGATTTGAATAAAAAATATCTGAAGGTTATTATATAGTAATACACAAAATTTAAAGGGACATGCAAGTCACCAAACTAGTTTTGCATCATAAAGTCGAGGCTTGAAAATCTTGGAAATGTTATTATTTTTTTAAATTGTTCAAGAAATTGATTAGGTTGTTTTAATTATTTTTAGATAGGGTTTTAAACCGTGCTGCAAGAAACTACAGCGGACCCTTGGAAATTGGTTCCAGAAGGCACGACCAGTGGAGAAAATGATGAGTACCAAAGTCTCATAATGATTCAAACCAAGGTTTTTTTGGTCATCCAGATGCGTAGAATACCAAAATCGACGAGTTTGGAGGTAGTCGAGTACCGAGGGTCTACTGTATATAGTGTACTATTGTGTAAAAAAAATAAAAATTATCAGGAAAAATAAGGTACTTCGCTATTTTATCTACCTCCAGAGTGGACTGTAGTCACACTTGAATTCGTACAAATAGAAATGACTCTAACTCCCCGTCCAATAATTTTTAAGATTTTTAATCACTGTTTTAATTTTGTATAAGCTTTAATAAAGTTTGATTTTAACAATGAATATTAATGTCTCCTATTTTTTCATTATACGTTATTGATTTGTAAATAATTATTCTGAAACTAGAGTTACCCTAATGAGTTACCCTTTTCTTTCCTTCTTATTGTTTTGAATATAATAGCAAATTTCGTTGTTCCCTTTACTATTTGTTTTTTTCTCATCATTTTACTAGTGGCAAATATAACACTATTTTTGGTGGTCTGTGACATTAACTTATATGAATGTACTAAGTATCTCAATGTGTCTGGAAGGGAAAGGAAAGTCCGCTGGTGCAAAGAATAATTCAGCATAGTCACCTGGAATGTTAGAACTATGAACCAAACTGGACGTGGTCAAGAATGAGATAGCAAGGTTAATCATTGATACCCTGGGAATTAGTGAACTTAAATGGGCTGGAATGGGATATTTCATATCAGACAACAACCAGATCTTCTACTGTGGTCAAGAATCGTGCAGAAGATCCAAGTCTATGTTCCAATCATGGATGCTGAAGTTGTCCAGTTCTACAAGGATATTCAACACATCATAGATATAACACCACGAAAAGATGTTACTATCATTATAGGAGATTGGAATGCTAAAGTGGGGAACCAAAAGACACATGCCAATGTCCGATGAATAATAGAGAACGCAAGAGAGTTCAAGTAAAACATGTATTTCTGCTTCATAGACATTTCTAAAGCCTTTGACTGTGTAAATCACAACAAAATGTGGCATGTTCTTAAAGAGATGGGAGTACCAGATCATCTCATCCTCCTCCTAAAGAATCTGTATGTCGACCAAGAAGCCACGGTCAGAACTGAACATGGGACAACAGAATGGTTCAATATCAGAAAAGGGATGAGACAAGGTTGTATATTGTCACATTAATTATTCAACTTATATGCAGAGTACATCGTGTGTAAGGCCGGGCTGGATGAACCCAAAGACCGGAATCAATATCGGTGGAATAAATATCAACAACTTCAGATACGCATATTATACTAATTTAATGACTGAAAGTGAGGAGAAACTAAAAGAACCTATTGATGAGGTACAGCGCCTTGCAAAAGTATTAACCCCCATGACTTTTTACCTATGTTGTTACATTACAGCCTTAAGTTCAATGTTTTGTTAATCTGAATTTTATGTGATGGCTCAGAACACACTAGTCTAAGTTGGTGAAGTGAAATGAGAAAAATAAATAAATAAAAATATTTTTGCAGAAATAGAAAGCATAAAATTGTCATGTGCGTATGTTTTCACCCCCTTTGTTATGAAGCAAATAAAATGCTTTGGTGCAACAAATTACCTTCAGAAGTCATATAATTAGTGAAATGATGTCCACCTGTGTGAAATATTTAATATATATTGTTACTTTCACAAAGCAGAATATACTACATTTATATATTGGGGTCCCATTTTTAAATGCTTTTTTTAATAACTAAACTTCACAATGGGTACACTGTTTTTAGGAAGCATAAGTATCACATGATCTGTCATTACATACACACACCTTTTTTGAAAGGCCCCAGAGGCTGCAACACCTAAGCAAGAGACACCATTACCCAAACACTGCCATGAAGACCAAAGGTTCACAAAGTTAGAACTATGGTTTTCCCAGTAGTAACATACGGATTTGAGAGCTGGACCATAAAGTAGTCTGAGCGCCGTAGAATTGACGCCTTTAAATCATGGTGTTGGAGAAAACTGCTTAGAGTCTCTTCGTCTGCAACAATTTCCAATATATCGGTACTTCAGGAAATGAAGACAAACTGTTCACTGGAAGGTATGATCATGAGGCTAAAGCACAAATATTTTGGCCATAACATGAGACGGCAGGAATCCCTAGAGAAGACTCTGATGCTGAGAAAGATTGAAGGCACAATTAGAAGGGGACAACAGAGGCGGAGACGGATAGATGAGGTAATTGAAGCAATAAATGTGAACTTGATGGAACTCAGTGGGGCAGTGACTAAGAGATGTACCTGACGTGCTGCGATCCATAGGGTCATGGAGAGTCAGACACAACTGGACAACAACAAAGTATCTTGAGTAGCTGAGATGAGGTAAGAAGAGCTCTGTTCTCAGCTTTTCCACATATGAAATAGCTCATATTAAAAACAGAGATGGTCATCTCAGGCATATCACTTCCTACAAATTTGCAGGAAAACATTGCTATCTCTACCTGCTCTCCATCTTAGTGTGAAACTGGGCCATTAAAGGGACTCTAAAGTCACCAAGTCACCAAATTTCACTTTTATATGTAATTATTTTCAATTATTATTATTATTAATTAATTATTCTTATTCTGGATTGCTACTCTAACGTGGTGAATGGGCTGGTATACCTCAATAAAGCTGTGAGCTGTACCATGTAGGGTCATTCAAGATGGGCAAGTCATAGTAGAGAGGTCAGACAAACCACAGTCCACTGTAGAAGGAACTGACAACCCACTCCAGTATCTTTCCCAAGAAAACTATCTGGTTTGCTTGGCGTGCTACGTCCATATGGTCGCCAAGAGTTGGACAACGACAACAAATCCTTATGCAGCCTTCTATTTTCTTTACTGTGACTCCTTACTTATTTTGTCTCAACAGCGTGTGTGCTTTTAAACTAATAAACATTCCATTAGATCTAATGAGAGCACTGGGAGTTGTAGATATCAGATTCCTGTTTATTCAAAGTCTTCCCCCACCTCAGAAAGTAGATCACTAGAAACTAAAATGGAATACTCTACAGCAGCATAATGGCATATAAAGTTGGGAGGAGTATTTTAGAGGTTGTATTATTTTTTACATTCTAAAAACACGTTGCTTATTTTCAATTGTACTTCTTCAAGACAATACTTTTAAAAAATATTTATTGTTTTAAAATATTTATTTTTATTAAAATTAATCAATATATAGAATATAGACAGACAACAAATAAGAGCATCACAACCAAAATGATTAATTTACAGATTAATACATTTTAAACAAACAGAAATAATTAACAGCTTATCCAAAACATATTATCAATTACATAAGTAAAAATTTAAGTATATATGAATATAATAAAAAATAACTTAATATAGGTGACTAAATTAAATTTACTGTTCCACAAAGTTTATATATTTTGATTGCAAATGAAAGCAACTGTTCTTCTGGCTACCGAGCTAATAGGACCTGTTCATTCCTAAAATTGATTACTAAAAAAATGAATATCAGTATATTACCATCTGATAATGTTTTATGTAATCTAGAAATCATATCATTCCCTTGACCAGGGATAGGCAATGTCAGTCCATTACTTTTCAACTGAAATAGTGAAATCCAGGACTCTGTTTGGCCCTCCAGGACCTTTCCCTGCCCCAAATATGGGCCTCATTCAATTGCAATTTGGCCAATTGAATAGGGCTCTATATAAGCACATAGCATATATTTTTTACAGAAGTTTTTAGTTAGTGATGACCTTGCTTTTGGATAGAAGTTCACTAACTAAAAACTTCTGTAAACAAATATGCTATGTGCTTATATTGGGAAAATTGCAATTGAATGAGGCTCTTTGAGAGCTTTAGTAAATTCTAATTGTTTATAACAGAGGCAGTGGCTATGTAAGAGCACCTGTGGTTCAAGTTAAACTTATATTGCTAACGCTAACGGAAAAAAAAGTATGATTCGATAGCACTATGGCTGTTTATTAGGACTTTATTTAGCTTAAATAATTAGTTTAAAGCATTACATACAGCCCCATTAAAACGCTACGATTTTAAGAATCGTAGCTTGCAATGTAGCTCACAGGACTTAAGGATATTAAATTAGCCTCTTAAAGCAAACGACTAGTGGGTTAAGACGCAGCAAGGCTGAAAAAAGCCTACGGGACATGGAATATGGAATTAAGCAGACGCAAATCCTTTGTTCTTTTTAAGCCTGTAAACGCTACATTCCAATTGAGCTATTAAATTGCATCAGAATCCCTTGCTTTCAAACTTGTAACTCGCAAATGGAGCCACGAAGCCAACGAGTGCTAGAGAGGACCCGCAAGCGGGGTAAAGTCCAACTCATAGCACTGTAAATGCAAATGTACACACACTACTGTACTTTTATTAAAAAGGAAAGTGATGTTAGTTCTTAGAATTAATAGCACAACATTCTCAAGCTCTCAAATCGGACCAAAACAGTTCTTTATTTCATGTTAATTTTTTGTGTTATATGGATCCCGGCAATCAATGTGTTAATGCACATACTGTAACTCGCATGTAATAGATTATCATATTTACGGCTTTATCGATATTGCATTATGTCTGGAATGTGAGTCCGATCGTAACTCGTAATTGAACTCCGTAGGACTTTGAAAATCCCACCTCTATTTTTCACTGACGTAATTCTGACAACCTCTTTGGCCATTGGCTCCATCCCAACTCGTAACAACAAGTTAGACTAATTGATCACGTTCACGTCCGCACATCCGACGAGCGAAGTATGGTTTACGGTTTTGGCTCTCAAGCCTGTAACTCGTAGCCTGTTCTAATTTAATAGCACCGTAAATCCGCAACTCTTCAAGCTCGCAGCCGTTGAGAGCTTCACGTTGCACTTACAAGGGTCGAATTTAATGTGGCTGAATGTCCATGGTTTTCTAATACCACCCTTTTAAATATATATTTAGGTATGGACAGGAAAAAGCCTAATTGAAAACCCAACCTTACTAGGTAAAACTTTAAAGCATCAATGGGAAGGGGTTAGAGAGAGAAGCGAGGAAGGTTGAGAGAGAAAAAATAGGGGGATGGAGAGAGTGAAACTGCGCTGTTTCATAAATACTGCCACCCTTGGCCCGAAAGCCAATGATCATCCTCTTTTCAAAGTCAGATAAATTACATGTTTCACCCATAGCACAGATGGTTGATATGTTTGCAGAATGCCTACATGTTACTTTATATGCTCACCAAATCCATGACATGTGCCATCATTAATTGACTATGCACGGCTAATGTTGAAAGTAGGCGGTGGTCATAATAATGTGATTAGACCCTGTATATTATTACTATATATTATTGAAGTAGCCATTTTGCCAATGTAAGTGGACACAACTCCAAATGTTATAAACATGCATTTAAAAAACATATTGTGAACATTGCTAATTAGTATTTTGCATGGGCTATATCTAAAAAAGTAGCATTAATTTAATGTTTATTTTCATGTTATTTAATTATTAGACATATTATTAAGAAAAAGAGATTAAGGACTGCTTAAAGGACACTATTATTGAAATGCTAACAATCCAGTGTTATCCAAACAATATATAACGTGAAAATTCTTATTTTAAAGTTATGTCAGAATCACTATATATAATGAGTTGCACTAGAGGGGGCCATCACCAGGGCACTCCGTTCACTAGCTCCATCACTGGGGGTAAGTCGTAAAGGCTCAGCATCCAATCTGGACCCACAATATTTTATAATCTCGAAATCAGGACCTGTACACCTGGCGAAAAAGTGTGGAACAGCCTGCAAAGACATACATGTGCTGCAGTATAAAATATAAATGTATTCATATTCGGATAACTTGTTTTTCAAGTGGCATCTTGATCAAGTCAAAAAAGAATAAAACTTGTCGTCAAGGCTTTTCACTTCTCTATGAAAGATTATCTGTTACCACTCATGTCTTAGTATATGGCAGCTCATCCTATATAACTCTAGAGCATTGAGGATTACTGTACAATGAAAACAAAAATATATGTTTGAAGACTTTGAGTCTGCCCCAGAGCATACTTAAGCACGTAAAAATCATAAAGTTTGTTTTTAATTGTAAAAAAATATGTTTCAGCCTCTGGTGGACCCTGAAGGCATCCATAATGATTTGGTAAAAGTGTATGAAAGGGGTGTTTACTTTTCTTGAGAGCAGTACATGCATCTATTGATGCAAGCTGCCTGCCTGTAGTAGGGAAAATTTGTGGTGTCAATTTCAAGGAGATTCAATTATATAACAAATACGTAAACCCCTTCCAGTTCTTATCTCCTGCACTGATAAGTGAAGGAACTCATCCTTTCTAAAAAAAGGTTTTATGTCCTTGGCTTATGCATCTAATAATGTTGTAACATTCTGCACAAGTAAGTGCCTTTTTCTTGAAATATAGTGGCCTTTTTTGCTTAAAAGTCAACTCTTCATCAGTGCATGCCAACAGCTCCAGTAGCGACTTAGCAGAGTCCTTCCTTCTATATGAGACAAATGTTTCTAAAATTTAGGAGTCAGATTAGTGAGGTGCCAGAAAAATATTTTTAGGAGCCATTCATAGGAATGTTGTAAGTGTATGGAATATATAGACAAATCAAAATCTTAGCAGCCAGGAGTAAACATTTAAAGTCTGTGATTTCCAAGATTTTGATATATGTTAAACTAGCGACTTGCCCGTCAAAAATGACAGCAATAAAATTTGAAACCTGGGAATGCTGTTTGCAACACAATGCGAGGCTCTCCCCCTCTTACTTGCACCTTTGGCACTCATTGTGAGCCTCTCCCCCCTCTACTTATTGGTCCTTGGAATAAGCGGCTGAGCCCATGTCCTTAACTTTGTCACTCATGGCGGGGCTCGCAATGAGCATCTTCCCCCCATCTCCCTCCACTGTGTCTCCTTCCCCCATCTCCCTTCACTGTGTCTCCTCCCCACATCTCTCTCCCCTGTATCTCCTTTCCCCCTCCCATATGTATCTTCCCCCTCCCTCCCCTGTGTCTCTTTCCCCCTTTCCCTCCCCTGTGTCTCTCCCTCCCACTCTTCCCCCCTCTCTTTTCCCTGTGTCTCCTTTCCCCCTCCTATATGCCTCTTCTCTATTCCCTCCCCTGTGTCTCTTTCCCTCCTCTCCCTCCCCTGTGTCTCTCCCTCCCACTCTTCCCCCTCTCCCTCCCTCGTGTCTCTTCCCCCACCCGTGTCTCTCCCCTGTGTTTCTCCCCCTCTCCCTCCCCTGTGTCTCCCTTCTCCCCCCCTCCACTGTGTGTCCTTTCTGCCTCCCTCCCCTGTGTCTCCTTTCTCCCCCTCTCCATCCCCTATGTCTTCTTTATCTCCCCTCTCCCTCCCCTGTGTCTCCTTTCTCCCCCCATCTCACTCACTGTGTCTCCTTTCTGCCTCCCTCTCCCTTCCCGTGTCTCTTTACTGCCTCCTTATCCCTCCCTGGTGTCTCCTTTTTCCCTCCTGCTCCCGCTCTCGGCGCGCGTGATGCGAATTGCACATCCGCGCCCATGGCGCAAGGTGTATGCACGGCTTACGTCACCCATTGGGCAAGTGCAACTTGCATTAATTGCGAGTTTGTCATAAGTTTTAACATAGCGTTACCGACAAACTCGCAATTACCACAACTATTATATGTGATCCTATTCTGTATGCATTCTGCCTAAATTGTAAGGACTTCAGACCACAGGCTATATAAATCATTGGTGATGAACGTATGTCTTCATTTAACAATTTTGCACTCTGTTCTATATACACAAATATACATTTTGTACCCATTTACTAATAAATGCAGTTACCTAGCTTGAAAACATCTCTAGAGACTAATGTTATTTGGTAATCAATCAGTCTGAAAAGCAACATCCAAAAAATGACAAATCTTTAAGTTTCGAACTAGATGTTGGGTAATGTCAACCTTTTTGGAACAACCGTCCTTATTTTAAGAAAGAGTTCCTTTGTACTTCTCGGCCCCCAAGTGTCCCTCTTTTAAAGGTACAGTCCAACATTAAAGGGCCATTGTATTCATGTTCTGTCAAACATTTAAAGATACATGCTTTTCATATTACATAAGTTGTTTTCTTCTCCATGGAAAATAAGTTATATTAATTGAAGAAAATTAACACTAAAACAAGAGATAGGCAGATAAAACATAAAGTGTTTGATGCTGCCTTTAGCTTACAAATGTCACTGTTGGCATGCACTGATGAAGTTGACTTTTAAGCTAAAGGGCCACTTTATTTAAGGAAAAAGGCACTTATTTGTGAAGTATGTCAGAACATTAGCTTTTCAAGCTTTCAGAAAATACTTTTTATTTTAGAAAAGTTAGAATTTTTAAAAAAGGAGCGTTTTTTTATCTATCAATTGAAAGACAGGCAGGGTGCCCCTTTCTTTCTTGTAGTTTATTAGGAATGAGGAAGAGGAGACAATCCCACTCTGTCTATATTTAATGTAATTACCCTACACTATAGATGGTGTTCCCATTAGTAACATGCGGATGTGAGAGCTGGACCATAACGAAGTCTGAGCGCCCTGGAATTGACGCCTTTGAATTGTGCTGTGGGCAAAAACTACTAAGAGTTCCTTGGACTCAAACAAGATCCAATAAAGCAGTACTACAGGAAGTCAAGTTAAACTGTTCACTAGAAGGTATGATCATGAGGCTAAAGCTCAAATATTTTGACCATATCATGAGAGGGCAGGATTCCCTAGAAAATACTCGGATGCTGAGAAAGATTGAAGGCACAAGAAGAAGGGGATGACAGAGGTGGAGATAGATAGATGAGGTCATTGAAGCAATGAACATGAGCTTGAGGGAGCTCAGAGTTGCAGTGGCTGACATGCTGCAGTCTGTAAGGTCAGGGAAATTATGGACACAACTGAACGACTAATCAACAATAGATATAAATGTATCATACAAATGACAAACATGATCTTTTAAATACATGCTAGAAATGTAGGACTACAGTGGACATTAAAGCTCCAATTCCTCTATTTCCCATGACCTTCTTCCTTTCTATGGTTTCTCTCCACTTATTTTATCAAGATTCCATGAGCAATAGAGTGTCTGTTCTGTATAGGAGGTGTATGTATCTCTAATATTTGGACTCTTACGTTGATTACATTGCTGCTTGGATAGCAATATCACTGGCAGATATTTAAAAAACTAATTCAAAACTATGTGTTCATTTTTGGCCACTTGTAACAATGGGAAGTGTGCTGAATAGATCTATATATAGGATGTGACAATATGATTGAATACAAACTTATCACAAAAATTCTAGGCAACATTTTCTTAGAAAAAGATTTACTGTTATGTAAACAAATATAGGTTCCCTGGTGGTCCAGTGGTTAGGATTCAGTGTTTTCACTGTTGCGACCTTGTTTTGATTCCAGTCAGGGAACCAAGAGGTCACACAACCCTGAAGCCATGCAGGGTTGGGCCTGGTCAGTTCTTGGATGGGAGACCAACTAGGAATATTATGAGCTGTATATTGTGGCCCACTGGAGAAGGAACTTGCAACCCACTCAAGTATCTCTGTCATGGAAACCAAGTGGATCAGCATGGTTTGTTGTGGTTCATGAGGTTATGTAGAGTCAGACACGACTGAATGACACACACAAAAAACACAAACAAACCTAGTATACAATTATACATGCACAAATCTTATCTTAGACAATTATCTTTAAGGAACGCAGATCTTGTTTTACTTTCATCGTACAATGCCCTAATAACTAGTGTGTATTAGTAATGAACTTTAACGTTCTATTGTTTACTCTGTTTACAATCTGTGAGTAAGCTTTGGTGAATTACAGACAAATAATACTGACATATAGAAAGCAAATTGAAGCTCGGGGATAAAGAAACTATCAGGTAATCTCCTAAACAGAGCTGTGCCAGTAAGATATAGACTGGTCTGTGACTTCGAGGAAAGGAGCTTTGCATTTTACCTTCAATGTCTCTATTCTTTGGTTTTCCTAATAAACAACTTCTGGATCCTGCTAGGTACAGAATCTCATGTTATTTACTTCTATAGTGTTTGTTCCCCCAAGGCTTGACAGATGTGTTAGGTTAGCTGTAGTACATATGCCAAGACATTGGATACACACTGTGCTCTTTCAGCGGCAGTTTCCCCAAAACATAAGAATATTGACAGAAAAAAACTATCAAGATATATCATTTCACCACTAAAATAAATTAATTTTCCAGATATATTACATGCACTATTATTTACTTGAAATATATGTAATTTACATAAAGAATACAACTGGCGTTCAGTTACACTTAATAGGTTCTGTGTTTTATTCTGTAGATCGGACATAGCATGTGTAAGAAGCGCTGTCAGTCCCTACGCCGTGATACCGGTAATCCTTAGTATGATGCTTGGCTAGCCATTACAATCAGCTCACATGAATCCCATCACAATGCGTCTCTATATCATTTTAGTATTATTTTTGTTCACCCCAAAGTCAAGTTGATTTTATTTTTAAAGACCTATGTATGGAGTGTACTAGCCATTTTGTTCTTTTGTGTGTTATTCCTGAGATATTCAGCATTATTTTTGTGGAATTATTATGAAGTTGGTTATGGTAGGTGAGGAGCAACTGGAGAAATCTTCAGAGATGGGTTAGAAAGCTTTCAAACCCCCACACATTTCTTCTTCTTCTTAAAGTGTCACATGAAGAAGAAACACATAGGGTGTGAAGGCTCTGTAATCCATTTATAATGATTTGTTTTCACACACTATAACCAACTTGTTTTTCTCCAGGATCAGTATTTTACTTTTTAATACATAATTGATTTTTTGTAGGCAAATGATTGGCTCCCATATAATAATTAGCTTCTTTGATATGCTAGTGAATAACACAGTCTGTTTGTTTATTTATGTGGTAGCAAAAATACCACAGTGTTATCATGCATCGCCTCCAGCAAACGTATCAAGCAATCTGTACTGTAAATCAGCATATGGAGCTGCACATTAGTACAGGTGGACCAAGGGTTAAGGAAAAGATCCGTTCCTGAACGTTCTTAAGTCGGATTTGTATGTAATTCGGACCCCTGAATAATAATAATAATAATAATATATAATGGCTTATATGTGGTAATAATAATACAGTGTAATAATAATAATAATAATAATAATAATAATAATAATACCCCTGTGATGTAATAATAAGTTACAGTAACTAATTTGCTCTTTTAATTCAAACAAACAGAACATAAAAACAAACTCATACAAAAAGCCTTGGGAGCCGGTTCTTAACCTGGGGACCACCTGTATAAGGGAGTCACACAAACAATGCAGAATATCTTAATAAATATTTTCTTACAGAAAAATTGATTCTACAGTGTATAGTTTTCAATTCGTTTTAAACTGAAACCAGCTAGTCCTTGGGGTGACAGTATTTAAAGGAACACAGAAAGTGATGTTTTGCAACACTATGATTAAAATTTAAAAAAAACATAAATTCTTTTTTTTTTTATTTGTTTGTTTCTATTTGTGTGTACAGTGTTTATGTCTTCCATTTTTGGCCTCTATTTTTGACAAGAAATTTGGAAATTTAGGAAATTATGATGCCTTGCACATCACGGACACAATTCTAGATCCAGTAAGCTTAGCATCTACTGGCAAGTGGTTTAATTAAGAATATGGAGAATTTTACTATTGAAGCCCCACCAAAGCACTTTGTGTGTTTGCATTGTTCAGTCATGTCTGACTCTGTGACCTCATGGACCGTAAGACACCATATTGATTCAGTAGAGATACAGAAGTGGGTTCCCTTTTCCTTTTCCAGTGCGTCACAGCATACAGCTCCTAGCATTCCTAAGGTGGTCTCCCAACCAAGTACTGACCAGTTGGTTATCTGACTGGAATAAAACCCAGGTCACAGGGGTGAAAGCACTGAATCCTAACCACTTGACCACCAGTGAACCCAAAGCACTTCATAGCCCTTAGTAAACTAACATAAATCAACAGACACATTTGATAGTGCTATACAAAAGCCAAGTGTGTAGTTTTAGAAATCAATTAGTAAAAAAACCCAATATACAGGGTTTTTTCAAATTTATTGTGGCTTTAAAAAAATCATGCATTTTAAAAAAAATAATTGTAAATAGACTAGTTCAAGAATGAAAAAGAAGTATATAATATCTCTAAATAAAGTAAATATAAATATTGTATACCTTGTAATAGAATTAGTCTTTAGTTACATGGAGTCATATATTAACGTACGGCTGATTCAGAAGTTGCTACTGTGTAATGTAACATGGCACCTGAAGCAGGTCATTTACACATAGATTGTGTATCATTATGAAACAATACACCTTACAGTTACTATAAAAAATATACATTTTACCAGTTATTTACAGAACTATGCCAATTGTAACAATGTTACTTAATTCAAAATATAAATCAAATTATTATGGTAGTTTACTTTACACTTACTTACTATGATATGATATTATGGCACTAGATATTGCAAAAATATGATTGACTTATAGTAATAATAATAATAATAATAATTATTAT
>CM050163.1:53090390-53215390 GCA_027410445.1 Discoglossus pictus
TCCCCTCCTCTCCCTCCCCTGTGTCTCTTCCCCACCTCTCCCTCCCATGTCTCTTTCCACCTCCCCTGTGTCTCTTTCCCCCCCCACCCCTCCTGTGTCTCTTCCCCCATCTCCCCCGTGTCTCTTCCCCCTCTCCCTCTGTGTCTCTTCCCCCCTCTCCCTCTGAGCCTCTTCCCCCCCTCTCCCCTGTGTCTCTTGCCCCCCTCCCTCCCCTGAGTCTGTCCCCCCCTGCCCTGTGTCTCTTTCCCCCCTGCCCTGTGTCTCTTTCCCCCTTCCCCCTGTGTCTGTTCCCCCTTGCTCGTGTCTCTGCCCCCCATTTTCCTCCCCTGTGTATCTTCCCCCCTTCTCTCCCTCCCCTGTGTCTCTTCCCCACCGCTCCCTCCCGTGTCTATTTCCGCCTCCCCTGTGTCTCTTTCCCCCCTCCCTCCTGTGTCTCTTCCCCCATCTCCCCGTGTCTCTTCCCTGTGTCTCTTTCCCCCCTCTCCCTCTGTGTCTCTTCCCCCCTCTCTCTCTGTGTCTCTCCCCCCATGTGTCACTCCCCCTCCCTCTGTGTCTATCCCCCCTCTCTCTCTGTGTCTCTTCCCCCCCTCTCCCTATGTGTCTCTTCCCCCTCACCCTCTGTGTCTCTCCCCCCCTGTGTCTCTTCCCCCCTCTCCCTCTGTGTCACTTCCCCCCTCACCATCTGTGTCTCTAACCCCTCTGTGTCTCTTCCACCCTCTCCCTCTGTGCCTCTTCCCCCTCTCCCTCTGTGTCTCTTCCCCACTCTCCCTCTGTGTCTCTTCCCCCCTCCCTCTGTGTCTCTTCCCCCCTCCCTTTGTGTCTTTTCTCCCCCTCTTCCTCTGTGTCTCTTCCCTCTCTCTCTCTCTGTCTCTTCTCTCTACTTATGTGTCGCGCATGCGCAATGCGGGTCTCACGACGCGCTCTGCGCATGCGCAGGTCACGGCGCGCATTGCGCATAGCACTCTTGAATTGGCCAAATCGCAATTGAATGAGGGCCATAGTGAGGTAGCCATGAGTGTCTAGTAATCTAGATGAATTATCAGAGTATTGCAGTATATAGTGATACCTTTTATAATAATGACTAGCGACTTGCCCGTCAAAAAATGACGGTCAATAAAAGAAAGTGTTGAAATACACTACCTACCTACCCCCTAATAACCCCCTCCCCACCACTGTAATTACAGAAATCAAAAAAACTAAAGTCATCAAAAATCAAAAATCTACATTAAATAAAATAATTGTATTGTATTGTATTATATGTACGGTATTTCCTTTTCAGGTGTGTATTTTTTTTTCTGTAGTGGGGGGGGGGTTGTAATGTATTTTTTTATTTCTGTAATGTTCCTTTTTTTTATTTTTTGTGACTTAGGTTTTTTTTCTGCTGTAATGTACATTTTTTATTTTTGGCGATATTAGTTTTTTTAATTTTATTTAATGTCGATTTTTGATTTTTGATGACTTTAGTTTTTTTGATTTCTGTAATTACAGTGGTGGGGAGGGGTTATTAGGGGGTAGGTAGGTAGTGTAGGTGTTAATAGGTTAGTGTAGAGGGTGTTTAGTTGATATTTAATGTTTTATTGGGGGGTATAGTGCAGTGTAGTGTTTATACTTGGTGTCATGATGGTCCTTGAGGACCGTCATGGCACTTATGTGGTTAATGTTGGGTTGTTACAGGCCCATAATGGTCTTAATATACCCTTATGGGACTGATGGGGTTAAATAGAGGCTTATGAGGGTCTGTTTGGACCCCCATGAGTGACAGGGTTAATTAGCGGTTTATGGGGGTCTGTATTGACCCCCATGAGTGAGGGGGTTATTAAGGGCTTATGGGGGGCTGTATTGACCCTCCTAAGTGACAGGGTTAATTAATGGTTTATGGGCATCTGTATTGACCCCCATGAGTGAGGGGGTTAATTAAGTGCTTATGGGGGTCTCTACTGACCCCCATGAGTGACAGGGTTAATGAAGGGCTTATGGGGGTCTATATTGAACCCCATGAGTGAC
This sequence comes from Discoglossus pictus, assembly GCA_027410445.1. NCBI lineage: Eukaryota > Metazoa > Chordata > Amphibia > Anura > Alytidae > Discoglossus > Discoglossus pictus. Next base: position 53,092,395 of record CM050163.1, read on the forward strand.
AGGGTTAATGAAGGGCTAATGGGGGTCTGTATTGACCCCCATGAGTGACAGGGTTAATGAAGGGCTTATGGGGTATGTATTAAACCCCATGAGTGACAAGGTTAATGAAGGGCTTATGGGGGTCTATATTGACCCCCATGAGTGACAGGGTTAAATAGGGGTTTGTGGGGGTCTGTATTGACCCCCATGAGTGACAAAGTTAATGAAGGGTTTATGGGGGTCTGTATTGACCCCCATGAGTGACAGGGTTAATAAGGGGCTTATGGCAGTCTATATTGACCCCCATGAATGATAGGGTTAATTAGGGGTTTATTGGGGTCTGTATTGACCCCAATGAGTGAGGGGGTTAAAGAAGTGCTTATGGGGGTCTGTATTGACCCCCATGAGTTACACAGTTAATGAAGGGCTTATGGGGGTCTGTATTGACCCCCATGAGTGACACAGTTAATGAAGGGTTTATGGGGGTCTGTATTGACCCCCATGAGTGACAGGGTTAATGAATGGCTTATGGGGGTCTATATTTACCCCATGAGTGACAGGGTTAATGAAGTGCTTATGGGGGCCTGTATTGACCCCCATGAGTAACAGGGTTAATGAAGGGCTTATGGGGGTCTGTATTGACCCACATGACTGACAGGGTTAATGAAGGGCTTATGGGGGTCTATATTGACCCCCATAAGTGACAGGGTTAATTAGGGGTTTATGGGGGTCTGTATTGACCCCATGAGTGAGGGGTTATTAAGGGCTTATGGGGGGCTGTATTGACCCTCCTAAGTGACAGGGTTAATTAATGGTTTATGGGCATCTGTATTGACCCCCATGAGTGAGGGGGTTAATTAAGTGCTTATGGGGGTCTCTACTGACCCCCATGAGTGACAGGGTTAATGAAGGGCGTATGGGGGTCTATATTGACCCCCATGAGTAACGGGGTTAATGAAGGGCTTATGGGGGTCTGTATTGACCCCCATGAGTGACAGGGTTAATGAAGGGCTTATGGGGTATGTATTAAACCCCATGAGTGACAAGGTTAATGAAGGGCTTATAGGGGTCTATATTGACCCCCATGAGTGACAGGGTTAAATAGGGGTTTGTGGGGGTCTTTATTGACCCCCATGAGTGACAAAGTTAATGAAGGGCTTATGGGGGTCTGTATTGACCCCCATGAGTGACAGGGTTAATAAGGGGCTTATGGCAGTCTATATTGACCCCCATGAATGACAGGGTTAATTAGGGGTTTATGGGGGTCTGTATTGACCCCAATGAGTGAGGGGGTTAAAGAAGTGCTTATGGGGGTCTGTATTGACCCCCATGAGTTACACAGTTAATGAAGGGCTTATGGGGGTCTGTATTGACCCCCATGAGTGACACAGTTAATGAAGGGTTTATGGGGGTCTGTATTGACCCCCATGAGTGACAGGGTTAATGAATGGCTTATGGGGGTCTATATTTACCCCATGAGTGACAGGGTTAATGAAGTGCTTATGGGGGCCTGTATTGACCCCCATGAGTAACGGGGTTAATGAAGGGCTTATGGGGGTCTGTATTGACCCACATGACTGACAGGGTTAATGAAGGGCTTATGGGGGTCTATATTGACCCCCATGAGTGACAGGGTTAATTAGGGGTTTATGGGGGTCTGTATTGACCCCATGAGTGAGGGGGTTAATTAAGTGCTTTTGGGGGTCTATATTGACCCCCATGAGTGACAGGGTTACTGAAGGACTTATGGGGGTCTATATTGATCCCAATGAGTGACAGGGTGATAGTGTATATTTGTTTTCTTTTATAACGGGTCCTTTAAGGACCTTTATGGTCCTTTAAGGACCCGTAATCACCTTCCACAAACTGCATCCCTCGCGAAGCGAGCTCGCAAAACGTGACGACGAATCGTAGTTTGACAACTATTATATGTGATAAGCTTTCAGCAATGTATCTCTCTTTATCAAGTTAGAAGGAACACTTTTGAAAGCTTGTCATTTCAATTAACATGTCTGTCCAATAAAAAAAGGTATCACTATATACTGCAATATTCTGATTATTAATATATATGTGTGTGTAAATAAGTTAGGGGATAGAAGATGGCAACATATGATCATATGGGGCAGAAATATTTATATAGAGAAGATATTAGTGGGAATAGAGGGTGATATAAGAGTAGAAGGGAGTGTAGATAGAGTGTACAGAGACTTTGGGGAGCAACATTTATGTATTCATTTATTTATATTTGTATAAAGCACCTTTATCTAAGAAAGAGTAGAAGGGGCGGGGGCATGAGTGTAGGAATTGGGGGTACGAGGGGAACATATCCACTCAAGATTTTTCAATGTGTGTGTTTACGTGTAGAGAAGCAGTTGTGTGGTATTGTTATACTATATGTGGTATCCCCCCGCCCAGATGTTCTTTGGCTCCTACACCCATGGGCGGGGGAGAAGATGGTTCAGCCATGCTTGTGTTTGGACAGCATGGTCACCATGCTACCTTCCTGTCACCATGCTACCTTCCTGTCACCAACAGCAGCGTCCATTGTTGACGCTTTGAGTCCTGCATGTTGAAGGAGCAGGTGTGTCCAGTTATTCAAGGTGGGGTGGGGTGAGTTTGCATTTTCTACATCATTAAGCAACCAGCTTCAGATTGCGCCTCCTATTGTGTTCTGGCCACAAAAATCACAATATTCTGTTTTGCTCCAACATTATGGTTCTGCTTAGGTTGCCATTAGTACAGTGTATTAATTGTTAAATATCACTCTAATAATATTAAGGGGTTTCCCGCTCTTATAATGTATCACAAACCAACATCATCTCCCTTAGAAATAGATTACTAATACTATCCGTCATAATGCTTCAGCAACCAGGAAGTTTAATTTCTTCTGAGATTTGTAGTGGATTTCCCCCTCTCTTTAATATATTGCTAAACCAAATCCACTTGTCTGGAACTGGATGACTCACTACTAACAACCACTACCTATCCATGGTTGGAGACTTAATATATCTTACTTAGTGTTAAATGAGAACATTTCTCTGAGGCCTTCTCCTCAAACTCCCACATTGACCCTTTACTATCTACATTGCAATACTTTTTAATCGTCTTGTTCATTTTTTGTACTTATATTTTCACTTAATGCTATGATTTGTAGCACGTTATTTGTATTATATTCAATTAAAAAGTGCAGATTATATAAAATTAATTAATTATTATTATTGTTTGCTATTATTACCATCACCTACCCCTTAAAAGGGTATAATCACTGATGTCTTGGGATTGACTGTAGCTGGCATTGGGAGGATGATGTTCCCATTGCTTGATTCACAATTCCCAGGATTGTCAGCACCGGGCTGATTGGTTTAACTCTCGCAGCGGTGGCCAACGTGTTGTGACTGATTGTAAACACTCAGTAAAAGCACCCATTTTCATGTACCGTATTTATCGGCATATAACACGCACCAGCGCATAACACGCACTTCATTTTAAGAAGGGAATTTCAGGGTAAAAAAAAAAAATTCAAATAAAGAACTTTGAAGCAAAATCCTCAACCTCAACCTCCCTCCTCATCCTCAATCCCCTCCTCAACCTCCCTCCTCATCCTCCCTCCTCAACCTCCCTCCTCAACCCCCCATCCTCATCCTCCCTCCTCAACCCCCCTATCCTGAACCCCCTCCTCAACCCACCTCCTCAACCTCAACCCCCCTATCCTCAACCCCCCTCTTCAACCTCAACCCCCCTCCTCAAACCCCCTCCTCATTCTAACCCCCCCCTCGTCAACCCCTTGAGGAGGGGGGTTTAGGTTGAGGATGAGGGGGGTTTGGGTTGAGGAGGGGGGTTAGAATGCGGAGGGGGTTTAGAGTGAGGAGTGAGGTTGAGGATGAGGAGGGGGGAGGGAATATCGGCGTATAACACGCACCTATCATTTGCCCCCTATTTTCAGGGAGAACAAGTGCGTGTTACACGCTGATAAATACGGTACTTAGTACTCCTCAGACTCCGAAGCATCTAATAGATAGCCGGATCACCTCCCTAATCCCATCTTTTGTCCCTCTGTTTAATCCATTTTATGCTGGCGCCTTCCTTCTCATTGAAGACAAAAGGGCACTGTAGGCCATGTGTTAATTGGCTTGATTGAGTTTTCGTCTCTCTTCTGATTGGTAGCTCAGGCTGCTACCTGGACCAATATGAGAAGCAAAGACATTCAGAGATTGTTAGGTGGGAAGATCAAACCACATTGGCGGCTGGCTACCAGCTGTCCAATCACAGACCCGCCAACGTAGGCTCTCTTGCGATTGGTCATTCCAGTTTAGGTGGGGAATTGCAGTTTAGGTGGGGAAGATGCTTTATGGATTTTGTAAAATGCTATAGTTTTGTTTTCTATTGTTGTTACCCCTTATAAATATAAATTATCCCCGAATAAAGAAATATAGTCTTCCTGGAGCATGGGTGTAGGAACTGGGGGGGATGAGGGGGACAAATCCACCCCCAGATTTCTCATTGTGTTTATGTATGCATGTTCTGTACATCAAGTGAGCTGTAGCCCCCCAGAATTATTTTGGTTCCTACAACCCTGTCCTGGAGCATGTACTGGATGTAGAGTAGTGTTTCCAGTGTCAAACACCCTCTTTGTTCAGCCGGAAACACCTTCCTTCAGGGATCACGGGTGAGTCTTGGTGAGTTGTCCGGTGTTGAGAAGACCCATTCAGTGATCGATCCAAACGAGCAACCCATCGGTTTTTAGGGCCTTTGTCTTCACAATTATAGATTGTGAAATTTACTGTCAGGACTCATGGGGCATTAAGCAGAAACACATTACATAATACTCAGCAACAGATTCACTAAGCTTCACATGCCCAATGAAAGGTTTCGCTGATGATGTAATGACAATTATCCCCATAGGAAACAGACACTAAAGTTTTCAGAAATCTGCTTAGCAAAGCTTAATGAATCTAGGGCTTGGTCTCCATTTTACCTTCAGTTTATCTAAATATATTGTACTTATGGTATCTAAGTATATAGGCATGATAGACTGTGGCAATGTTTCAAACTCCTCTTGAAATATAGATACACAAGCCTTGGATTTACAGATGTAATCTCATTCAAACTCATTTGTTGGTGTCAAGAAGGCTAAACACATATGGGGCATTTAGGGTCTCCCAGTAAATTCAGTGTAAACCATTTTTCTAGCATATAATGTTTAACTTATTGTTATATGTGAACTAGCGACTTGCCCGTAAAAAAATGACGGCAATAAGATTGTAAGGCAGGTAATGGTGTTTGGTTGCGACATTCTTCGGCGCTCATTGCGAGCCTCGAGCTAAGCGCCTTTGGCGCTCATTACGTGGCTCGCAATGAGTGCCTTCGGCGCTCATTGCGTGGCTGTTTGTTGTTTGTGTGCTATGAGCAGCGTTGGCGGTGTTTTTTTGTGTGCTAATGAAATAATTAATAAATTAATATACTTTACCTATTTTGAAGTAATATATGCTGGAAGCATTGTGTTGAAGAGCTGGCAATCTGTTTTCATGTTGCTGCAGCATACAATGTGTGTTTTCACTGTTGTAGAGCTGCTGTGTAAGTCAGCAATGTGTGCAGTGTGTAGTGTAAATAGGGTGCGTGAGCGAGGAAAATCCATTAGGGTAGCTGTGTACTTCCGCATTGTGTAAGTTAATGTTGTAAAATGGCACCTAATGTGTGTGGCTGATTTTGCGTCCTTGTTGTTGGAACTCGTATGGCTTTTTCGGAAAATCTGTATGTGTTTCGTGGTGTTTTGCGTGTTTAGGATCCTGTAGCCTCGTTTTCGTTTTTTTCGTCGGCCATTTTTTCTCTCGCTTAGGGGATTTTCGGGTGTCAAAACTCTTGGATTTCTACTTAAATTGAGGTGTAACTTCACTTTCAGAGGTCCTGGGTGCCCCCCTTGCTTTGGGTAAGCTTTTTATGTGTTTGTTGTGTGTATTTATTGTGTTTTTAATGTTTTTATGTGCGCGGGTTTCGGGCGCTAAGGTTGTATTTTTGCGAGTTCGTAAATGGCACATTTTGAGTTTGCGAAGAGGCATGTGGGAGACTCCCAAAATGTATGGAGGAAGGTGCTCTGGTCTGAGCAGACTAAAGTCCCGCGGCTCGTATTTGTGGATGCTAAGTCTGTAAATTTTGCGGTCGAGGTGGGAGCCTCCACCTCCGCAAATGCGGCCCCTCGCTTTGCGAGGGTCCGCATTTGCGGGCCTAAAGTCCGCAGTTGCTGGCAAGGAGCGAGCCTGCAGCATTAGCAACAACCTGCTTGCTCACAACTATTATATGTGATGGATTTGTGATATCCACTGATTCATATTCCTATTTTTTTCTACCTGAAATCATACAATTTGTAACTGTTTGGGTCTGCATGTTGCAAAATGATACCACTGATTTGTTTCTATGAGGCACTGAACTTAAAAGTACACAGTCTTCATGAGCTGCAGAGGGGACAACCCAGTTAGGAAGATTTTAGGCAGGAACAAACAGAGCTTTTAAAATCTTAATAAAGTACACAAAGATAAATACATATATAGGTATATTATATTCCTAGTGGAATGGTGAAACCGTCCATCCCTTTAATGACAACTAGCAGCTTTTAAAAAAAAAATTATGACATGGAAAATTTGCCGTGCCACATGAAACACAGATGTTGACAAGTTCCACATTGTAGGCTTTTTTTGCATGTAAATCTAATGCCTGCTCAATAAAGGTTATCTAACTCCGTCCTAAAGGACTGCATTTTTCAGGATAAAATCATGTTGATATAATTATTTTTACCCAGAGATAAAGATATTTTGGTGAGAACTGCCTTTCCCCATAATTGGAGATGTGGTCATGGTTTAGTAACTATCCATCCTATACTTTTCCATTTGATTCGTTTTTCAATGCATTTAAAGAAACATGTTATGCTTCCATCTGGGTTTCATTACATATCTTCATACATATTAATTTCATACATGAACACAGTTTTTAAAATGAATCTGTCTCTTTTCTATGACTCTGAAACATATTCCTTCCTTATTCTCACAGTCTCATTCCCATCAAGTGCCCAATCTTAATATTTCTCACTCCTTGATGCCTATCACTGGAATAAAACTTAACTTCACTCAAGCTACAAATGCTATTTCCTGAATGTTCATGTTGGTCTATCCTTACCAAATATATATCTGTGTCAACCATCATTGCTTGACCAACCTTATAATAATACCTCCATTGGTTCACCGACATTGACATAGTGTGTTCATGACTCCCCTTCAGACCTTGGTCTATTGCAGTATTTCTGCAACAAGAGCCCACAAAGTGGCAAAGCCAATAAAGGTCCCATTTACTGCCAAAATGAAACGTACACATATAAATAAATATAATTATAGAAGGTATCCCACTAAATTCAATGTAAGCCATTTTTCTTTTCTAGCATATGATTTATAAACAATCTGATATATGTGAATGGGCCATTGCTATCCATTAATCCCTCTTCTGTTCTGTGCTACCATGTTTCCTTTTTGACCACTGTAAGCTCTTGAAGGCAGGAACTATATAACACCTTGGTTGTCTTGTTAGTGACATATCACCCAAACTGTGAGAGATAATCATGTGAGATAAAGTCATTAGGTGAGTGGAGGATATTTTCCTTGTAATTTATGGGTAAAATACCCAAATTTCATGCCCATTTGTCTAACATTTCCACTATAAACTTTTTTTTTATTTCAATACTTTTTATTAAATAGATAGTCAGGTATATAAACATCACAGATATTTAAGGCAACAAATTAATAAATATACAATATACAGTGTGATATCTTATTATCTAACATTAACAGTTATCTGTCTTCCTCTCCAATTTACATTTTTTCTATCTGAGGGTTAAACAGTTATTATTTGTAATATCGACATTATCTAAGTATATCTTACTGTCTTTTTCTTATTTGTTAAATTTCCATTAAAGTAAACTGAATTTGTATGACTTTATCTTTTTCGTATTGATTGCATAACCAGAAATTAAACTAAACATCTTCAAACAAAACAAATATTACACGTGGATTTACCTTACAAGTAAAGACTGATAAATTGCAGAGTGCACTAATTGTGCCCAGGTGAGAGGGGTGTGGCTTGACTGTTTAACTTGTATAAAAGGTTTGTGAGCTGGTTTGGGGCCTGTTTACAAGTGGATTTACCTTACAAGTAAAGGCTGATAAATTGCAGAGTGCACTAATTGGGCCCAGGTGAGAAGGCAGAAGTTAATATAAACCGGAGAAGGGTAACTTGTGGGCTTGCAAACATTTTCAGTATCAAGTGCAATTCTAGTTAAAGCCTAGGGGCCTTATTCTATTATCGGCCGCAGCCGTTGCGGGGCCGCAAGGACCGGCCGCAAGCTATTCTGCTATTCTATTCCACTCCGGCCGGGGATTCCGGCAGGCTTGCGGCCGGCGCCTTGCTATCTCTTGTGGCCGCTCGCGCCGGAGGAAATCCTTTGATCTAAAACGGCCGCAAGGAAATCGGCCGTAAGAAAATCCTATTTGCAATTCAATTGCTCCGGGAACCCTCTCTGCAAGGCTAAAACCGAGCCGCAGCTTACTTGCAGGAAAGAGGTCCCGCTAGCACCAATTAAGCACGAAATATAGCCCAAATAAAGCCATCCTGCACTTTGAGAAGACTATAAAGTGATTTTCGGTGTTAGCAAAAATAGCACAAAATTCACCTATACTCAAATCCGTAAAATATATTTTTTTTAATATACGTCAAATATCCATGTAAAAAGTCCATAGGGCTTGGAGCACCTCAGACACGCCCACGCCGCAGCCGGAAAATAAACAGTTAATTTAAACTCGGGTTTGGGCTGATGTGCAAGCTTGAGAGTGGGTTACTTTTAATCCTCATGTCCCCCAATATGATCCCTAGCATTTACAGAGCTTTACAGAGCTGTCTTGAATTAATTTTTGACTTTTTAGAATTCTGAGCTTACGGCCGGTTGCAAGATTTACGGCCGGCCGTAAGAAGAGATCGCAGCCTTACGGCCGGTTTACGGCCGATAATAGAATGAGGCCCTAGGAGTTTAAATAAAAGGAGGGACTTCAAAAAAACGGGAGGGCAGATTTATAGTGCAAAGGAGGAAAACTTTATATAAATATATTATTTTATATTCTTTATTTTTTCCACTGAAATTTTGTAGACAATAATAATAATTATGAGTCAGTCCAGTGGCAACCTTATTCAGTGTACATCCTGTCATATGTATGCAATACTGGAACAGATGATCCAGGGTCCATACCTCTGTGAGAGGTGTGAGCATGTTGCTTCTCTGGAAGCTCAAATTGAAGATCTGGAGAGGAGATTTGCAGCACTTAGTGATATTGCTCCACTGGAAAGGGGTTGGTGCTCACTGAGCACAGTTTAGCTGGGCCTAGCATGGAGGGTGGAGCTGGGGCTAGTGAGGATGGTGAGGGAGGTAGCTGGGTTACAGTTACAAGGGGAAGCAGGGGGAACAGGAGGAGGCAGGCCAGTTCTGAGTTGGCAAACACCAACAGATTTGCCAGATTGAGTGAAACTGTTGGGGATGTCCATTAAGGAATGGCAATGCCAGATAGAGCTGTTCCCTCTAACAGCCGGGAGAACAGCTCTACTGGAGGAGAGGGAGGGCAGAATAGGCAGAACAACAGACAGGTTTTGGTTGTAGGGGACTCTATTATTAGGAAGGTAGACAGGGTGATTTGTCACCCAGATCCCAGCAATCGAACAGTTTGCTGTCTCCCGGGTGCTCGGGTTCGTCATGTTGTGGATCGGGTAGACAAATTATTGGGAGGGGATGGAAATGAACCGGCGGTCTTGGTACATATTGGTACCAATGACAAAGTTAGTGGAAGATGGAGTGTCCTAAAGAATGATTTTAGAGAACTAGGTAATAAGCTGAAGGCAAGGACCTCCAAGGTAGTATTTTCTGAGATACTACCAGTGCCACGTGCTAGCCCAGGGAGGCAGAAGAAGATTAGGGAGGTTAATGCGTGGCTAAAGATGTGGTGCACTAAGGAGGGGTTTGGCTTTTTAGAGCACTGGGCTGACTTCTCACTTCAGTACAATCTCTACAGTAGGGATGGATTGCACCTTAATGATGAGGGAGCTATTGTACTAGGGGATAGGATGGTAGAAAGGCTGGAGGAGTTTTTAAACTAGTAGGTGGGGGGAGGGACTAGATATAAGTAATAGGGTAGAAAGTGTTGAAGGTATAAGGGATGAATTAACAACTCATAGGGGAGAAGATGGGGGAGGGGTAGTATAGTCAATAGGGAGGTAGTACTAAGTAATTCAAGTACAGTGGCAGGCACTTCAGAACTACAGACTCATAACATAAGGTGTATGCTTGATAATGCCAGAAGCTTGCCAGGAAAAATGGGAGAGTTAGAATTATTAGCAATTAATGAAAAATGGGATTTAATAGGCATTACCGAAATGTGGTGGGATGAATCTCATGACTGGACTGTTAATCTGGATGGTTATAACCTATTTAGGAAAGATAGAGGCAATGGTAAACGAGGAGGAGGGATTTGTCTGTATGTTAAGCCTGAATTTAAGGCTATAGTCAGAAAAGATATTTATGGTGGACCTAGTGATAAAGTTGAATGTTTGTGGGTAGAGTTAAATAGCGGAGCAGCAAATTCCAAAAGAATATTAGTAGGAGTATGCTATAAACCCCCAAATATAGCTGAAAGTGAGGAAATACAATTATTGTTACAGATTGGAATTGCAGCTAAGCACGGGCAAGTTCTAATAATGGGAGATTTTAATTACCCTGAAATAAACTGGATAAATGAGACCAGCAGTTCAGCTAAGGGGAGCAGGTTCTTGAGTACACTCAGGGATCATTATCTGGCCCAGGTTATACAGGAGCCTACTAGAAATTAAGCTATCTTATATTTACTCATCACAAATAATATTGATATAGTATCAAATGTTGAAATAGGGCAACCTTTGGGAAACAGTGATCACAACACAGTCTCATTTGAGATTGAATTAAAAAAACAACATTTTAAGGGGCCAACAAAAACTCTTAATTTTAAAAGGGCAGATTTTAACGGTCTAAGGGCAGCAATACAAAGTATAGACTGGGACAGAGAACTGATAGATAAAAACACTGAACATAAATGGACAACATTTAAATCCTTACTAAATATACATACACATCGGCATACACTGTGTGGGATTAAAAGTAAAAGGAGTAAATCACATCCCATGTGGCTTAACAATGATTTAACGATCAAGATGCGGAGTAAAAAACAGGCATTTAAATTATACAAACAAGAGGGGACAGAGACTGCTTTACGGGAATACAAGGAAATTAACAAGGCTTGCAAAAGCACTATTAGACTGGCTAAAATAGAAAATAAAAAATGTATTGCAAAAGAGAGTAAGACTAACCCTAAAATATTTTTTAAGTATATTAATGGGAAGAAGGCGAGGAAGGAAGCTATAGGACTATTAGAATGTGAAACAGGCTGTCTTAAAATTAGTGACCAGGAAAAGGCAGATGAGCTAAATAGGTTCTTTTCTTCTGTATACACAAGGGAGGTACAAGTGGTTGGGACACTGCAACATAATGGGGCCACACTACCTTTGCCAAATAATTGGTTAACACAGGAAGTAATCCAAAAGAGGTTGGAAAAAATAAATGTTAATAAAGCCCCGGGTCCTGATGGAATACATCCAAGGGTACTAAGGGAACTGGGTTCTGTAATAGCCAAAACATTATATTTAATTTTTCAAGATTCACTCAACACAGGGTCTCTACCAGATGACTGGAGAAAAGCTGATGTGATACCTATATTTAAAAAGGGAGCAAGAGCAAATCCGGGGAATTATAGACCAGTGAGACTCACTTCTGTAGTGGGGAAGCTTTTAGAAGGGTTAATAAGGGATAATATACAAGAATATGTCTGTTTGAACAGGATTATAAGTAGGAGTCAACATGGATTTATGAGGAATAGGTCATGTCAATCAAATCTAATTAGTTTCTATGAGGAGGTTAGTAGGAACCTGGATCAAGGCAACTCAGTGGATGTGGTCTTTTTAGATTTTGCTAAGTCTTTTGATACAGTGCCACATGGGAGACTATTGGGCAAACTAAGGGATACAGGAATTGCAGTAAATATCTGCTCATGGATTGAGAGCTGGCTAAAAGACAGGGTTGTTGTAAATGGAACATACTCCGATTGGACTAATGTGGTAAGTGGGGTTCCTCAGGGTTCAGTATTAGGTCCTCTCCTTTTTAACATATCTATTAATGACTTAGAGGTAGGATTGGAGTGTGGGGTCTCCATTTTCGCTGATGACACAAAGTTGTGCAAGGTAATTAAATCAGATAATGATGTGCTTTCCCTCCAAGGGGATTTACATAAAATTGAGGAATGGGCATCTAAATGGCAGATGAGATTTAATATGAATAAATGTAAGGTTATGCATCTGGGAAGGAAAAATAGCCATGCAATTTATAATCTTAATGGAGCAAATCTAGGTGTATCAGATATTGAAAGGGATTTGGGAGTGCTTGTGGACAACCACCTAGGTAACAGTGCTCAAAGCCAAGCAGCAGATGCAAAGGCAAATAAAATATTAGCATGTATTAAGAAGGGTATAGAAGCCAGGGAAGCAAATATAATTCTGCCACTATACAAATCTCTAGTACGCCCTCATTTGGAATATGGAGTACAATTTTGGGCACCACTTCAAATAGGACATTTTAGAGCTGGAAAAGGTACAGAGAAGGGCAACAACACTAATAAGGAGAATGGAGGGGCTAAGTTATGAAGAAAGACTAACCAAATTAAACGTATTTTCTCTAGAAAAAAGGCGTCTAAGAGGAGATATGATTACCTTATATAAATACATCCAGGGTCAGTATAAAGATTTGTCAAGGGATCTTTTTGTGCCAAGAGGTTTTCAACTGACAAGAGGACATCCCTTGAGGTTAGAAGTAAAAAGATTCCACCTCAAAGAAAGAAAAGGGTTCTTCACAGTAAGGGTGGTTAATCTGTGGAATTCTCTACCTGAGGAGGTGGTGACAGCGGATTTGATAGATAACTTTAAAAGGGGACTAGATTTATTTCTAATTAAAAAGGGAACTCAGGGTTATCATGGATAATTAGAGAGACAGTATTGATCCAAATTTTTTACATTTACCTTTGAGACAAGTCTCGCTTGTGTTTTTTTTATTTATTTTTTTCTATTTGCCTTCCTCTGGACTAATTAATAATAAAAAAAAAAAAAAAAAAAAAAATAATTGATTAATAATTAATTAACAACTAATGAATTAATAGTTAATCCGCATATTGCAGATCAGAGGAGATCTTAAAAGGTTGAACTTGATGGACTGAAAGTCTTTTTTTAACCTTAAATACTATGGGCCTCATTCTATTATCGGCCGTAAGAGATGCGGGGCCGCAAGGACCGGCCGAAAGCTATTCGGCTATTCTATTCCCCTCAGGCTGGGGATTCCGTCAGGCTTGCGGCCGGCGCCTTGCTATCCCTTGCGGCCGCTCGCGCCGGAGGAAAGCCTTTGATCTAAAACGTCCGCAAGAGTTTCGGCCGCCAGAAAAGCCTGGTTGCTATTCTATTGCTCCGGGAACCCTCTCTGCAAGGCTAAAAGCGAGCTGCAGCTTACTTGCAGGAAAAAGGTCCCGCTAGCACCAATTAAGCACATTATAAAGCCAAAATAAAGCCATCCTGCACTCTGAGGAGACTATAAAGTGATTGTAGGTGTTAGCAAAAATAGCACAACATTCCCCTATACTCAAATCCGTAAATAAATTTATTTTTTATATATGTCAAATATCCATGTAAAAAGTCCAGAGTGCTTGGAGCACCTCAGACCCGCCCACGCTGCGGACGGAAAATAAACAGTTAATGTAAACTCGGGTTTGGGCTGATGTGCAAGCTTGAGAGTGGGTTACTATTAATCCTCATGTCCCCCATAATGATCCCTAGCATTTACAGAGCTGTACAGTGCCGTCTTGAATTTATTTTTGTGTTTAAAGATTTCTGAGCTTACGGCCGGTTGCAAGATATACGGCCGGCCGTAAGGGGAGATGCTTGCAGGGCCGTTTAATAGAATTGCAAGGTAACGGAACCCCCGCAAGGAATCGCAGCCTTACGGCCGTTTTACGGCCGATAATAGAATGAGGCCCTATGTAACTATGTAACTATGTATTAACAATTTTGTTTACATACATATATATACATTTATCCACTTATACATACATATATATACATATAACCAACTTTTAATAACAGCGGAGTTACAATTTTTGACAGGAATTATGAGCTTGAAATTTATGAATTTTAAGCTGAAATTATCTTTACTTGACCTTCATCTCAATAATACTATTTATTTAGGGTGGTTAATTAACTCTCTCTGTTGGAGGGGGGATAATGAAGAAGTGCAAGCCCAGCTGGTACAGACTAAAATAATAATAACACTTTAATACAGTGGTAGAACTAGTTAATGGAAGGGCACTGTGCAAAATAATTTGGGGGCCCCATTGTAACTTATCTATACAAGGAAAGTGCTTGTAGGGGTCATAAAAATGGCCAAAAATATATGTAGGTAGTCGCGTCCTAGTGGGATCAGATCACTTTTGTATCAAAAGTATATTATATTCCTTTCTCCCCCAATAAATATCCTTTTACTCCAAGATGCTGCCTGTAGCACAAGTACCCTACTCTTTTGTCAGCCCTGGTGCTTTGCATCTGCTGCATCATCAGTAGCTGCTTTAACAATTAAAAGCCCTTCTGCCCCCAGTGTCAGAGTCAGTTAGCAGCCCTCGATAAAGACACTTTAAAGACCAAGCTTTAAAGCTCTATCTTTTATCTATCTATCTATCTATCTATCTATCTATCTATCTATCTATCTATCTATCTATATATATATATATATATATATATATATATATATATATATATATATAGTGGTAGATTGACCTTCTAGCTTCTTTATTAACAGCAAGAACAGCTAGATTAACAGCAAAAAACTTTTTATTAAAAGTCCAAAAATTATACCACATAATGGCTTACATCAGCCAAAGGTATAACAAATCACACAGTTCTCTTGTAAACATCTTCATCAGTAGAAAGGGGAGCATTCGGCCCGCCCGTCTCTCCGAAATGCTCCAACCTCCAGGGACCCTTAATATGCCTTTTAGAAACAGAGCTGACAAATCCTCAGCTATACTGCTGCCTTCTCCCTGGGGTTAATTTACACAGTCTTTAAAATTGGAAACTGCTTTCCGACTTTCCTTTTCCTCTGTAGAAAAGCTTGGCTCTGCTCTGCTCTGCAATCCGACTTGGCTCTGCTCTGCAATCCTACTTGTCTCTGCTCTGCTTTGCAATCTGACTTGGCTCTTCTCTGCAATCCTACTTGGCTATGCTCTGTTCTGCAGATCGACTTGGCTCTGAGTGTGCTCTGCAGACCAACTTGGCTCTGCTCTGCAATCCGACTTGCCTCTGCTCTGCAGACTGACTTGGCTCTGCTCTGCTCTGCAAACCGACTTGGCTCTGCTCAGCTCTGAAGACCGACTTGGCTCTTTGCTGCTAATCGTAGCCCACCAACAGGACCTCTTTCAGCAGATTTCACACACTGCTCACACTGCTTAGGCCCAAGCCTAAGTGAGGACTCCCCCCATCTCTCTGCTGTTGTCTTAAAGGCGATCCACAGCTGGGTGTCAACTGCCCTGAGTTAACTCTTTCTTTCCCCAGAGAAATCTTCCAGCCTCTTTAATTAAACCCACCTCTAGGGGCACTCTTTGCTTTACTCTGTTACAATATATATAGTTTTATATATATATCTGTGTACCTGTATCTTCTATCTATCTATCTATCTATCTATCTATCTATCTCTCTCTCTGACTCTCTCTCTCTCTCTCTCTCTCTCTCTCTCTCTCTATATATATATATATATATATATATAAATATATATATATATATATATATATATATATATACACACACAGTGCCTTGCAAAAGTATTCACCCCCCTTGACTTTTTACCTACTTTGTTACATTACAGCCTTAAGTTCAATGTTTTGTTAATCTGAATTTTATGTGATGGATCAGAACACAAAAGTCTAAGTTGGTGAAGTGAAATGAGAAAAATATATACATAAAACTATTTTTAAGAAATAGAAAACAGAAAATTGTCATGTGCGTATGTATTTACCCCCTTTGTTATGAAGCCCAGAAAAAGCTCTGGTGCAACCAATTACCTTCAGAAGTCACATAATTAGTGAAATTATGTCCACCTGTGTGCAATCTAAGTGTGACATGATCTGTCATTACATATACACACCTTTTTTGATAGGCCCCAGAGGCTGCAACACTTAAGCAAGAGGCACCACTAACCAAACACTGCTATGAAGACCAAGGAACTGTCCAAACAAGTAAGGGACAATGTTGTGGAAAAGTACAAGTCAGGGTTAGGTTATAAAAAAAATATCCAAATATTTTATGATCCCCAGGAGCACCATCAAATCTATCATAACCTAATGGAAAGAACATGGCACAACAGCAAACCTGCCAAGACGACCACCCACCACATCTCACAGACCCGGGCAAGGAGGGCATTAATCAGAGAGGTAGCACATAGACCTAAGATAACCCTGGAGGAGCTGCAGAGTTCCACAGCAGAGACTGGAGTATCTGTACATAGGATGACAATAAGCCGTACGCTCCATAGAGTTGGGCTTTATGGCAGAGTGGCCAGAAGAAAGCCATTACTTTCAGCAAAAAACAAAATGGCACATTTTGACTTTGAGAAAAGACATGGGAGACTTTCAAAATGTATGGAGGAAGGTGCTCTGGTCTGATGAGACTAAAATTAAACTTTTCGGCCATCAAAGAAAATGCTATGTCTGGCGCAAACCCAACACATCACCCAAAGAACACCATCATTTTTCAGCAGCCGGGACTGGGAAACTGGTCAGAGTTGAGGGAAAGATGGATGGTGCTAAATACAGGGATATTCACCATCCAACTTGAAGGAGCTGGAGCAGTTTTGCAGGGAGGAATGGGCAAAAATCCCAGTGGTAAAATGTGGCAAGCTCATAGAGATTTATCCAAAGTGACTTGGAGCTGTGACTGCCGCAAAAGGTGTCTCTACAAAGTATTCACTTTAAGGGAGTGAATAGTTATGCACATTGACTTTTTCTGTTATTTTGTCCTATTTGTTTGCTTCACAATAAAAAAAAAACATGATGCAGATCCTCAAACAATCCATTTTAATTCCAGGTTGTGAGGCAACTAAATATGAAAAATTCCAAGGAGGGTGAATACTTTTGCAAGTATATATATATATATATATATATATATATATATATATATATATATATATATATACCTGTATCTTTCATCTATCTATCAATCTATCTATCTATCTATCTATCTATCTATCTATCTATCTATCTATCTATTTATCTATATATCCTTCCCTGTCTCTCCATTTATCCAATTGAGTAAAAAGTTGATTTGGCAATGGATGAGCAGGGAAATGCATTAAGTGGAACTAAAACACAAAATATCTCTATTTTCACATGAAAAATAACACACATAGGAATTCTAGTTATTATATTTATAACTCCCCATTTATCCCTGTATTTATGTTTGTCTATCTATATCTATTTATCTAGTAATGTCTGTCTGTCTATCTCTATTGTATACAGACCTATGGAAAACTATATTGTTGAATAAATTATTTGAAATGAAGGAATAAGTATGATGATATTTCTGAGACATTGCATATGATATGAAAAGAGGTAATTCACTGTATTTTTCACAGCCCAGCATGAAAGACTTTATTCTCTGCTTGAGTCTGAACTCAAGTGAAATTGTTTAGTCAGAAACATCATTAAATATTTCACCAAAATCAGTCTGGGAATGAATAGAAACAGAGAACTTATACCCATCTATAACGTCAACACCAGAAGGTGATGGAGGAGAATATGTATAAGAAATCCAATGTGTACTTAACGGCATATGTAATATGCCTATGTATTTATTTATTTTTATGCACTCTGGATCGCTACCTTGTCATGGTGAAAGGACTTGTGTTCTTCAATGAAGCTGTTAGCTAAACCATATATGGGCAGGTCCTAGCAGAAAGGTCAGACAAATTGCAGTCCACTGTAGAAGAAACTGTCAACCCAATCCAGTATCTTTGCCGAGATAACCTTATGGATAAGCACATAATGATAGATGTGCTTTGGTTCATTGGATCACAGAGAGTTAGGCACGACTAAACAAATAAACAACAGTAAATATATAGTAAATTTAAATAAATAATAATAAAAAATAAATAAATAAATTAAAAAAAAAAATAAAAAAAAAAAATATATATATATATATATGATTTATCTAATATATAGCTGTTCAAGTACATTCTCCAGCAATGTAGTGCTTACAGTATAAATATATGTTTTGCAACCCAGAGGTAAATCATCTTGCCCAAGATAAAGCATCTTGAACCACTTTGCCACATAATTCAATATCCAATAAAGTTTCAATAAAAATCTCCCCTGTAGTTTTTCTTGTGATTTTTTTTTCGAGATGTATTTAATTAAACATGTTATGCTTCCTGCTGGCTTTTATTAAATGGAATATGTTATATTAAAATAACCTCCACAGCTTTTTAATAATTTTAGGACAATCATCAGACAATACTAATAAACTACACAGTCCATTTTCAGCTGTGACAGCCCATTCCAATCACATGCCCACTCCTTGTAGCCAATCACACAACACCTATCTCCACCTTATAAGTAGACCACCACTGATTGGCCTACATTACCCTGTAAAATAAAGCACCTTATCAATATACCCTGTTTTCTAAAGAGTCTGATGATGTTTTTATATATTAAAGGACCACAGTACAAAGAAACAAGAAATATAATTTTTTGAAAATGTTGACGTACCTATTGAACCCTGGAGACATCCATGATACTTTGGTGTGATTGTGTGTCTGAGAGAGAAGTTTATACCTCTGTAGAGCAGGGCTTGCCTGAGTATAAGCATGTGCGGGGTAAGGGACCTGAAGTCAATATTAGTGAGATCCAATTATCTAACAGATCCTTCTCACCACTTTCCTCCCCCCCCCCGTCATTCCCTGAACTGATAGGCAAAATGCACAATAATATTATTGCTCTCAGTTAATGATGATACACGGCCAAAATGCTACTTCTATACAAAATCTTTAAATATTCAGAATTATTTCCCAAAATGTTTTTATATTTATGGCTTGTGGGTTTGCGTCGTTGAGTTGTGTCCGACACTCCATGAACTCATGGACCGCAACACACCATACTTATCCACTTGGAATTCATGACGGAGATACTGGAGTGGGTGTCCAGTTCCTTCACCAGTGGTCCACAGCATACAGCTCCTGGTATTCCTAGGTGCTCTCCCATCCAAGTACCAACCGGCCCAACCTTGCATGGCTTCAGGGTGGTTTGACCTCTTGGTTCCATGACTGGAATAGAACCCAGGTTGCAGTGGTAAAAGCACCAAATCCTAACCACTGGACCCCCAAGGGGCATACTAACATACTAGATTTTGAATAAAGATTTCAAACTTATTCAGAGCTGCTTTTGTGGGTTACCAACCAATGAGATCTACAGACTAAATCCTAACCACTGGACCACCAGGGAGCCCATAGCTTACACAGCTGCTAATGTTTTTAATTTATTACTTACTTCACAAGCATGTGAAGTTTTTCTTGAGCTACAGCAGCAGTCCTTTAACTGTATTACAAGAATAACTAAAAACAAAGCAAGCATCACATTAGAGAAGATCATATTAGTAACCCACCGGGACCCTCACTCTGTATGAACTTCCATAAACCAGAAATGACCGTGTAATTGTAACCATGTACATACATGCTCAGTGCACCGTACCATATTGCTATTTACATTTCCTGATTAATATAGTTCCTGAGATGTCAGATGGTAAAATAGGACATCTCTTTCCCCTAATTAGACATTGTCAGCGGTGTAACCTGGCTTTTAAAGGGATATGGAAGGTTCCTGAATTTTACTATGAATATATCTGTGTATTTATTTAATTTTATGTACTTTATTGTATTAAGAACTGCATATAAGCTCTGGCTAAAATCAAACAAATATTACCTGCTTGTGTCTGCTATTTGTATAGACACAGACATTGCTGTAATTGCTGTGCTGTCTCGTACTAACCAATCAGTGACCATCTCTCAACAACATACTGCTGAGATGGGGTCCCTGATAGGCTAGGACAAAAACAGAGTTTATAAGCATAAATAAAATAA
Source organism: Discoglossus pictus (assembly GCA_027410445.1). Classification (NCBI taxonomy): domain Eukaryota; kingdom Metazoa; phylum Chordata; class Amphibia; order Anura; family Alytidae; genus Discoglossus; species Discoglossus pictus. The sequence goes on from CM050163.1 coordinate 53,112,697, forward strand.
AGTACATAAAAGTAAATTGATATATATTATATACCTAGTAAAATCCATAAACCTTCCAGGTCCCTTTTGCTCAATCCAGCTCAGCACCTTAGGATCTATCCCTCTTCACCTTCGCATGTCTTCGGCAGCACTGACAGCTGCAATTACAGGAGCCATCGAGCAGAGTCAATTTTCGGGCGCCGTTATGTTTGATGTAAGGCAAAAAACGATTCTCCCCCTCCGACGTGGCGCCACTCGACACTGCTATGTTCGGTGCGGGCACTTGGCCCCCTAGGGCCTCGGCTGCGCCTCTCATAGCTCAAGGCCTTTTCTGTCGGCGCGCCTTATATGAAATTGGCAGCGCCATCTGTTGGTTGGCGGCGGGATGGTAGCTGTCAGAAAGGACCGCACCTTACAGTTACTTTAGAATTTGCGCCTGGTATATTGTGCCATGTGTGTTTGCATCGCTCAGTCGTGTCCGACTCTCTGGGAAATCATGCACCGCAGCACACCATCCTGATCCACTTGGTATTCATGGCAAAGATACTTGAGTTGGCTGCCAGTTGCTTCTCCAGTGGGCCACAGCATACACTCCTGGTATTCCCAGGTGGTCTCCTGTCCAAGTACTGAACTCTACATTGCTTCAGGGTGGTGTAATCTCTTGGTTCCCTGACTGGTATCGAACCTAGGTTGCGTCAGTGAAAGCACCGAATCCTAACCACTGGACCACCATGGAACCCGTATATTGTGCCACACTAGCATACTAGTTTTTGAATAACGATTAAAAACTTATTCAGAAGTTGAATTGCTTTTGGGGGCTTATCAACCAATGAGATCTACAGACTTAAGTACTCTCTCTTCATTTACTGTTATTTTCAATTAAGTTTAAACAGGTTTTACTTTTTTTTTCATGCAATGTAATATAATGTATAAAACATGCTCTTTTAAAGAAAAAAAATGTGTTGTGTTCCATGTCCCTTTAACATTTAGAAAGCATTGAGCTATATTGTTATGCAGTTTACATACTTAAAACCACAATGTCTAGTACAGTGGCCCCTATGTACTGCATTTTATGCATTTTTATTCATTTTATTCTTTTTGTATCATATTTTATTTTTGTAATCCAAGTGTTCTTAACCACCTAAATGAAGCTCAGGGACTACTAAAAGTTTTTGGAATACAGTTTAAAAACATCAAGTATATGAATTATTGTCATAATATACACTTGTACATTTTTATTCTCCAGGTATGTAGGACTATCAAACGATTCTTAGAACCAATATATAGCACATGTTGCTCAGCACATCTCCTTTTCTTCCATGAATTGCTTTGCCACATAATTGCATATCCAGTAATCGTGCTCTCTATACATTTCCTGTAATTTGCTTTGCAATACATTTAAATAAACATGTTATGCTTCCTCCTGTGCTTCATTATAGTTCTGCTTATGTATTTATTTTATAGAAATATGCGTATATTAGCAGCTTTCCCATAATCCTCAAAGATCATGAGATAAAAATTAAACTACACGGTTAATATTCCTCTCACAATGCCATTCTTAGCATGAGTCCAATATCTCATAGCACATCTTTTTACTGGAATAAACACTAAATTCACACTATCTCCAAGTGTGCATGCATACTTACATTTAAAGTTTTGAAGCTTTACTATTCAATTATATATATCAATTATATATATATATATGTATAATGTATGTCTGCATGCCAACATATATATATATATATATATATATATATATATATATATATATACAGTATATATATATATATATATATATATATATATATACACAAATACATCATAAATGAGGGGTCAAAACTTTCATGGGAAAGACATACTCCATAGCACCCTGTGGCTAAATCTGGTAATGCATGAATATGTGTAATTATGCTATTTTTGTGTCCCCTATTCATTTAATCTGGGGGGGGGTACTCAGTCCCTATGCCCCTGATGGACGCATCCATGGTATATTTGTGCATGTATGGGAGGGGCGTTGACATGTTGACATTTCTGCAGGACAGAGCTCGCAATGATTGTTTTGAGCTGCCGGCTTCTTCGCATGTGCGGTGGTTGGGGAATAGATGTGACATTTCAAAATCTCCAGTCATTTAACAGTTTCTTCCTCACTTCTCCCCCACTGCTCCTTCCTCTGTCTATAAATTAGTACATGCCCTCAGACTTCAAGCTGTAAGGAAATGCTCAAGTCAGATGAGATGGAAATTCAAAAGTTAAGATTTTCTATAAACTGGCTTTATGTTGATGATTTGCACTGCTACTGTTTGTTACAAACATGTGAGGTTTCTCCTAAAATACAGTGGTCCTTTAATTCCTGACTCATCTTGTTCTTTCATTCTAAATATAAATGAACTATTATTGACTGATGGGTATGATTTGCGGATGGGTTAAAGCTTACTCTTCATGTTACTGATGATGTTCATTATTTTATACTAGTAACTTGCCTGTCAAAAATGACGGTATAATATTTGAAGTGTCTCTACCCCCCTCCCTGTTGTCTCTCCCCCCTCCCATGTGTCTCTTCCCTACATCTCCCTCCCATGTGTCTCTTCCCCACATCTCCCTCCCCTTTGTCTCTTCCTCCCCTATTCTTCCCCTGTGTCTCCTCCTCCTCTCCCTCCCATGTCCCTCTTCCCCCTCTCCCTCCCCTGTGTCCTTCCCCCCTCTCCCAACCCCTGTGTCTCTCCCCCCTGAGTCTCTTCTCCCCCTCTCCCTCCTGTGTCTCTTCCTCCCTTCTCCCTCCCTGTGTCTCTTCCTCCCTTCTCCCTCCCTGTGTCTCTTCCCTCCCACTCCCTCCCCTGTGTTTCTTCCCTCCTTCTCCTGTGTCTCTTTCCCCCTCTCCCCTATCTCTCTCCCACCCCTGCCCATGTCTCTCTCCCACTCTCTACCTGTCTCCCCCCCATGTCTCTCTCCCACTCCATGTCTTTCTCCCACCCTCTCACCTGTCCCACCCCGCCATCTGTCCCTCCCCCCTCGTGAAGCGGAATGCGAGTGTGTGACTCACCCAGCGCATTGCGCATCTGCCTGTTGGGGCACGCTATGCTCATGCTCGCATGCGTGATTTGTGCCGTGCTATGTGCATGCACCCTTGTCAAAGTGTGTAACCTTCCACCGCCAATGCGCATGCACTGCAGGAGCGTTACACACTTTGACAACTATTATATTACTAGCAACTTGCCCGTCAAAAATGATGGGGCAATAAATAGACATAGGTGGTATTGTATTTTATTTGTATTGTATTGTAATGTAATGTATATGTTTTGTATGTATTTCCTTTTTAGGTGTGTAATGTTTTTTTTTCTGTAGTGGGGGGGTTGTAATGTAGGTTTTTTTATTTCTTGTCATGGAGTTTTTTTATTTTTTGCAATATATTTTTTTATTTTCTGTAATGTAGCTTTTTATTTTCTGTAAAGTATTTTTTTTATTTGTTTATGGTGGTGTGTATTGACCCCCATGAGTGACATGGTAAATTAAGGGCTGATGGGGGTCTGTATTGACCCCCATGAGTGACAGGGTTAATTAAGGTATTATGGGGGTCTTTATTGAACTCCATGAGTTACAGGGTTAATTAAGGGATGATGGGGGTCTGTATTGACCCCCATGAGTGACAGGGTTAATGAAGAGATTATGGGGCTCTGTATTGACCCCCATGAGTTACAGGGTTAATTAAGGCATTATGGGGTCTGTATTGACCCCCATGAGTGATATGGTTAAGTAAGGGATTATTAAGGGATTATGGGGGTCTGTATTGACCCCCATGAATGACAGGGGTAATTACGGGATTATGGAGTGTGTGTTAACAACCATGACTGACAGAGTTGATTAAGGGAGTATGGGGGTCTGTATTGACCCCCAGGAGTGACAGGGTTATTTAGGGGCTCCTGGGGCTCTGTATAGAGCCCCATGAGGGATAGGGTTAATTTTTTATTTAGCACAGGTCCTTTAAGGACCTTTACGGTCCTTTAAGGAAACGCAAGGCGGGAAATTCAAATTTTGTTTGCAGAGGGAACCCCCACTGCGAGGGATAATGTGAGCGGCAGGGAATTTAGACCTTTTAAATGCAGTGCCGGACACGATCGTTACTTCCACTGCAAGGGTTAATGTCGGGACATTGCGGGTATCCCCCATGGGGACCCCCAGCATGGGCTTAATGTGGGCACACTTCAGGGGTCCGATCGGACCTCCGCAGCAAGGGGTTAATGTGGGGTTAATGTGGGGTCCCGAGCATATCTAAGATCTCTTAATGGGGAGGTTTCTCCAAGTTTTATGCGGCTGGCAGTGTTTTGCGCGATCCGTGTATTTTTTTTTATTAATGTGTTTTGGGGTTTGAGCGGTTCGGGCAGTTACTGCGTTGTTTTTTAACCTCAGGTTAAGTCCTGCGGCTCATCATTTTGGGTCACAGGCAAGGAGGGAGTGGAAGACGGGAAGAGAGACAAAGGGGAGGGAGAGGAGGAGGGGAAGAGAGACACAGGGGAGGGAGAGGAGGGGGGGAAGAGCCACACAGGGTAAGAAGAGGAGGAGGGGAAAAGAGACACAGGGGAGGGAGAGTAGGAGGGGAAGAGAGACACAGGGTATGGAGAGGAGGAGGGGAAGAGACACAGGGGAGGGAGAGTTTTTTGTGTAAGTCCCGCGTGTTTAATTGGCTTGCAATGTGAAAGGAAATTATATTATTGTTACTTATTATACATACTGAGTAAACTTTAACCCATCTGTAGTGAACCAGCCCACATCTCAGTTTATGCTCTTCTTATAATGGCTGAAGCTCAAATATTTTGGCCATAACCTGAGACAGCAGGATTCCCTAGACAAGACTCTGATGCTGGGGAAGATTGGATGAATGGATGGATAGATGAGTGATTCAGGCAGTGAACATGAGCTTCATGGAGCTCAGAGGGACAGATGAGCCTGGCGTACTGCTGTTCATAGGATCGCAGAGTCAGACTGAATGGCTAAACAACAACAATAATGTCTGTCTACAAACTGCCCTCCTACTCTCAATATATCTACAATTGTTCCATTTTTGTAATTTACAGCGGTATATGAAAAAAATAATTATAAAAATATAAATACATTTTTAATAAACAGCTCTTTCAAATGTACTCTGATAAAAGATTATGGATACATACTTTTAGTTTCATTTGGAGCAAGGGCTGTCCATTTATTTGGATAGTTAATAATGCTGTCACAATGTAATATTTACTTTCTGCAGTCTAGGACAGATGAGTATGATGGTTTAAGACACTATTTTTTCAGTTCCCTTTCAAGGATCTGAATCAAGAACATTTATTAATTATACCCTCTTCAATAAAACATTGAAGTAGAAGAGAAGGTAATAGTTATGGATAATATGAATGGTAGTCAGGAGCTTGGAGGGTCTATAACATGAACTTCCCCCCAGCATAACAAGCATTGGGTAGAATTTACTAAGCATCTGTGTCTGAGATATGCATCCCTGTATTTACTAAGCATTATTTCTTATGGGGGGGGAATTGATAGCACAGGCCTTGTCACCTCATCTCAGACACATGAAATTCTTAGTAAATTTAAAAAAGTGTGCTACATAGAAACCGGTATATTTCTTATTAACCTAATACACATCTGTACATTTTTATTCTCCTACTGTGTAGAGCCTATCAATGTATTGCTGTGAGATATAACTGCATATCTAGTGATGTTTAGCAATCCACTACCATGTACTTATTCCAGTGATTTGACTCTCAATACATTTAAAAAACAAGTTATGTTTCCTGCTGGGTGCTTTTACACAGAATACAATTGTGTCTTCTTCACAATCTCTCTCTCTCTCTCTCTCTCTCTCTCTCTCTCTCTATATATATATATATATATATATATTATGTGTCCATTCTTGCTTTTTCTCACTCTTGTCACAGAAATTAACTCTCATTTCATACAACAGTCTTATCAGAGGGTTGAAAAGGTGTTTTTCTTTTTGAAAGTGGTGCGGAATTAATGGGGATACAAGCATTCAAAGTTAGGATTCAAAGTTTAGAATCCTAACAACAACTCCTGAATCTGCCATATGCATAATGATCTGCATCATCCGGTGCCACTAACTAGAACCAGCTGTGCAGTCTGAGTGAGAAAGTGGTCCATGTCTTGTATTAGTAACTTTTTTTTTTTTTGTGAATTTGAATTATCATGCTTTAAACATTACCAAAGATGTGTTTGCCTGAAAAGAATAACTAACAGGAAATGATAGGAGGTCTCCACGATGAGACATAGGACTATTGGTGACTATATCTACCCCCCCCCCCCTTGCTGTTATTTAAAAAAATATGTTCATTTTGCAATTTTTATTAATTAGCCTTACACATAGACCCTCATAAGTTCATTCTTGTACACCCGTTCAAGCAATTTTGAACATATATTCAATCTGTATTTTTGGCAATTGGGTCATTATTGTCCCGTATTTTGACCTTTACTAGGGTCATTTTTTGAACTCCTGAGTAATTAATTTCTCAGTTTTTTTTATGCAGCATATATTTCAGTTTTTAAATTGTGTAAATAAAATTGTTCTTTTTAAGTTTTGAGGCATAAATCACAAACACGTTAGGTTTTCCAAAATTACACCTTCCTTTAAACTCCAGTGAATACGATAAGGCCAAATTTCACTTTCTCTATTCCCAAACTGCTAAATTCCAGTGTTTACAGTGTCCGGTGTATGAAATAAAAAGAAAAAATCCTCATTTTGTCATGTTTTCTAAAAAAAAAATATCTAAAATTTCTTCCCCCAGTTTTCGCACTAAATTTAGTTTTTTTTTACAAAATATGTGCTTTGGAAAGTAAAATGAATGCTCCCTACACTTCAGTTTGAAAGGGTCATTTATAACGTATTTTTTCAGCTTGTCTGCTACTTTATTTTTAGACTTGTCAAGTGAAGGATACAGAAGGAGACTTGTAATATGCCCTCCAAAATAACATGCCATTGAATTCCGTAAGATTTATTTATTGTCATACCGTATATTTTTACGTTATTTCCAATCTATGATAGTAACCCATATAAGATATCAAATTAAATATAACATGAAAAAGTAAATACAAACTTGAAGGAAACCTGTTTCTAGATATATTCAAGGAATTTCTTTTCCAAACAAAAAGTACTTTCAGATTAAAATAATGCATTACTGTTTCACTTCCACTCGTTCAGCAATAAAATTATGGGCCAGCCATAATATAATGGAGACTTTCATGGCTTGCAGGCAAAAGGATGTTTTGTAAAATTCTTGGACAGGATTTGTTTGTTTACTTTTTCCTAATAAAATGAAAACCACACTCTCCATCGAGAAAGTATGTTGTTGAAGTTGAATGTTTACCTTTACAAAAATGTAATGAGCCTAGACTGAGACTCTTAAAGCGCCATCAACTATTTAGGAAGATGCCAGTATTGAACATCAGCTTAAACAAACGTATAATAACAAAGTTCCTCATTCTTTTACATGTAACAATTAAAAAATTAACATTAATGAAAAAGCAAAAAAAGTGTTATTTTTCAGAATTTTTAATGTGCTTCTCCTCCCATCTTTTATAATGCCCATTTGCCATTGGTTGGTGGCAAAGTGTGATAAAATCACTGTCCTAGGCTCAATGCACATTTTATCAACACCCATGTTTTATAGTGTTCCGATTTAAGTACTCTTTAAAACACCATTATTACATAGTTACATAGCAATTGAGGTTGAAAACTTTTAGTCCATCAAGTTCGACCTTTTTAGATCTCCTCTGATCTGCAATATGCATATTAATTGTTAATTAAGTCTTAAAAAACAAAACTTTTCGTGATAACGAGCAATATATTTTTAGAAGGTTGAAAATAATTAAATGTAGGCTATTTTTGTTGCTGTTTTTTAGTTGTTCAGTCATGTCTGACTCCTTGTGACCATATGGAACGCAGCACGCCAGGTACGTCAGTCAGTCACTGTCCCTCATGTTCATTGCTTCAATGATCTCATCTATCCAACTCCTCCTCTGACGTCCCCTTCTTCTTTTGCCTTCAATATTTCCCAGCATCAGAGTCTTCTCTAGGGAATTGCCGTCTCATGATATGGCCAAAATATTTGAGCTTTAGCCTCCTGATCAAACCTTCCAGTGAACAGTTTGTCTGGATTTCCTGTAGTACTGATTTATTGGATCTTCTTGTAGTCCAAGGGACTCTACGTAGTTTTCGTTAACACCACAATTCAAAGGCGCTCAGCCTTCTTTATGGTCCAGCTCTCACATTTGTATATCACTACTGAGAATACCATAGTTCGAATTATGTGGACCTTTGTTGATAGTGTTATATATGTAAAATCCATCACTGCCTCCACTTCTTCCCCATCTATTTGCCAGGAATTGATATTGCCGTTTGCCATGACCTTCATCTTTTTACCGCTGAGCAACACACATATATATATATATATATATATATATATATATGATAGACTATACTTGTTAATAATTACATAAAATTATGCTTTAATGGCTAATGGTGGCAGACTTTGCTTTTGATTCTAACATGCCTACACACTGTAGAGTAATAGACAGAACATTACAGGGAGTGCAGAATTATTAGGCAAATGAGTATTTTGACCACATCATTCTCTTTATGCATACTACCAATTAAGCATATTAGGTGATGTGCATCTCTGTAATGAGAAGGGGTGTGGTCTAATGACATCAACACCCTATATCAGGTGTGCATAATTATTAGGCAACTTCCTTTCCTTTGGCAAAATGGGTCAAAAGAAGGACTTGACAGGCTCAGAAAAGTCAAAAATAGTGAGATATCTTGCAGAGGGATTTCAGCACTCTTAAAATTGCAAAGCTTCTGAAGCGTGATCATCGAATAATCAAGCGTTTCATTCAAAATAGTCAACAGGGTCGCAAGAAGCGTGTGGAAAAACCAAGGCGCAAAATAACTGCCCATGAACTGAGAAAAGTCAAGCGTGCAGCTGCCACGATGCCACTTGCCACCAGTTTGGCCATATTTCAGAGCTGCAACATCACTGGAGTGCCCAAAAGCACAAGGTGTGCAATACTCAGAGACATGGCCAAGGTAAGAAAGGCTGAAAGACGACCACCACTGAACAAGACACACAAGCTGAAACGTCAAGACTGGGCCAAGAAATATCTCAAGACTGATTTTTCTAAGGTTTTATGGACTGATGAAATGAGAGTGAGTCTTGATGGGCCAGATGGATGGGCCCGTGGCTGGATTGGTAAAGGGCAGAGAGCTCCAGTCCGACTCAGACGCCAGCAAGGTGAAGGTGGAGTACTTGTTTGGGCTGGTATCATCAAAGATGAGCTTGTGGGGCCTTTTCGGGTTGAGGATGGAGTCAAGCTCAACTCCCAGTCCTACTGCCAGTTCCTGGAAGACACCTTCTTCAAGCAGTGGTACAGGAAGAAGTCTGCATCCTTCAAGAAAAACATGATTTTCATGCAGGACAATGCTCCATCACACGCGTCCAAGTACTCCACAGCGTGGCTGGCAAGAAAGGGTATAAAAGAAGAAAATCTAACGACATGGCCTCCTTGTTCACCTGATCTGAACCCCATTGAGAACCTGTGGTCCATCATCAAATGTGAGATTTACAAGGAGGGAAAACAGTACACCTCTCTGAACAGTGTCTGGAAGGCTGTGGTTGCTGCTGCACGCAATGTTGATGGTGAACAGATCAAAACACTGACAGAATCCATGAATGGCAGGCTTTTGAGTGTCCTTGCAAAGAAAGGTGGCTATATTGGTCACTGATTTGTTTTTGTTTTGTTTTTGAATGTCAGAAATGTATATTTGTGAATGTTGAGATGTTATATTGGTTTCACTGGTAAAAATAAATAATTGAAATGGGTATATATTTGTTTTTTGTTAAGTTGCCTAATAATTATGCACAGTAATAGTCACCTGCACACACAGATATCCCCCTAAAATAGCTAAAACTAAAAACAAACTAAAAACTACTTCCAAAAATATTCAGCTTTGATATTAATGAGTTTTTTGGGTTCATTGAGAACATGGTTGTTGTTCAATAATAAAATTAATCCTCAAAAATACAACTTGCCTAATAATTCTGCACTCCCTGTATATTCAGACAATATCTCTGTTGAAAGACTGCCACTGTGAACAGCCACAAGATGACTATTTTGAAAAGTAAATCCAGTAGGTTAACCCTCACCCTCAGGCCCCAGGTAAAGATGGAAGTGACCAAGGCACAGAGTCAATTACATTTAAGAATGGCCTTTTTTCTCATGACTTAACTATAGTGGTTCTCTAAAGATAAAAAAAAACATTTGGATTAGTCAAGAGTAATTTTATCTGACAGCCAGCGATTATCTGGACATTAAACACATTTGGTCCCATTTTTAAATTACTGTGAATATGAAGATTTGTGTACTGGATCTCACATTTCAGCCACATAGTGCTCCTTTAAATGAACTATAGACAACAGTGACAAAGCAGTCATACTTATTTATTTAAAATGCAAAGGGAATCTCACACCAAAAAACCTATTGGTTTTATGTCAAGTAAATAAACATGGGTGTATTTGAATTTTATGCTGCCCTCAGCCATTCAGATGTGTGGAGCTGCCCCACGCCCCACTTGCAGCTTCTCCTTCTACTTTCTACATCTCAAATCCATGGGTGTAGGCACTAAAGGGGGTGGGGGGGACAAATCCCCCCCGATTTTTCAATGTTTGTACGTATGTGTACATAAGCTATTTTACGGCTTGTGTATACAATGAGCTGTATCCACCCAGTATTATTCTGGCTCCTACACCCCTGGTCAAATCATATGTTTATGTGTGTTTGTGTATATATATCTGGCATGTCAAAAAGTGTCAAGTACACATATAGACAGAAATATCACTGCATATACAAACATATTACAATTACTGCACAGGATCTTCATCTTGCTGCCCCCTAAAATGTGCTGCCCTAGGTCTGGGCCTCGGCAGAAACACAGCCATGGGAATAAGTAAATCATTTTTGTGGCTCCTCTCTGTTCACTAATAGGGTGCAAAATGTCCTCTTGGGTTTGACATTGACCCAGCTGTGACATCCATATTTTTTTCTGTGACAGGAGCAGTGTGAGAGCAGTTGATGTTAGCATCATAAAGACGGCTCATGAGCAAAGGGCAGATGGACCCTGCAGGGGAATATACAGGCTTGGCTTGGAATCTGTCTGGCCATATGTGCACAGGGTAGGGCACATTTATAAATAATCCATAAAATCAATGCTAAGAAATTCAAACTAACATTAAGATTTCATATTTCAGTAAACTTCGTCATTTTCTGTTATCAATTTAAAAAAGTACTTTTAAGAAAGAGTGACCTGAAGCTCAGCCTCCTTGTTTTTTTTTTCTGCAACAAAGTTATGTTTTATATGTTTGTCTTTATCTATTTGTCCGTTTGAAATGTTATTGGCATTTCCCATGTCAGTGACTTTAATTTAATTAAAACTGCACATTAATGAAGTATATAACAAACACACAGCATTAGCAGCTGTGCAAGCTATACACACAAAAACATTAATAGAAACAAAATCAGATTTTGTGAAGAGTTTCTATGAATAGACTATTCCATCTTGTCTAGTTTCATCAACGCCTGTAGCTGGAGCCTGGTGGTCAAGGAAGGAATATACGCACACCAATACATACATACATATATTCTGTATAATCAAGCTTCTACCTTTGTCTTAGACTTTAAGAGAAAATGGAGAGAGGAACCTCAAGAACTGTTACTTTCCTTTAATAGAAAGCTAAAAGTATTCCTGAAAAAATGGTCTGTCCAAACAAAAAAGGGACGGTTTGTTGCCTCACAACCTGGAATTAACATGGATTGTTTGAGGATTTGCATCATTTAATTTACAGAACATGCCCACAACTTTGAAGATGTTTTTTTTTTTATTGTGAAGCAAACAACAAATAGGACAAAATAACAGAAAAAGTCAATGTGCATAACTATTAACCCCCTAAAGAGAATACTTTGTAGCGCAATCACAGATTTGTCGCTTTGAATAAGTCTCTATGAGCTTGCCACATCTTACCACTGGGATTTTTTCCCATTCCTCCTTGCAAAACTGCTCCAGCTACTTCAAGTTGGATGGTTTGCGCTTGTGAACAGCAATCTTTAAGTCTGACCACAGATTTTCTATTGGATTGAGGTCTGGGCTTTGACTAGGCCATTCCAACACATTTATATGTTTCCCCTTAAACCACTCAAGTGTTGCTTTAGAAGTGTGTTTGGGGTCATTGTCCTGCTGGAAGGTGAACCTCCGTCCTAGCCTCAAATCACACACAGAGTGGTACGGGTTTTGCTCAAGAATATCCCTGTATTTAACACCATCCATCTTTCCCTCAACTCTGACCAGTTTCCCAGTCCTGGCTGCTGAAAAACATCCCCACAGCATGATGCTGCCACCACCATGTTTAACTGTGGGGATGGTGTTCTTTGGGTGATGTGATGTGTTGGGTTTGCGCCAGACATAGCATTTTATTTGATGGACGAAAAGTTCAATTTTTGTCTCATCAGACCAGAGTACCTTTCTCCATACAGTTTGGGAGTCTCCCACATGCCTTTTCGCAAACTCAAAAAGTGCCATTTTGTTTTTTGCTGAAAGTAATGGCTTTCTTCTGGCCACTCTGCCCTAAAGTCCAACTCTATGGAGTGTACGGCTTATTGTTGTCCTATGTACAGATACTCCAGTCTCTGCTGTGGAACTCTGCAGCTCCTCCAGGGTTACCTTAGGTCTCTGTGCACCCTCTCTGATTAATGCCCTCCTTGCCCGGTCTGTGAGTTTTGGTGGGCGTCCGTCTCTTGGCAGGTTTGCTGTTGTGTCATGTTCTTTCCATTTGGTTATGATAGATTTGATGGTGCTCCTGGGGATCATCAAAGATTTGGATATTTTTTTATAACCTAACCCTGACTTGTACTTCTCAACAACATTGTCCCTTACTTGTATGGAGAGTTCCTTGTTCTTCATGGCAGTGTTTGGTTAGCAGTGCCTCTTGCTTAGGTGTTAAAAAAGGTGAGTATATGTAATGACAGATCATGTGACACTTAGATTGCACACTGATGGACATCATTTCACTAATTATGTAATTCTGAAGGTAATTGGTTGCACCAGAGCTTTTTATGGGCATCATAACAAAGGGGCTGAATACATACGCACATGCCAATTTTCTGTTTTCTATTTCTAAAAAATAGCTTTATGGATATATATTTCTCATTTCACTTCACCAACTTAGACTATTGTGTTCTGATTAACAAAACATTGAACTTAAGGCTGTAATGTAACAAAATAGGTTATGGGCACATTTGCATGTCCCTGCCCAGGTTCCCAGAATGCAGTGTAATAACTGTATCTCTCATAATTCTGAGCAGGAAACACTTTTTTTAAACTTGTTTTAGACGTTCAAATGGGAACACAAATGTACTATTTATTTACTGTGTGTGTGCGTGTGCGTGTTAGCTGTTTCGATAGGGACCATAGCAAAGAGAAAGGACAAGTATCAAATGGGTTTTGGACATGTACAAATCTGAATACACCAAGAAAAACCTACAGTATATATGCCCATGATAATACTTCTCACCTGACATCAAAATTTACTTTTCTGAAGGCAAAAACATCAATAGATTTAAATTTCAAGAAATTAAACATTTTTGTCTGGAACAAAAATCCTGACTTCACAGAATCAACAAAGTATACTGGATTGATTATCCTTTCATTTGAAAGCTATAAATTATTTTACTTTCAACAGAAATAATATTCCCCATCTGTGTTTGTGTATTTCCTCCTTCCAGCATTTGGAAATGCTACCAAATTCTGTTTTCTTGAAATGTGAACATGAATCTGCCCTTTGGCTTCCAGCCGAAAGCTTTTTTTTTTTCCCTCTGAGATTCAGCTGTTCATATAAATTGGTGTTGACTGCCCTGCTATGTGTCCATTGATTTACAAACCACAGCTCTAACCATTAGCAGCTCTTTGCTGACAAACTACAAAACAGTAATGAAGGTTTTGCTGAGTTTCCTCACGTTCAATATATTTTTTCTTTTCACGTCTTCGGCTCCCCCGACGTGCTATTCAAGGGTTGTAACTTTGAGCAAAGAAATTACAGAATCTTATCAAATTTTACAGAAAACTGTGCCACCAGTAAGTAAATAGAAGAGACTGCACAAAGAAGACTATTGCTGCCAGCCTATTGACAATAATTGACAATAATTACATTTTTTTTTAATACAGGGACCCTGCATGGATACACTTCCAGCTCTTTATCTGGATATTCATGTAAGTTGTTTTTTTTATCATTTATTCCATGTGTACTGTGCATTATATGCAATATAATCTAATTATGTATCATTTAACCTAGATATACATACATCATCATTTATTCTATATATAGAATACATTATATATAATATAATCTATATGTACTGTAGATAACATTTCATATAATCTATTTATACTACAGATCATTTAGTTATCTTTTTTTTAGATGTGTTGTAGATTATGTGTAACAGAAACTGTATATATTATAGAATATCATTAACCTATATGTATTTTAGATTGTTAAATAATTTATGTAAATGATAATTTAATCTATATATACTACAGGTTATTTATCATGTTATCTATATTTACTGTAGATTTTGCATAATTTAATCAATATGTAATGTAGATGATATTTGTTAATCTTTGTTCTGTATATTATTTAGCAATGATCTTCATGCACTGGAGATTCATTAGAATTTATATATATATTTAGTGTGGGTTATGTATTTAACCTATGTGTACTATATAGCTCTCAATGGTCAATCCTAGGACTAGTGCTGGTCACTAAGGCCCTCATTCAATTGCAATTTGGCCAATTGAATAGGGGTCTAAATAAGCACATAACATATTTTTTTTAAAGAAGTTTTTAGTTAGTAAAAACCTTGCTTTTGGATAGATGTTTACTAACTAAAATACTCTTTAAAAAATATATGTTATGTGCTTATTTAGACCCCTATTCAATTGGCTAAATCGCAATTGAATGAGGCCCTAAGACTTTATCTACGGGTCGTCAGAAAAAAAAGGAAACCCAAGTGTTCTTATGTATTACCGCTATTTATCATTTATTTTTATTTCTACTGTAGATTAAGTTTAATTTCATTGAGAGGATTTCTTGCATTATATGTTGTGGTCCAGATAAACTAAATATTGCTAAGGTAGTTAACAACCTGTGTTACATCTTTTCTAAGCCTAATTTATAAGTCCACCATTAATTAACATAAAAAATACATGCAGCAAATTAAATACAGTTTAATGTACCCCTCGCCACCTCTTTGATTAACCTGATCACTATTGCAATTACATTATTCATGTATTTACAGGATAGCCTAATAGGTGTTATTACAGTCAAAATCTTTCACTTTCTTTCAGTAGTGCTCAGGGCAATGAGAGGGGTGGGGAGGTGGTACAGTAGTGATCATTAATGAGGGAAACTGTATTTTAAATTATATTTTCTAGCTAAAGAATAGCTTTGCTGCTGTTTGTACAATTATTTTTATCATGAGTTTATGGTGAGCTAAAAAATAGTCTTAAAATGAAAAGTGTATACATTAACCTTTTAAATATTGTGCATTTTGATGACATTATTGCATTTTGCAGATAATAGTGAATGACAAATAGTAAATAGTTTAAGTAGTAGAATATCAATCAAATTTTTAAATAGATATAGACTTATGCTGACATTTTGGAGAACTTTTAGGCAACCTATTTCTATGGTATTCTATAGGGTATATGTACTTAGGTTATCAGCTCCAACACAGCGCCCTTCATAGCGAAGCGAGGTGAACAGTTGAGTCCTACAACTGCTCTAGTCTCTCGAATCGAGCAGTTGAGGCATGCGACTGCGAGACCCGTGGGACTTAGGCTGCAATGAGCACAGAAGGTGCTCATTGCAGTGCTTCCGATGAGCGCCGAACATGCTCATTGCAAGCCCAGTAGAATTTAGGACCAAACCATGGAAAACGTCCGAACCACCAACTGGTATTGCGAGCCCCGTAGGACTTCGGACCGAAGCATGTAAAGCGCCCCAACCCTCCAAAAAACGCAATTAAGCCTCAAATTCACTTCCACATTCACACACAGCACGTGGGGAGAGCCATGGAGCCTGTGAGTGAGGTTGCAAGTGAATTTGAGGCAGTTTTTTCACAATCGAAAATCGCCTAAGCGAGAAAAAAAATGGCAGCCGAAAAAACCACAGAAAAAAAAACAGATTGAAAACGAGGTTGAAGGAAGTAAAAAAGAGCAGTAACACTTGACGCAAGCCAGTAACACTTACACCAAGGCAGTAACACTTATAGCGTGGCCCCTAAACTACATGGGGGGGCGCTCATTGCAGGGCGCTGAAGGTGCTCAAGTTCAAGGCCTATAAAGTACACAGGGGGAGAGGCTTGCAATGAGCAGCGAGCCACGCGCTCAGAGGGACAAAATCCTTATATTGTGTGGCAAACAGCATTGCCAGATTTACAATTTTATTCCCGTAATTTTTGACGGGCAATTTCCTAGTATGAGACGTCATTTTGGACTATATGCATAAAACACTTGTGTTTATCCACCTTTACAATGCAACAAGCACTGCAGCACAAAGCCACTTGGAGTTGGAGGTTTACACTTTAACTTAAATAAAAGCCTAAACATTAAATTCTGATTTCAATTACAATTTTTCATGGTGTGCTTTATTATAAGTCAGTAATATATTGTACTTTACGATGTTCTTTTCAAGGGGAGGGTCGTTACTATGCTGGAGGAAACTATGATGCGTGCATGATCTCTATTCAGTTTTATTGATAGGCTGTCACTTTGCTGCGGCACTTAACAATATAATTGATCAGTAGTTTCACTCACAGTTGAGTAGCCAGGCCAACAAGCAGTTTTGTAAATGTCCAACATAGAAGTCACCAAGCAAGCAAACTCTCCCTCTCTCTCCTCTTCTTTAAAATATTTGATAGGTTCAAAAACATTCAAATAATTTGTAATGATATATTTTACTGTATATCGGCTTAGTTACTCCCTGGAGTGTGAGTATGGGCAATCACTTGTATTGCATATGACTAACACTGAAGATAGTAAATTCTGAGCCCCAGGGGATCATCATCAATTATTGTCTATAATCTGTTATCATCAAGAGATAAAGAAGGTGAGTGGATCAGAACCACTGACAGACATGAAAAGATTGCAATTCTAATTTTACAATAGGTAAATGTGTTTTTGATAACATTTGGCGAATTAAGTGCTTGTTAACACTTTAAGTGGCAAATTCAATTTCAAAAGGTTGCTTTGCGGCAGCATTAGATTTCAACAATTTTTAAATTCGGAAAGACAAAAAAAACAATGAGTGATTCATAAATAAGCTCACTGAGAGTAACATTTACCCTAAGGCAGCAACACTTAACCCAAGGCAGTAACACTAACCGCAAGGCCCCTAAAGAACACGAGGGGGCTCGCAACTTAGTTCTATCAGGGCAACGGTCCAGGATTTGTACATCACCTCCAGCTGTGCTCACTTGAATCAATCAGAATGAATGCGACTACTCATATATGCAGAAAGAACTTGATTACACAACTAGAGAGACCCAGAAATGTTGTACTGTTGCCGACACTCATAAGACCAAGCTGCCTACTACTGTACTAGAAAATTATAAGAGCAAAATAACAAGGGTCCGATTCAATTGCCCAATTCGTACATTTATACACACTTAAGATAAAGTTGTTTTAGGGAGCAGCCATAATAAGGGGACTTGGTATTTAGAGGAGCCAGTGCCTGGAGGAAGTGAGTCTTGGGGGAAGGGACCTTCTTTAGGATGGGGTCTTGAGGGTTAGGAAATTAAAAGGTGCCAGTGGCTGGGGAACGGGCTCTTGGGGGGTAGAGAGATGCTTTAGAAAGTTGTTATGGGGATAAGAAAATTAAGAGGGGAATGCCTAAAGTAGGGGATCTTGGGGGAAAGGGAACTGTTTTTGGTAGGGGTTGTTTGCAAGTAGTGCCAAGGGTGGGGGAGAAGGTGGCACTTAGTTGGCACGGTTTGGGTGGCCCAATTTTTTTTTTGTGTACTAGAACCTACATTCTCTAGTGCTGCTACTGAAACTAACCATTTATATGAAATATTCCTTACAAAATGGAAAAAAGATACGTAACTACAACAATCAAATTTTGCACCAAAAATGTAATCAGGAAGATATAGCATGCAAGAAAATTGGCGAATGTAAACCACTATTAGTTTCAAATGGTGCCAAATAATAAATAAATACATAAATAAAAGTCATAAACTAATCCAACAAATGAATCAGCTCCATGTGAAAGCAAGCACAGTTCCAACTGTTCCTTTGACAACTCATAATTCCATCTCTTTCCCAGAATTCCTGTGTCATGACAAAACTGCGCACATTCATCTCAACCCCAAAATGTGGGAGAATACCAAGAGTAACTGCTTTGAAAAAGAAAGTGAGGAATTTGTACAACATCATGAATACATTCTGCAAACGAGTATGTTATTTCCATGTGTCTTTCTAAGTTTCTTCTCTTATGTAGTCGATATTTTTGTAAATTAAGTTTTGTTTTTTTAATCATTCTTTAGGACCTGGTCTTCTTCACTGATGACTGCAATGCTCTTGAACCTCCTCGGTTGACTTCTGCTACCACAGTTCCACCCATTCCAAGCTTAAACGAAGAGTAAAGACCACCTGGTTTATTTAAACACTACAGTTCTTATTTATTAGATTAGCTTTCTACTGTCAAATAAAGTAAATGGACAAATGTATATCTTTAGGAAAAGCCGATAAAGTTATTCCTTAATTGGACTCTGTCACCCCAATAGGAAGTTGGTTTCATTTTAAAGGACAACTGTACAATGAAAAAAATATATTTGAAAAATTTAACTCTAACAAAGAGCACTATTAAGACAAAAGATATAATACAGCAAGATTTCAATTAGAAAAAAATAAATGTTAACATCTCTGCTAGCACCTTGGGGAATATATTGGCGGAAGTTGTATGTGCGAAAGGACATTTATAGTTCTAGAGAGACATGGTTGCATTTTCTGAAGCAAGGAGTTTGCTTCTGGGTCAGTGATGTAGAAGGGGCATATTGGCAAATTCAATTTTATACAATTATCTTAGCAAAGGTTCACTCTTCCCTCTGTCCCCACCCCTGGACCCCAGCAGTAAAGAATTAATGGATATAAAATAACTGACAATGAAGGGGAAACAATTACCAAAGTGGTAGTATAAACTGCAATAGTTTTTAAAGGAACTCAGAAAAAAAACCTTTGTAGATAATTTTCTTGAGCAAATTTAAATAATGGTCAAAATAGAGTAAAACGTTATTAAATCAATCACTGATTGCATCTCCTCTTATCATATCCAATTGCTCTTGAAAGCATTTAGACCTGTCTCCTCACCAACCCTCCACCCTCCCTTTAATGGGCCTTAGGAGATAACACTTAACTGGAGGCTGATACATTATTCTTTGAAAATAATTTTAATATTGAATTCTAAATTATTACGTAGGAATATTATTAATAATAAATGCATAATTAAAATAACTAGGGTTTTACTTTAAGTAAGCAACTTCTTAACTCTTTCCCTTTCAAGTCAATGAACTTGCTGATCGATTTGTAATAAGATAATGCAGAAAAATAGGCTCAGGGCTTTCTTAAACCAGTATGCATAAGAGTAGAGAAAAAACTCTCAAGGAAACTGAAAATTCACAAAACAGAAAGCAAATAAGGATTGGCTTGAATTATTTTTCGAACTTACCTATCAGTTTATAAATGGGTTTTCTGTAATGTCCACTAACAAAAATGTCCATAGACTGTTTTGCAGGGGTCACAATGATTATTTCATATGGGGAAAACCATGATTGCAGCCTTGGCCAAATATAGTCCTAAATGCTTAGTGAATCTAGATCATTTACTCAAATGACTGAAATCATTCGCTAAAGGCCATTGTATTGATTGAATAGCCATTTATAAAATTCTTTGCTTTCCATTTGGTAAGTCGAGAGAGCCTTTGCTCTTAGTAATAATGTAGCAGAATGCTTAGTGTCTCTTGATTGTGCCGACAATCTTGTCAGTGTCATATGGAATGGTGGATTATTTAGAAGATAGATACCGGAAGCACATATATGTATTTAGTTAGGATGTAGGTATTTTATAAATGATTTTATGATTCATTTAATTTTTTTTCATCTGTATAACATTTATTGTAAGTACATGTATGGAATATATTGATTGGGTCAATAAATATTTTGAGTCTTCTGCCCTCTAAATCATTAAAAAAATGTGTAGTTGATGAAGGCTAATTTAGTGTGTCATTGATAAAACAAATAGACAGAGATTTAGATATCTTACATATCCAGAAGTTGATTGGATGACACCTTGACAAGTATTCCATTTGGAATTTTTAGTTTTGCAAATGGAAGTGGTTTTAAATGTTTTTTTATCAATCAAAATCTATCAACTTAACAAACCACACTCTGTCATTAGTATTATGAGGTTCAAGACTAAGGATGTTATAAGAAGGATATACTAAGTCTTGGGTTAGCTTGTCATGTACTGAAATGTATATTATGCATCTTAATAATAAAAACAAT
Organism: Discoglossus pictus; assembly: GCA_027410445.1. NCBI lineage: Eukaryota > Metazoa > Chordata > Amphibia > Anura > Alytidae > Discoglossus > Discoglossus pictus. The sequence goes on from CM050163.1 coordinate 53,133,343, forward strand.
TTACCAATAACTAAAAAATAGTTACATTTTTATATAGATTCTGTTTTTTTATGTATTGATGAATTGTAACAAAATAATCAGCAGTGCCAAATATTTCAGAAATCTGTCTAGTTGCAAAGTAATTAAATGGCAAAAAAAGTCTGTCCTAGTTAGAAGTTCTACTGAAGAGTTCCTACAGGAAATTAATAGTTATAGAAAACAAGATGCACAGAGCTAGAGAACAGATATGAACATATCATGTTGTCAGGAGCTATCATAGGACCTATAATGGGTGTTTTGTACTGTATATCAGTGTCACGTAACGTCATTCGGTATTCCCTGCAGGGGAGACGTAGAGAAAGAGCAATGAATTCCCCCCGGATCAATATCAGAAGAGGCTAACAAGAGGAGTGGGCTGATGGTGCTGAGGGTGGACGGGGTGGGGTTGGAGGGAGCTTGGTGAGTCTTAATGGCCCCAGGAGGGCCTGGGGTGGGCATGGGCCAGGGTGAGGGCCGTATACTATAAAAAAAAGAACTCCATATGCAAAAAATAGTAATTAGATCTTGCTGTCCCCCCTCCCCAGCAGAGGGCCCTGGTGCAATACAATGCCTGCACCAGTGGTAGCTCCGCCCCTGGTATTTACTACTTTCAACAAAAACAAGATGGCAACTTCTTTTGCTTCTAACATATTTGTTCTGTAATCTTGTTATTTTAGTATTGATGGATAAGTCCGTAACAGACTGTCGACATTAGCAGCTATGTAAGTAAAGAGCCTAAAAACATTTTTAAAGAAAATATTAATTTTAACAGATTTTGCTTGTGGCTAGAAGCTGACATGCTTCTGATTCTTCCCATTCATGAAAGGATGAGTATAGAGCAGACCATGCCACATAAGTCTCAACGCCAGCAAGAGAAGATACAACATGTGAGCCTCTAGGCACAGGCAAAGTTTTTGAAAACTAAAATGTTCAGCTGAAAAGCTTTTATGCTCATGACTTACATAACAGCTAATGTTGTTATTGTGTTATATACTTCATAGTCATTACATATATTTGACAAATTACAGTGGTCCTTTAAAGTCATAATGGCAGTCTGTTGGCTTCAGGGAGCACCTATAACTTCCTTTGTGGCCTGGCAAATGTACATACATTTGGGTGATTGGCTTAGTCAGTTAGTAGAGGGCTTAGTCAGTTAGTACGATCAGTTCCTAAGCTAAAATCACAGCTCGTTACTTACCAATATATAAAGTCAATGTTAAAATAATAAGGCTATAAATGATTAAATAACTTAAATAAGTTTAAAACAAAATATAAAAAGAAACTCATATAATCATTTTATAATGCAGGGTATAAAAGAAATAATACCGTTTTATTTTTGTCAATGTAACAATTCTCTAGTTTATTTTCATTATAAGGACCAGAGGCTACATACGAGGAATCCCAAGTGACCACAACATTTTTCTTGGCTTCAGTAAATGAACACTAATCACGTATAAAAAAATCTTTTAGATGAAAATATTTCACCCAGAGCTGTCATTTATATATGTCATTTATATAATAGGACATTAACTGTTATTTTAGTCAGTTAAAGGATTTCCGTGTAAAGGAAAGGATAAAGAAGTTTGTCTGAACAGAGATGAAAATAATATGCCCAGGAGGTAACTGTATGTACAGTGCCTTGCAAAAGTATTCACCCCCTTGACTTTTTACCTATTTTGTTATATTACAGCCTTAAGTTCAAGGTTTTATTAATCTGAATTTTATGTGATGGATCAGAACACAATAGTCTAAGTTGGTGAAGTAAAATGAGAAAAATATATACATAAAACTTTTTTTTAGAAATAGAAAACAGAAAATTGGCATGTGCGTATGTTTTCACCCCCTTTGTTATGAAGCCCATAAAAAGCTCTGGTGCAACCAATTAGCTTCAGAAGTCACATAATTAGTGAAATGATGTCCACCTGATCTGTCATTACATATACACACCTTTTTTGAAAGGCCCCAGAGGCTGCAACACCTAAGCAACAGGCACCACTAAACAAACACTGCAATGAAGACCAAGGAACTCTCCAAACAAGTAAGGGACAATGTTCTTGAGAAGTACAAGTCAGGGTTAGGTTATAAAAAAAATATCCAAATCTTTGATGATCCCCAGAAGCACCATCAAATCTATCATAACCAAATGGAAAGAACATGGCACAACAGAAAACCTGCCAAGAGACGGCCACCCACCAAAACTCACGGACCGGGCAAGGAGGGCATTAATCAGAGAGGCAGCACAGAGACCTAAGGTAACCCTGGAGGAGCTGCAGAGTTCCACAGCAGAGACTATAGTATCTGTACATAGGACGACAATAAGCCGTACGCTCCATAGAGTTGGGCTTTATGGCAGAGTGGCCAGAAGAAAGCCATTACTTTCAGCAAAATGGCACATTTTGAGTTTGCGCAAAGGCATGTTGGAGACTCCCAAAATGTATGATGGAAGGAGCTCTGGTCTGATGAGACTAAAATTTAACTTTTTGTCCATCAAAGAAAACACTGTCTGGCACAAAGCCAACACATCACATCACCTAAAGAACACCATCCGCACAGTGAAACATGGTGGTGGCAGCATCATGCTGTGGGGATGTTTTTAAGCAGCCGGAACTGGGAAACTGGTCAGAGTTGAGGGAAAGATCGATGGTGCTAAATACAGGGATATTCTTGAGCGAAACCTGTACCACTCTGTGCGTGATTTGAGGCTAGGACGGAGGTTCACCTTCCAGCAGGACAATGACCCCAAACACACTGCTAAAGCAACACTTGAGTGGTTTAAGGGGATACAAATTGCGGCAAACATTTCCATTGATTTTTGCACTGATAATAGATTATGAGCTACTCCTTTGATTTTTACACCAAAACCCTATGCTAATAAGATTTTACCGATCACTCGCAAACTAAGGCACAGCCGTAACTACAAAAAGATGAAGAAAATATAATGGGTATCAAAGACCACTCACAAATGGTTTTCAAATCAATGTAGAGTGCCAATATGTCACCAACAAACAATATAAAAATGACACTTAATAGTCCAATATCAACATATTGGTAATTAGAAAAATATGATGCAACATTTAGGGTAACAAACAACCCAGTACATGCCCTAATGTATTGTCTATCACATATACAGTGGTGACCATTGTGGGTTGTTGCTAACGCTTGCGGGGGCGAGGGCCGCAATTGATGGCAAGGAATGCCAAAGGTGCTCCTTGCGCTGGTGGAGATGAGCGCCATAGGCGCTTATCCCTACGACCCCGTATGACTTAGGCAGTGAGCGCCAAAGGCGCTCACTGCGCTGGTGGAGATGAACGCCATAGGTGCTCATTCCTACGACCCGCGGGTCTACAGATCAACAGAAGTCACAATTAGAAAATTCAAAATGCAAGACCTGTACCACTTTGAAAACATCAAGTGGAAAAATAAATATATGAGGTAAAAAAAATACAAAGTTAACAGCCGAACTGAGCACATCACAAAAAAACAAAAACACAAATAAAATAAAAAAATAAATAAATAAACATCACACACAGCACGGGGGGACAGTCAGGACGACTGGGAGTGAGGTTGCACAACAATTTAAACACAATTTGCCAAGTTTCGGCACTTGAAAATCGCCTAAGTGACAAAAAAAATGGTTGCCGAAAAAAAACGAAAACGAGGCTACACGACCCCTAACCACGCAAAACACCGCCAGGCAAATAAGACTTTTACCCAGGAACATACGTTGTGCAAAATACACTATTAAGAAACACAGAAAATGCTCCAGACCCGCATAACACATACACAATCGCTGCCATTTTACAACACTAACTTGCAACTAATAGCCTTACCATTCTCAAAAATGGCGCTTTACACAACTAAACAAACAGTTTGCCCTCGCGCACGCAGCCGATTTATACTGCATACTTGCCACATTGCTGACACTTAAAACAGATTGTTAGCTCTTCAGGATATTGATTGCTGTATATATTAATTACAAATAGGTAAAGTATATTAATTTATTATTTAATTAATTAATTATTATTAAAAACTATATTAATATTAAAAAAAAGAGCAGGGGAGAGGCTCGCAATAGGTGCTGAAGGGGCTTGTTGCAAGACACGCGATGCGCGCCAAAGGCACGCAGTGCGGGGTTCACAATGAGCGCAGAGGGTGCTCGAGGGGAGCAAAAGTACACAAGGGGAAAGGCTTGCAATGAGCGCCGAAGGCTCTCATCGCGTGACTTGCAATGAGCTCCGAAGGTGCTCAGACGACCAAAAGTACATGAGGGGAGAGGCTCGCAATGAGTGCTGAAGGTACTCAGAGGACTAAAAGCCTTACATTGTGTGACAAACAGCATTAACTGCCTTACAATTTTATGACCGTAATTTTTTAACGGGCAATTCGCTAGTCACATATATAGTTGTGGATCTTGTGATGTTGGTGACGTTTGTGATGTTGGTCACGCAGTTTCGGCCCTCGTTAAGCGAAGGACGTAACCGCGAGCCTCGCAAAGCATTTGTTCAAGCCCGGAACTCTAAAAACCCACCCAAAAAACGAAATCATGTACAAAAAATAATAACACACTCACACACAGCACAGGGGAGACACAGGAAACCTGAGAGTGAGGTTGCAAGCGAATAACACCCATATTTGGTGTTTTTAGTCACTCAAAAATCGCCTAAGCGAGGAAAAAACTAAAAACAGATTGAAAACAAGGATCAGCAACGCCAGGCTTGCAAAGCTTACAAGATACACAACGGTGAAGACAATAACACTTACACGAACAACGCCAGGCACATGGGACTTTGAAAATAAAACCAACGGCAGTCACCGCACGCCACGCAAACATTCACCACACACACAGAGGAGAAAGACACAGGGAAGGGCCAGGGGGGAGATGCTGCAAAGAGACACATGGGCGCTCGACAGGAGCCCCGCGATGAGCGCAGAATACAATTGTCACATCTATTAATATTTAAAAAATATAAATAAGTAAAAAATAATGGATTTATACATATAATTATAATGCTTCATTGCCGCAGTTACGGCGATTGTTCTCACTCGTTATATTAATCATGCCATTCTTATTTCCTAGTGGCCGTTTCTCATCCTTAAACCTTTGGGTTTGCCCTACACGGAAATCTCTTACGGACAGGGAAGGATTTATGGTTGTGGGCTGAGTGCCGCAAGAAAATTTTCAGCTTTGTCGTTATTTAAAAAAACCTCATAAATAATAAATAATACATTTATACATAAAAGGATTTACAGACACACAATAATTGATGACATCACTATTTCAAAACAAAGATGTAGTAACGCACAACTGTCAAACAGTGCAATCTAAAGCTCTTCTCTTTAGTACACATTATAGCTTTCTGAATATCCCACCTTTGTTTATTACACATAGGTTCCAACACACAATTAAATAAACTTACCAGACAAAGTCAGTTCAGCTCTGAGTTATTATTATTATTATTATTATTATTATCGTTTATTTGTAACGCGCCGACATATTCCGCAGCGCTATACATAAGTTAAGTTACAGGCAATGACAAGTTAAAGATTCATACATTGCAAAGAGTGGGTGGCTCTGTCTTTGAGCTTGGATTCCGGTGTCCATAGCGCTTTCCCTAAAGCACTGCGCAAGATTGAAACTCGCAGACTTACAATCTAAAGGTTAAAGTTTTATGTGGTACAGTAGGGAGAGAGTAGTGCTGAGCATGTTAGGGAGGAAGGTTATAGGCTTCTTTAAAGTGGTGCATTTTTATTGATGTTTTGAAGGATTTAAGGCAGGAGGATAGTCTGGTGAAGCGAGGCAGGGAGTTCCAGAGAATAGGGGCAGCGCGAGAAAAGTCCTGGAGGCGGGAGTGAGAGGAGGTTACAAGAGTGGTAGAAAGAAGAAGGTCATTAGCAGAACGAAGAGGGCGTGTGGGGGAGTATTTGGAGATGAGAGCAGACATGTATGGGGGTGCGCTGTTGTTGAGGGCTTTATAAGTTAGGGTCAAGATTTTAAACTTTATTCTGGAGGCTAAGGGAAGCCAGTGAAGTGATTGACAAAGAGGAGCTGCCGACACTGAATGATGTGTACTGAAGATGAGTCTGGCGGAGGCATTCATTATGTATTGAAGTGGGGAGAGGCGAGTGATGGACAAGCCAACAAGGAGCGAGTTGCAATAGTCAAGACGAGAAATGATGAGAGAGTGTATTACAATCTTAGTAGTGTCTTGTGTAAGGTAATGGCGTATTTTGGATATGTTTTTTAGATGGAAAAGACAGGATTTGGTTAGAGACTGTATGTGTGGGATGAAAGAGAGGGCAGGGTCCAGTAGAACCCAGAGACAACGGGCTTGGGAGGTGGGAGTGATGATGGCGTTGTTGACAGAGAGAGAGATGTGAGGAATTGAAGCTGTATTAGAGGGTGGGAAGATTAGGAGTTCAGTCTTAGACATGTTGAGTTTCAGATGGAGGGCGGACATCCAAGAGGATATACTAGAGAGGCAGTCGGAGACGTGTGCTAAAAGAGAGGGGGATAGATCGGGTGCTGAGAGATAGATTTGGGTGTCATCTGCATAGAGATGGTACTGGAACCCAAATGGTCCCAATCACCTTAACATGATCAAGTTACATTGCACACTTGCCTTATTAAAGTTAAGTCCAAGGTAAAACACCAATCACAATACTTAATCTTCAACTTTTGCCAGAGGAGAATCAGTAATGTATATAAAAAAATAAATAAACATTTACAAACTCGCTCTGATGACTGCTAAATCTTTTCAGTTTGCAAGCTGAGGCTTTTGTTAGTTGGCACCCCTGAAAACCCCTGCTCAGATTAGCATAACATTTATAATTTGGTTTGGCCAATCAGGATAAAGCAGAGGTTAACTGATACATTTGTATCATATTTTGGGTTCCTGTGTTGCAAAGAAGTCTGGGTTATGTAAAGCGAGGTGAGCAGTTCAGGCATGCAGGACTTAGATGGCAAGCAGATTCACGTGGCTGCAAGCCTTGCGAAGCGAGGCGAGTAGTTGAGGCACGCCACTGAGAGGGTCGCAACTGCGAGCCAAGCGCGTAACTCTAAAAACCCGAAAAACAAACAAAATAATTTAACAAAAATAAAACCACACTCACACACAGAACAGGGGGAGAGACAGGAAGCCTGGGAGTGAGGTTGCAAGCGAATTTGAGCCATATTTGAGGTTTGTCGTCAATCCAACATCGGCTAAGCAAGGAAAAAAATGTCTGCCGATAAACTTAAAAATTCTGAAACTGGATGAAAACGAGGCTGAGCAAAGCCTGGCACGCGGGACTTACATGACGGCAAAGACAGTAGCACTTACACCAAAAACACCAGGCATGCAGGAGTTTGAAAATTAAACCAACGACAGTCACTGGGCGCCACGCAAACATTCACCACACACACAGAGGAGAAAGAAACAGGGAAGGGCCAAGGGGGTGATTGTGGACAGAGGCATTCCCAAGCACAAAACTTGCAGGTTAACAAACCCTGCAATGAGTGACCCGTACAGTAGGCGGGAGGAAAGGCTCGCAGTGAGCGCCAAAGGCGTTCATCGCGGGGCTCACAATAAGCGCCACAAGTGGGAGAGGCTTGCAATGAGTGCCGAAGGTGCTCATTGCAAGCCCCACAATGAGCGCCAAAGATGATCATTCCAAACAGGAAAGTTGAATTAGACGGGGAGAGAGGCTCACAATGAGCACCAAAGGTGCTCAGAGGATCAAAAGCCTAACAATGTGTGGCAAACAGCATTGCTAGCCTTACAATTTTATTCCCGTCATTTTTGATGGGCAATTTGCTGGTATATATATATCCTTGGGCTCTGATTCAACTGTGAGCTCAGACTCCACCAATGCATGTGATTCCATCCCTATAAAAGCAATTAGGAATTTAATGAAAATGTTTGATCTTTGTAGGGATTTCTCGTACTATAGAACAAATTCCTCTAAAACAGAGATTATGTCAGTAAACATAGATAATGAGATTAAAAAGAAATTTAAAGGGATATCTACATTTTCTGGATTATGAATGCATCTGATGGAGGAGAATCAGAATTGTATGAAACAAATGTTTGCATGAAAAAATACCAAAATAAACATTTAAACACTTACCTTGAAGTTAGCAAAATCTATTGTAATCTCTGACGGTTTAGAATCAAGGTGAACACCCCCTCCAATATGTTTTGGCCAATCACGGTAGAGAAAGATTTGAGACATAGCACTATGCTAGTTGCTATGGCAACACCACACAGCATAGCCAGGAAGCAGGGATGAGTCATATACCACCAGGGACAACACTGCTCTCCTATTGGCTGTGGTGCAAAGCAGCATGGGATATGTAGGCAAATGAGCCTGGGAAATGTAGTGTATCACTGACATGTGACAGAAAGCTGCATGGAGGAAGCTGTAAGGAGATTGGCTTAGCAAGCAATAGCAGGTAAATAGTGGGTTAATATTGCTTCCCGGGAGCTGCATGCTGACTGGGGGCCACCAGGAAGTTGTGTAGACACCACCTGGGGGTGTCAACATAATCATTAGAGGGATTTTTAGATATTAATAAAAATACAATGTTTTATGAGATAGGCTGCTTTTTGTCTACAGAGTGCAGAAATGTATTTGTCAAGCTCACTTCGATATCCCTTTAAAGAACTTTATCTTTTGACTGGAGTAAAAATAGCTTTATACATCTGGGTATTGAATTTACCCCAAATCTTAAAACTCTGGTTAAAAATAAGTTTGAAAAAGTGTACATTAAAGTACAGTCAATATTAGATAACTGGAAAAAAACTGAATCTTTCCTGGATGGGCAGAGTGGCAGCACCTAAGATTTTTATTTCGCCTTAAGTTCTATATCTTCTTAGAAGTATTCCATTCCAAACACCATATAAAACATTGAGGAATTTTCAATTAAGTATTGATCAATATATTTACAATGGGAGGAAGTCTAGAATAAATAAGGAAGTTCTTAAGAGAAAGCTTGTTAAAGGAGGATTATCCTCTCCAAATTTATATGAATATTCAGCAGTTCCAAATATTTCAGAAATCTGTCTAGTTGCAAAGTAATTAAATGTCAAAAAAAGTCTGTCCTAGTTAGAAGTTCTACTAAAGAGTTACTACAGGAAATTAATAGTTATAGAAAACAAGATGCACAGAGCTAGAGAACAGATATGAACATAGCATGTTGTCAGGAGCTATCATAAGACCTGTAATGGATGTTTTGTGTATCAATGTCACGTAACGTCATTCGGTATTCCCTGCAGGGGAGACGTAGAGAAAGAGCAATGAATTCTCCCCGGATCAATATCATAAGAGGCTTGCAAGAGGAGCAGGCTGATAGTGCTGAGGGTGGCCGGGGTGGGGTTGGAGGGAGCTTGGTGAATCTTAATGGCCCCAGGAGGGCCTGGGGTGTGCATGGGCCAGGTTGAGGGCTGTACACTATAAAAAAAAGAACTCCATATGCAAAAAAAAGTAATTAGATCTTGCTGTCCCCCCTCCCAGCAGAGGACCCTGGTGCAATACAATGCCTGCACCAGTGGTAGCTCCGCCCCTGGTATTTACTACTTTCAACAAAAACAAGATGGCAACTTCTAGCAGCTATGTAAGTAAAGAGCCTAAAAACATTTTTAAAGAAAATATTAATTTTAACACACTTTGCTTGTGGCTAGAAGCTGACATGCTTGTTATTCTTTCTGTTCATGAAAGGGTGAGTATAGAGCAGACCATGCCACATAAGTCTCAAAGTCAGCAAGTAGAGCTGAGAAGATACAACATGCGAGCCTCTAGGCACAAGCAAAGTTAAAAGAAAACTAAAATGTTCAGCTAAAAAAGCTTTTATTGTGTTTTATACTTCATAGTCATTACATATATTTGACAAATTACAGTGGTGCTTTAAGTCATAATGGCAGTCTGTTGGCTTCAGGGAGCACCTATAACTTCCTTTGTGGCCTGGCAAATGTACATACATTTGGGTGAATGGCTTAGTCAGTTAGTAGAAGGCTTAAGGCCCTCATTCAATACCAATTTGGCCAATTGAATAGGGCTCTACATAAGAACATAGCATTTTTTTAAAGAAGTTTTTAGTTAGTAAGCATCTATCCAAAAGCAAGGTTTTCACTAACTAAAAACTTCTTAAAAAAATATGCTATGTGCTTATTTAGAGCCCTATTCAATTGGCCAAATTGCAATTGAATGAGGGCCTTAGTCAGTTAGTAGAGGGCTTAGTCAGTTAGTACGATCAGTTCCTAAGCTAAAATCACAGCTCGTTACTTACCAATATATAAAGTCAATGTTAAAATAATAAGGCTATAAATGATTAAATAACTTAAATGATTTAAAACAAAATATAAGAAAAACACATATAATCATGTTATGATGCAGGGTATAAAGGAAATAATTCAGTTTTATTTTTGTCAATGTAACAATTCTCTAGTTTATTTTCATTATAAGGACCAGAGGCTACATACGAGGAATCCCAAGTGACCACAACATTTTTCTTGGCTTCAGTAAATGAACACTAATCACATATAAAAAAATCTTTTCAATGAAAATATTTCACCCATAGCTGTCATTTATATATGTCATTTATATAATAGGACTATTTTAGTCAGTTATAGGTTTTCCATGTAAAGGAAAGGATAAAGAAGTTTGTCTTAACAGAGATGAAAATAATGTGCCCAGGAGGTAACTGTATGTACAGTGCCTTACAAAAGTATTCACCCCCTTGACTTTTTACCTATGTTGTTACATTACAGCCTTAAATTCAATGTTTTGTTAATCTGAATTCTATGGGATGGATCAGAACACAATAGTCTAAGTTGGTGAAGTAAAATGAGAGCAATATATACATAAAACTATTTTTTAGAAATAGAAAACAGAAAATTGGCATGTGCGTATGTATTCACCCCCTTTGTTATGAAGACCATAAAAAGCTCTGGTGCAACCAATTACCTTCAGAAGTCACATAATTAGTGAAATGATGTCCACCTGTGTGCAATCTAAGTGTCACATGATCTGTCATTACATATACACACCTTTTTTTAAAGGACCCAGAGGCAGCAACTCCTAAGCAAGAGGCACCACTAACCAAACACTGCAATGAAGACGAAGGAACTCTCCAAACAAGTAAGGGACAATGTTCTTGAGAAGTACAAGTCAGGGTTAGGTTATAAAAAAATATCCAAATCTTTTATGATCCCCAGGAGCACCATCAAATCTATCATAACCAAATTGAAAGAACATGGCACAACAGCAAACCTGCCAAGAGATGGCTGCCCACCAAAACTCACGGACCAGGCAAGGAGGGCATTAATCAGAGAGGCAGCACAGAGACCTAAGGTAACCCTGGAGGAGCTGCAGAGTTCCACAGCAGAGACTGGAATATCTGTACATAGGACGACAATAAGCCATACGCTCCATAGAGTTGGGCTTTATGGCAGAGTGGCCAGAAGAAAGCCATTACTTTCAGTAAAAAACAAAGTGAAGGTGCTCTGGTCGGGTGAGACTAAAATTTAACTTTTTTTCCAGCAAAGAAAACGCTATGTCTGGTGCAAACCAAACACATCACATCTCCGAAAGAACACCAACCCAACAGTGAAACATGGTGGTAGCAGCATCATGCTGTGGGGATGTTTTTCAGCAGCCGGGAGTGGGAAACTGGTCAGAGTTGAGGGAAAGATGGATGGTGCTAAATACAGGGATATTCTTGAGCAAAACCTGTACCACTCTGTGCGTGATTTGAGGCTAGGACGGAGGTTCACCTTCCAGCAGGACAATGACCCCAAACACACTGCTAAAGCAACACTTGAGTTTTTTAAGGGGATACAAATTGCAGCAAACATTTCCTTTGATTTTTGCACTGACAATACAATATGAGTTACTCCGTTAGACTTTGACACCAAAACCCTATGCTAATAAGATTTTACGGATCACTCGCAAGCCAGGGCACAGCCGTAACTACAAAAAGATGAAGAAAATATTATGGGTATCAAAGACCACTCACAAATGGTTTTTAAATCAATGTAGAGTGCCGCAGCAGCATTTAAACAGACAATATATCACCAACAAACAATATAAAAATTACACTTAATAGTCCAATATCAACATATGGGTAATTAAAAAAATATGATGCAACATTTAGGGTAACAAACAACCCAGTACATGCTCTAATGTATTGTCTATCACATATATAGTTGTGAGCATTGTGGGTTGATGCTAAGGCTTGCGGGCGAGGGCTGCAGTTGATGGCAAGGAACGCCATAGGCGCTCATCCCTACGACCCCATACAACTTAGGCAGTGAGGGCCAAAGGCGCTCACTACGCTGGTGGAGATGAGCGTTGTAGGCACTCATCCCTATGACCGTGCACGACATAGGCAGTGAGCGCCAAAGGCGCTCGCTGCGCTGGTGGAGATGAGCGCCATAGGTGCTCATTCCTACGACCCGCGGGACTACAGATCAACAGAAAACACAATTAGACAAATAAAAATGTGAGACCCGTAGCACTTTGAAAAAATCAAGTGGAAAAATTACGGCCCGTAACAGTTTGCAAAAAGGAAAGCGGAACTTAGAGAAAAAAAATACGACCGTGACACTTAGAAAAAAAAAATATGAGGTCCAAAAATATACTGTACAAAGTTAGTGGCCGGACCGCGCACAATACAAAAACAACAAAAACACAAAGAAAATAAAAACATAAAAAAACATCACACACATCATGGGGGGACAGCCAGGACGTCTGGGAGTGAGGTTGCGGGAGAATTTAAACAATTTGCACAGTTTCGGCACTTGAAAATCGCCTAAGCGACAAGAACAATGGCGTCCGAAAAACCGAAAACAAGGCTACACGACCCCTAACCACGCAAAACACCGCCAGGCACATAAGACTGGAAAGCAGGACTTATATACCAGCTGCGGGACATAGAAAAAAAAATGAGGTAAAAAAAATACAAAGTTAACGGCCGAACTGCGTACATCCCCAAAAAAACTAAACACAAATAAAATTAAATAAAAAAATAAATAAATAAACATCACACACAGCACGGGGGGACAGCCAGGACTACTGGGAGTGAGGTTGCACAACAATTTAAACACAATTTCGGCACTCAAAAATCGCCTAAGCGACAAAAAAAATATGGTGGCCGAAAAAAATGAAAACGAGGCTACATGACCCCTAACCACGCAAAACACCGCCAGGCAAATAAGACTTTTACCCAGGAACATACGTTGTACAAAATACACTATTAGGAAACGCGGAAAATGCTCCAGACCCGCATAACACATACGCAATCGCTGCCATTTTACAACACTAACTTGCAACTAATAACATTACCATTCTAAAATGGAGCTTTACACAACTAAACAAATGGTTTGGCCTCACGCACCCAGCCTTTTTATACTGCACACTTGCCACATTGCTGACACTTACACCTCAGGTCAGCAACAGTCCAAATGTACATTGTATGCTGCAGAAAAATTGATTGCTGGATATATTAATTACAAATAGGTAAAGTATATTAATTTATTATTTAATTAATTAATTAATTATTATTAAAAAATGTGTTAATATAAAAAAAAAGAGCAGGGGAGAGGCTCGCAATGAGCGCTGAAGGTGCTCGTTACGAGACATGCGATGAGCACCAACGGCACGCAGTGCGGGGCTCACAATGAGTGCAGAGGGTGCTCGAGGGGAGCAAAAGTACACAAGGGGAAATGCTTGCAATGAGCACCGAAGGCTCTCAGCGCGGGGCTTGCAATGAGCTCCGAATGTACATGAGGGGAGAGGCTCGCAATGAGTCCTGAAGGTACTCAGAGGACTAAAAGCCTTACATTGTGTGCCAAACAGCATTACCTGCCTTACAATTTTATGACCGTAATTTTTTAAAGGGCAATTCGCTAGTCACAGATATAGCTTTGGATCTTGCGATGTTGGTGACGTTTGCGATGTTGGTCACGCAGTTGCGTCCCTCATAAAGCGAATGACGCAACCGCGAGCCTCGCAAAGCGAAGCGAGCCAGCGGCGCTGTCAAACTGCAAGCCTAGCAAAGCAAGGTTCGCCAGCTGAGCAGTATTTAGGCTGCAATGAGTGCCAAAGGCGGTCATTGCAGCCAGCAGCGCAGTACTTAGGCTGCAATGGGCGCCAAAGGCGGTCATTGCAGCCAGCAGCGCAGTACTTAGGCCAGTGGCGCAGCACTTTGACTACAATTAGCGAGACGGGCACACACACAGAGGAGAAAGACACAGGGAAGGACCAGGGGGGAGTTGCTGCAAAGAGACACAGGGGCGCTCGACCGGTGCCCAGCGATGAGCGCCGAATACAATTGTCACATCTATTAATATTCAAAAAATATAAAAAACTAAAAAATAATGGATTCATACATATAATTATAATGGTTCCTTGCCGCAGTTACGGCGCTTGTTGTCACTCATTATATTAATCATGCCATTCTTATTTCCTAATGGCCGTTCCTCATCCTTAAACCTTGGTTTTGGTTTGCCCTACACAGAAATCTCTTGCGGACAGGGAAGGATTTATGGTTGTGGGCTGAGTGGAGCAAGAACATGTCGTTATTTAAAAAATAAAAATAGATAATAAATAATACATTTATACATAAAAGGATTTACAGACACAAAATAATTGATGACATCACAACTTCAAAACAAAGATGTAGTAACGCACAACTGTCAAACAGTGCAATCTAAAGCTCTTCTCTTTCGTACACATTATAGCTTTCTGAATATCCCACCCTTGTTTATTACACATAGGATCCAACACACAATTAAATAAACTTACCAGACAAAGTCAGTTCAGCTCTGAGTTACTCGCTTTACTCCTGTTATCTTTCCAAATAACGTTATACTTTACCCTTGCATTTCATAACTTCCCAGACTCACCCGATTTGGAAACATTAAAATAATCCGCGTTTTTTTTCTACCCTTAGTCACTTTAACTAGAAAATTTTGTTATTCATTCCAAATCAAAATATATTTGGTGCTTACAAGTTCACTCTCATTCGCCTCGAGATCAGAGGCAATAATATACTTGCCTTAACGCAAAAGTATTCTATACTCATTCAATAGCAGTAATTATATTTTAATAACCTTACAATTATTGATCAGCACTGATTTACGATTGTATTGTCCTTTTGGGAACTCAAGTCATAACTAATTATCTTAATCTTTATCACCTCATCTCAGAGGTTCTCGTTTATTACTCGATATGTTCCCATCATTTATTACTTATACTCTTTCTTTTCCCATACTCACCTCAAATTATTAATGTTTATTTATTTTTAGTCATTTTAAGCATAGGGTTTTTGTTATTTATTCCACATCAAATTATATTTGGTATTTACCATTTACCCTCATTTGCATCAATATACATAACAATCATATGCTTGCCTTAACTTGCCTTAATCGTTGTAGATATCTTCACTGACTTAACATTTGCAAAATTCTGTTTAATGAGCCAAGGCCCATCCAGGTAAACTCCACTACTAAATAGTACAGAAATTAAAAGGATGAACTTAGCCACAGACCTGGCATCCACTGGACCAAGTCGCACCATTATATGGTCCCAATCACCTTAACATGATCAAGTTACATTGCACACTTTCCTCCTTAAAGTTAAGTCCAAGGTCAAACACGGTGCCTCTAGCAAAACCCCAATAACTATACTTAATCTTCAACTTCTGCAGTATATCACTTAAAGGCATACCTAAGTTTCCTGGATTATGAATGCATTTGATAGAGAAGAATCAGTAGTGTATAAAAAAAAAAAAAACACATTTACAAACTCACCCTGATGATTGCTAAATCTTTTCAATTTGCAAGCTGATGCTTTTGTTTATTGCACCACTGAAAATCCCTGCTAAGATTAGCATAAAATTAATAATTTGGTTTGGCCAATCAGGATAAAGAAGAGGTTAACTGATACATTTGTATCATATTTTGGGGTTCCTGTGTTGCAAAGCAGTCTAGGTTATGTAGTCTCTCTCTATCACTATTATAGTTGTCAGTGTTAGGAACACTTACAATGTTAGTCACACATTGCGAGCTTCGTAAGCGAGGCGAGCCATCAACCACGTGGGATTTAGGCTGCAATGAGCGCCAAAGGCGCTCATTGCACTGCGAGCCTCGCAAAGCAAGACGAGCAGTTGAGGCATGCAGGACTTAGATGGCAAGCAGTTTCACGTGACTGCGAGCCTTGCGAAGCGAGGTGAATGGTTGAGGTTCGCCACTGAGAGGGTCACAACTGCGAGCCAAGCGCGTATCTCTAAAAACCCGAAAAACAAACAAAATAATTTAACAAAAATAAAAACACACTCACACACAGAACTGGGGGAGAGACAGGAAGCCTGGGAGTGAGGTTGCATGCGAATTTGAGCCATATTTGAGGTTTGTCGTCAATCCAAAATCGGCTAATCAAGAAAAGAAAACAATCTCAAACTGGATGAAAACGAGGCGGAGCAAAGCCAGGCACGCGGGACTTAGAAAATACATGACGGCAAAGACAGTAACACTTACACCACTATTCACCACACACACAGAGGAGAAAGACACAGGGAAGGGCCAAGGGGGAGATGGTGGACAGAGGCATTCCCAAACACAAAACTTTCAGGTTACCAAACCCTGCAATGAGTGACCTGCACAGTAGGCGGGAGGAAAGGCTCGCAATGAGCGCCAAAGGCGTTCATCGCAGGGCTCACAATGAGCGCCACGAGTGGGAGAGGCTTGCAATGAGTGCCGAAGGTGCTCATTGCAAGCCCCACAATGAGCGCCAAAGGTGATCATTGCAATGCAGGAAAGTTGCATTACACAGGGGGAGAGGCTCACAATAAGCGCCGAAGGTGCTCAGAGGATCAAAAGCCTCACAATGTGTGGCAAACAGCTTTGCTAGCCTTACAATTTTATTCATTTTTGATGGGCAATTTTCTGGTATATATATATCCTTGGGCTCTGATTCAATTGTGAGCTCAGACTCCACCCATGCATGTGATTCCATCCCTATAAAAGCAATTAGAAATGTAATGAAAATGATTGATCTTTATAAAGATATGTCATACTATAAAACAAGAGATTATGTCATTAAACATAGATAATGAGATTAAAAAGAAACTTAAAGGCATATCTAAATTTCCTGGATTATGAATGCATCTGATGGAGGAAAATCAGAAGTGTATGAAACAAATGTTTGCATGTAAAGATACCAAAATAAACATTTAAAGACTTACCTTGAAGTTAGCAAAATCTATTGTAATTTCTGACAGTTTAGAATCAAGGTTAAAACCCCCTCCAATAAGTTTTGGCCAATCCGGGTAGAGAAAGATTTGAGACATAGCACTATGCTTGTTGCTATGGCAACACCCCACAGCATAGCCAGGAAGCAGGGATGCGTCATATACCACCAGTGACAACACTGCTCTCCTATTGGCTGTGGTGCAAAGCAGCATGGGATATGTAGGCAAAGGTGCCTGGAAATAGTAGTGTATCACTGACATGTGACAGAAAGCTGCATGGAGGAAGCTGTAAGGAGATTGGCTTAGCAAGCAACAGCAGGTAAATAGTGGGTGAATATGGCTTCCCGGGAGCTGCATGCTGACTGGGGGGGCACCAGGAAGTTGTGTGGACACCCCCTGGGGGTGTCAACATAATCATTAGAGGGATTTTTAGATATTCATAAAAATAACATGTTTTATGTGCTGCATACACATAGGCTGCTTTTTGAATTTACCCCAAATCTTAAAACTCTGGTTAAAAATAAGTTTGAAAAAGTGTACATTAAAGTACGGTCAATATTAGATAACTGGAAAAAAACTGAATCTTTCCTAGATGGGCAGAGTGGCAGCAGTTAAGATTTTTATTTTGCCTTAAGTTTTATATCTTCTTAGTAGTATTCCATTCCAGACACCATATAAAACATTGAGGAATTTTCAATTAAGTAATGATCAATATATTAACAATGGGAGGAAGTCTAGAATAAATAAGGAAATTCTTAAGAGAAAGCTTGTTAAAGGAGGATTATCCTCTCCAAACTTATATGAATATTCAGAAGCATTGGCACTTCATTACTTCTTTAAGTTTTTCGCAGGAAATACAGATGTGAAATTTTTACAGATCGAAAAAGCCCTTTCTCAAAAGGTTCATTTGGAGAACTTATTATGGTTTAAACAATTAGATATGAAAAGCTTCTTTAAAACCTGTTTAAGAACTGGCTTCGCCTTAATAAAATATATAAATTAGCACCATTTCCATCTCCTTTGATCCTGCTATCCTCAATTATGGATACAACACCATGGATACAACAGATTAGATGGGAAATTTGGAATTTGAGATATATTACGAGTTTATATGACAATAATTCCTTTAGACATTTCAAAAAAGTGGTTAGAAACAATGGAATTCCTGTTGATCTCTGGTTGAACTACAACTCTCTAAGAGCAGGATTGGTTAAAATAGTTGCTAATACACTACCCATGCAAGATCGATCTCCCTTTGAAAAATTATGTAAAGTTGATTCTTGTAATTTAATATTTCTAAATGTATGAAAATATTTGAAGTTGGAACCTCGTTTCAAAAAACTCCCAGAATTAATAAATGGGAGAAAGAGTTAGGAAGCCAATGGCAAATGAACGACTGGTATAGAACCGAAAACAACTTAATGTGTGTTTCTTTAAGAGAAACTCACTTTAAAATAATTCAAAGGTGGCATTTGGTCCCAGTTATACTAAATAAAATGTTTCCTAACCAATATACAGGTAATTGCTGGAGAAGTTGTAATCAGGCTGGTACACAAGTTCATAGATGTTTGTAAAAGCTTTTAAACTGAGCAGCTTACTTTTCCGTTTTCAAATCTTTTTCTTTTTCCAGTTTACCTTTCATCGTTAAAGTCAAAGAACAAAATAGGTTCAGACTATGAAATTTCATTCATTGACATCTCTGAATGTAGAATAGGTTGTCATAGAAACCGCCAGAGATTTAATACTATCCAAGGAAAAGAGCTACATTTGATTGGGCTTGTGCGGTCTGAATCCAAATGAAGAGGCAACCAAAAAATGATGGTTTAGGTTAAAGCACAGGAGAGAAGAACTTTAAATATCCAGGGGTTTCCAACAAGTGGCACCAAAAAGGTCCCATTTAAAACAGTAAGTAAAAAAAAGCATGTTGTCAACTGAATGTTATAATTTTTTTACATTTAAATATCCTACAGTAAACCAACATTGAAGTTGAACTGCCACCCAAGGACTCAAGGGGTTAATACAAATCATGAAACCCATATGGACTAGAACAGATGCTCTAATGCATTTTATAGATTGCTTGATTGCGAGCCTGATTGTCAATTTTTTTTTGGCTCTCATTAATTTGTAGCCTCTAATTGCAGGTTAAGTGTAACTTTCATGTTTTACTGACGTCATGATGATGGACTCATTTACTATTGGCTGCGTCTAAGAAGTAAATTACGGGCTTGCTTAAATATTGCCAGATCATATTATCACGTCCTCTGAAATCAGACTTAAAAAGGCAGGGTTTACATGTGGAGGCTGTAAGATGTAAATTATTATTATTGTTATTATAGTTCATTTATAACTCGCCAACATATTCTGTAGCGCTGTACATAAGTTACGTTTAGAGACAAAGATAAATACAAATTAACATATAGCAAAGCAAGGAGGGCCTTGTCTTTGAGCTAGGAATCCAATGTCCATGGTGCTTTCCCCAAAGTACTTAGGATAGAAACTCGCAGACTTACAATCTAAGGTATAGTGAGTAGTAAAAGAGGGAAAGAGAGGTGATAAGCTTGTTAGGGTGGAAGGTGATATGTTTCTTTAAAGAGATGCGTTTTATGTGAGGTTTTAAATATTTTGAGGCAAGAGGATAATTTGGTGGAGGCAAGGAGTTCCAGAGAATAGGGGCAGCACAAGAAAAGTCCTGGAGGCGGGAGTGAGAGGAGGCGACAGTGGTAGAAAGAAGAAGGTCATTAGCAGAACGAAGAGGGCGGGTGGGGGAGAATTTGGAGATGAGAGCAGAGATGTAAGAGGGAGCATTATTGTTGAGGGCTTTGTAAGTTAGGGTCATGATTTTAAATGTTATTCTTGAAGCTAAGGGAAGCCAGTGGAGTGAGTGACAGAGAGGTGATGCCGACCCTGAACGTTGTGTACAAAAGATGAGTCTAGCCGAGGCATTCATAATGGATTGAAGTGGAGACAGTTGGGTTGTGGGTAGGCCAACAAGAAGTGAGTTGCAGTAGTCTAGTTGAGAGATGATGAGAGAGTGTATTAGGATTTTAGTTTTGTCTTGTGTAAGATAGTGATGAATTCTGGAGATGTTTTTTAGATGGAGACAAGATTTAGTTAATGATTGTATGTGAGGGATGAAAGACAGAGCGGGGTCCAGTAGAACTCCAAGACCATGGGCTTGGGAGGAGGGGGTGATGAGATAGTTGTTGACAGTGAGAGAGATGTGAGGAATTGGTGCTGTGGGAGAGGGAGGGAAGATTAGGAGTTCAGTTTTAGACATGTGGAGTTTGAGATGGTGGGTGGACATCAAAGAGGATATATTAGAGAGGCAGTTGGAGACGTGTGTTAGAAGAGAGGGGGATAGATCTGGTGCTGAGAGGTAGAGTGGGTGTCATCTGCATAGAGATGATACTGAAGCCCAAAAGAGTTTATTAGGGTACCAAGTGAGGATGTGTAGATGGAGAAGAGGAGTGGGGCTAGGACTGATCCTTGCGGTATGCCAACAGACAGGGGGTGTTGGAAGAGGAGATACTGAATGATCAATTTTGTAGGTATGATGAGAACCACAAGAGAGCAGTGTCTCGAATATCTTGGGAGAAAAGGATATGGAGTAGAAGTGGGTGCTTGACCATGTCAAAGGCAGCAGAGAAATCTAGAAGAAGAAGAATTGAAAAGTTACCTTTTGACTTGGCGGTAAGCGGGTCATTGGTGACTTTAGTGAGAGCTATCTAAGTGGAGTGTTGGGGCCGAAAGCCGGATTGGAAGGTGTCAAGAAGGGAGTTAGAGGAAATAAAGCTGGTAATGCGGTTATATACTCCAGCAGTTTGGAAGCCAGGGGAAGCAGAGAGATAGGGCGGTAGTTAGATGCGACATCAGAGTCAGATGAGGGTTTTTTGAGGGTGGGTATAACTATGGCATGTTTTAGAGAAGATGGAAATATGCCAGTGTTTAGGGAGAGGTTGAAAATCTGTGTGAGAGCAGGGATTAGTGTGGTAGAGAGGGGAGAGACGAGCTGAGATGGAATGTGAGCTTAAGTCAAAAGAATACATCTAAACATTTAGAGAGAAAAAAACCTGCAGCCAAAATCAAGGGTTAGAGTCACTTACCAACTTAAAATAGAATAGGGCTCATAGTCTATTATCATTGTATTTGTGATTCACCCCTAAAAAGAGATTGTAATCTTTTTTTAGTGAGAGAACATTACTTCTGGACCCTCCTGGTCCCCACTATGAATCTGCATTAGGTTCTTTAACAGGAGGTTCACAATTCAAAACTGCTTATTTTAGAAAAAGACTAATTGTACCACTGCAAAGAAGTGTATGTACATAATGTATACTGTATAATGTATATAATAATAGGATGGCACTCTTTCAATCTCCTCCTCCTCTTCCCTCTTTTTTCAACTTCTCCTTTCAATGATGGTTATTCAAGAAAAAAAAGGGACAAGCACATAACCACCAACAGGAAGTAATTAGGCTAATAGAAGGGCAGCAGAGCACACAGCACAAGCGGAGACACAGGAAGCCTGTGAGTGAGGTAACAACCATAACTGGCATTTTTCGTCACTCCAAAATCGCCTAAGCAAGGAAAGAAATGGTGGACGAAAAACGCAAATTTCCAGAAACCGCATGAAAACGAGGCTCAGCAAGCCAGGCACGCAACACTAAATAGACGACACTTACGACTTACACCAAAAATGCCAGACATGCGAGCCATAGAAAATATACCACACCAAACGCACTTACACTTACACCAACACTTACACCAACAACTCTGCTGTTGAGCACCGCAAGCGGGAGAGGCTTGCAATGGGCACTAAAGGCGCTCATTTGAAGCCCTGCAATGAGCGCCAAAGGCACTCAGGATGGTGCTCACGATGAGCGCCTTAGAGGACCAAAAGCATCACATTGTGTGGCAAACAGCATTGCCAGCCTTACAATTGTAATCTCGTAATTTTTGATGGGCAAGTTCCTAGTTTCTTATAGTTGTTTGGCTCCTTTTTAAATCATAATGATAACAGGAATCACCCAAATGACCCTGATCAATAGTTTGCATACCCTTGAATTTTTGGCCTTGTTACAGACACACGAGTGACACACACACTCCCATACCTGTGGCTTTTTAAATTGCAATTAGTGCCTGTGTATAAATAGCCAATAAGTTTGTTAGCTCTCACTTGGATGTACTGCGGAGGCTAGAGACCGAGCCATGGGGAGCAGAAAAGAACTGTCAAAAGACCTGCGTAACAAGGTAATGGAACTTCATAAAGATGGAAAAGGATATAAAAAGATATCCAAAGACTTAAAAATGACTGTTCAATCACTTCTTAAGAAGTGGAAAATTTGTGATATCTTGATGCCAAGGTCAGGTAGACCAAGAAAGATTTCAGCCACAACTGCCAGAAGAATTGATCGAAATACAAAGAAAAACCCACAGGTAACCTCAAGAGAAATACAGGGTGGTTGTTTCAAGGAGCACAATACAAGCTGCATGGTCAGGATGCCAGAAAGAAGCCTTTACTGCACCAATGCTACAAAAAAGCCCCATTACAATATGCCCGACAACACCTTGACAGGCCTCGTTGCTTCTGGCACACTGTAATTTGGAGTGACGAGACCAAAATAGAGCTTTATGGTCACACCCATAAGCACTATGTTGGGAGAGGGATCAACAAGGCCTATAGTGAAAAGAATACCATCCCCACTGTGAAGCATGGTGGTGGCTCACTGATGTTTTGGGGATGTGTGAGCTCTAAAGGCACGGGGAATGTTGGGAAAACTGATGTCAAGATGAATGCATCATGTCATCAGAAAATACTGGCAGACAATTTGCATTCTTTTTGGACTTTCCAGCATGTCAGCAGAAAAAGGTGAAGGTTGTGGAGTGGCCATCACAGTCTCCTGACCATAATATCATTGAGCCACTCTGGGAAGATCTCAAAATGTGCGGTTCATCCAAAGACTTTGCATGACCTGGAGGCATTTTGCCAAACGAATGGGCAGCTTTACCACCTGCAGGGGCCTTATAGAGAACTATTACAAAAGACTGCACGCTGTCATTGATGCTAAAGGGGGCAATACACAGTATTAAGAACTAAGGGTATGTAAACTTTTGATCAGGGCCATTTGGGTGATTTCTGTTATCATTATGATTTAAAAAGGAGCCAAGCAACTGAGTGATAATAAATGCTTCATATGATCACTATCCTTCAATAAAATACATTTTTTTTTGCATGACCAATCAAATTTTCAAAATAAATGCCAACATTTCACAATTTCTGCCAGGGTATGCAAACTTTTAAGCACAACTGTACCTGTCTCAGATGAATGTAAAATAGCATTACATAGATGACCTACAAAAAGAGTAGGAAATTCACATCCTGAGATTGCATTGCTGGTTTCTTTCATATATTTAATATTTAGCTATTGATTTGCTGTTTGGAGTTTGGATACAGTACAGTTATACTGTGTTTGATTATACGCCTTGTTAGTGAAAAACAAATTGCTTCTGCCACATGTGCACCAACAAATAATGTGTCATTAATAAAAGTATATCTTAGCTTGTAATACACTGAAAGCAGTGTCTGTGCTGTATATGGGAACACTTCTGACACACTCCATAGACTGACTTGATATCATTTTTATTTTAAAGCACTTTCTTAAAAGGGCAGAATCTAGAAAAAAAAAAAACAGGGACTGCCCTTCCAAACTCTAAACACAGATCATATTGTTTAATTTGGTAAAAATGAAAGGGTCTTATGGCGTGTTTTGCATGACATATTATGGTGCATACTAAGCAGGGCTTTGCAGGACTCTACACCATCAAACAATCCCATTGGCCTTGAGCTACATTTAGCCAGTGAAATAGCTGTACACGTGCCCTGTGAGAGGGAGAGATACCAAAGGCTGTTACAACTGTATTAAGACCCAAGTTTTAAAATGGTAGGCCTGTATGTAATGTCAATGTAAATGAATCCCCTTTGTTAATTAGCACACCTTAGAGGAGAAGCTAATTGTAGTGTTGGGCAATGTATTTAATTATGTCAAAGGCCATAGAAGTCATCCAAACTGCTCATGGACTTCAAATGCTTCTTATAGCCATCCTACAATGTGCATTAGTAATGAGTAGAGGTGTGTAGTAGCTGTGCACCACAGCAGTTGTATTTGGGGTCTATTGAGATGG
This sequence comes from Discoglossus pictus, assembly GCA_027410445.1. Taxonomy (NCBI): domain Eukaryota; kingdom Metazoa; phylum Chordata; class Amphibia; order Anura; family Alytidae; genus Discoglossus; species Discoglossus pictus. The sequence continues at coordinate 53,157,767 of CM050163.1, forward strand.
CTGTGACTAACAGCCCTGTCAGTTTGACTAACCAGCATGTTCAAAACAGTTGTGTCCCTGCTGGAGGTTGTCATTCCCAAATAATGCTTCCACTGCAGTGCGTTACCGCATGCTTTGCCCTGCTTACAGACCCACAGACTCACTTTGCTGTGTTTCTTTCTGCCTGTGTCCTGCACAGCAACCTTTGCTGCAGATAATAAGGAAAAGCAAGTAAAGTTTATTGAACAGACTAAATATGTATATGTGTATTTACATAGCACTGTGTATTTATTTAGAGTCATTTGAGAATGTTCAAAGGTCAGTGATAGTAATACTATGCTCAGAGATTCAGATAAAGGTGTGTAAGACACAGTAAGATCTAGAAGAACAAGATGAGACAGTTGTGAGGTATATTGTGGGTAGGGGGCAATTATCCATGCCAGAAAGCACACTGCAAATGTTGCACCTTGTTTCTCCTGCAGTAGGTGAATGTAGACACACATAAACATAAATATTTCATATGCTTAAATCAGCAGAGTGTTCATAAATGCTGACATCTTTAAAAAAAAACATGCACATTTTTTGCTTAGGATCACAGAGTGCCTTATATATTTGTGATCTAACACAATAATTTTGTATATAGGTTGACAGATAGATAGATACATAGATAGATAGCTAGATAGATAAATAGATAGATAGATAGATAGATAGATAGATAGATAGATAGTTCTATCTATATGTATTCTTAAAATATGGCTGCCTGCTTACCCTCTCCCACCTCCATGGGTAGGTGATCCAGATGGCAATCTGAATATCCATGTTCCATCAGTAAAACATAAATTATGCATGCAGAAATGCTCAGTGCCAACAACAGCGGCCTCTGTTACTGAGCATGCTCAGTTGGTCAGAAATGAGATTAGACACTTTAGTATGGGAATGCTATTATGTTATATGAAATCACCTTTAATGTTCGGACATATGTAAATAATGTGCAGTCAGAGTGAGGTGGTGTCCTATTAGAACAAATACCAGCTCCTCCAGTGTCTTACAGCAAATCCTTACTGGCCAAAATGAGCCTGGGCAAGACCATGCCAAAAGACTCACTCACCTGTCTTCTGGAGTAGGTTACCCTAGAACTAACGGATGTTTGATTATCAGTTTGACCTTGTACCCTCTAATATTATAAACTATATCCTAACACTCTATAGATTTATTTTTTTGCAGAATTACTCAGAAAACAGCGCTTTCTCTGCCGCTAAGGACTTTGGTTAGTGATATACAAATGAGGTACAGCAAAGCCACTGGATTACTGGTCTACTTTCAGCAGAGCCCATATTGCTTGATCACAGTAAGTCTGTGTCTTTTGTGTGAGATCCTTTGTATGCTGTTTTAGTCTTCGCTGTCACGTTTCTCAATTACACAAATCTTATTTGATCCATGATACCAATTGGTACCATTTTTTGGGTATAAATATAAACAGCAAACTAATTTCCTCCTCCCATAGCAAGTTACAGCAAATGTTTTTGTAAGATAAAGGGATACAAGCTTCTCGTTTGTGAAGTATACAACATGCTCACATAATTAGCAGGCGCTGTATGGGGATAGACAGAATTTTTTTTACAGACAAATATTTTACTATGGCAGAATCTGCTGTTGTATGGAAGCTGCCATGACAATAATACTTCCTTTCGCAAACACATGAGGGTGGATGTTTTGTACTGAGCATGCGCAGAGGAGGAGGAATATGTCAGATCTAAGAGCTTATTTGAATTAACCAATGAGTCAACTAATCTCCCTCCACCTCTCTATTTCAACTCTTGAATAGATAATACATTTTAAAGTAGCAGTCCCAACCCCCGGGCTCCACGTTGGGTTACTGGTGAAATGCAGGAAGTATGGAAGACACAAGCAGAGTGTGCAAAAATAAACTTAGATTCTCTAAAAATGCTTTTATTCTCATAGCATCCACACCCGCTACTGTTTTGAGTTGTTACATATCCCTTCTCATGCATATTACATTTTCCTTTTATTCATAAAACTCAGAAACACATACCAAGTGAAATATACTAGTTTGCTTTATTAATTATATTTAGATTTTAAATATTTTTGCAGTCGCATTGACCTTCTGCTTTCAATAATGTAGACACTTTTTATAAAATCACATTTTTATAGCTGTTTTAACTGTACCGATTGTACTGAAACCATGGAAAAATGGAAACATTCATTTGCATGTACATAGTGTCATCTGGTGGACAATTTTGAAAATACGTGTGAAATAAATGATTCTGTGAGGTTGTTGGAAACACAAAGAAGATTCAATGTCCATTTAATGCAGGCAAATTATATAGTATCTGGAGGTGGAGGGAGATGCCTTTGAATTTTCTGAAAACTTTCAATGAAATATAATTAACATATTTTGACTTCTGAATTTTGTAAGGAAACATATATTAACGAAGTTTAAGGAGCACAGCAGTTCAAGAAGATACAAAACTTCATTGTATGTACCAAACTAACAATATTAGCAGCTGTGTAAGTCATTGGCAAAAATCATTTTTTGGGGGGAAACTGACATTTTTGAAGATGTCATGTTTATTTAAAGGAATCATTTTGTATTTGTTGCATCACTTCGTCAGAGCTACATCATAACCTCTCAGTGAATAATCAGTAGGGAATGAAGGAACATAGAACCATTGCAAAGATATTGGATATGACACACATTCTCTCACACTGGCCCAGAAACAAACACCTTGCATCATTCACTGCATCAATAGTTCTCCAGAAATGTAAATGTCCCTCCTACACACACAACCTCATTTGATCCTGTTGTTAAGCTTCAATATGGCAGCCTGCTTCATTGACCTTTTAGACACTGAAGTCAATATAGGGCATCCAGTTAGGGTATATAATGAAAACGCTCTGTAAGCTTTTACATTTTTTATTTATGTATTGATTTATTTATATCCAACCTCAAATATTTTGGCCATATCATATCATCTGTTATTTAGAAAACAATTAAAACTACAGGCCAAGCTCAAACCATAATGTAGGTATCTGATAAATACAATCTTTGAAATATTTCTCGCTGTGCTAATAATCTTCCCCTGTCACCCCACTTAGTAGGTGGAGGAATCCAGTCAATAATTTTAAACCATGATGTCAATGGGGGCGTGGTGTCATGGAACGTGGACCTGTGATGTCATTGATGGGTGGACCTGTGACCAGGAAAATTCTCACACTCACCAGGAAACACAGAGGAGGAACTGAGCATAGAGGAGTGACAGGGGCACAAAGAGGGACAGGAGCAAAGAGGGGCGGCCGGAAGGGGCACCAAGGGGGGACACGGGGCACAGAGCTGGGACAGGGTCACAAAGAGGGAACAGAGGTAAAGTGAGGGGACATGGACAAATAGGGGGGCAGGGGCACAGAGAGGAGATAGAGGCAAAGAGGAAGACAAGGACAAAGAGGGTGGTCAGAGGCACAGAGTGGGGGCAGGGGAAAAGGGGGGCAGGGGCACAGAGGGGGACTGGGGCACAAAGGGGGGACAGGGGCACAGAGGGGGGCAGGGGCACAAAGAGGGAACAGAGGTAAAGTGAGGGGACAAGGACAAAGAGGGGGCAGGGGCACAGAGAGGGGATAGAGGCAAATAGAGAGACAAGGATAAAGAGGGGCACAGAGGAGGGACAGGGGCAAAGGGGGCAGGGGCACAGAGAAGGTACAGGGGCAGAGGAACAACAGGGGCATAGTGTGTTACAGGGGCACAGAGGGGGGCCAGAGGCACAGAAAAGAGAAGTGGCACAGAGGGGGACAGGAGCACAGACAGGGGACAAGGGGACAGAGGGAGAAAGGGGAACTGACCGGCATATATCTACATTCCACATGAAATTCAGTCATACCCTCATTTATAATGGGCAATATTCTAGTTACGTAAATAATGTTTAGATTTAAAAAACATATTCAACAGCTAGTTGTTCTGTTTTTCCTTCTCTAAAGTATTTTCTTATGAAAGATGTAGGATTGGTAATACTTTTTCTAACAACTCTTCCTGTCTTTCCAACATAAGTCTTACCACATGGACATATTATTAAATAAATGCTATGGTAAGATTTATTATTAATGATAATTGGGTGATAAAAATCACTACATTGAATCATATTGCAACAAGTTGCCCATTAAATACATTTAAAACATACATTTTTCTTTTGTCTTAGTCATGTCACATTAGTATTCATATAACAAGATTTTACTTATATATTTCTAAGATTTTATCATGCCTATATGCAAACAAAGTCTTCTGCATAAATGTATCAGATAAACTTACATCACTAGACAATAAGTTCAATTGTTGTTTCATGGTTGTTTCATTCTGCTTTACATGTGAGGAGTATGTATAAATACAATTCCAACAATCGTTATCAAGTGTTTTATCATATTACTTTGCAATAATATTTTCTCCCTTGTTTACCTCTGTAATATTTTTAGAAATCATAGGACTCTCCATTCTTTGGATCTGAATTGTTCCTAAATGTTCTTTTTTTAATTCAGAATCAGGTATTGCGATTTTAACAAGCATGAGATAAGAACTAATAATGTATAACTGTTTGTTTCTTTTCTATGTTACCCGTCCATTAACTTAGTATTGGACTTAAATATCTGCAAATCCAAAAATACTATAGAAGACAAAGGCCCACATTTAATTCGAGACTCACAACTCAATCACAGACAGACGAATGTCAGAATTACGGGAGTAAAACATGGAGGTTACATGTCATTCTATTAGGTTCGGGGGTCTGATATGTGATCAGACTCGCAAAACCATCAAAAAAAATAATTATTCAATTTAATGCCAAAACTGTTCTAGTCCATATGGGTGGCCTGATATATATTAACTCATTGATACCCGAGATCGATTTAACCCCGAAATGCAACGATTTGCGGGCTTGAGACTGCAATTAATTCTAATGTCTATCATCGCTTTCCCCGTCATTTACAGTGCAGTAGTGATTTTTTATTTGCATTTACAGTGTTAGGAATAGGTGTTTAACCCCTTTGCAGGTCCTCTCTAGCACATGTAGGATTTTCTCCTTCATTTGCCATTTACGGGTGTGAAACCATTTGCGGGCTTGGGGAAACTGAGCAATTGAATAGCGATTTGCGATTTTAGCCTTGCGAAAGTGACAGATCAAAGGCTTCTGGAGGCTGTAAGTTACGAGTTTGGTTGTAATTGTTTAATCAAGGCCGTAACTTGGAAGTCAATCGGAGCCCTCAAAAAGACGCCAATTGAATAGCAAAAGTAGCTTGTGACCTCACTTACGGGCCTCCGGATCTCAAGTTCGCTCAAATGAATGGGGCTCATAGTGCACATAGTAACTTTCATCTGACTTGGCAAACTTCATCACTCTCTTAAATGGGTGAATATCTTCTCTCTAGATCATCTATTCATCTTTTAAACAGTATCAAACAATTCCCCAAATAACTCAAAATAAATACTCTTTCAAATGTATGCATAGGATTTTAAAATGACATTTGCATAGGATGGTGCCAGTGCCACACCCATCACAATAGACAAAATATCTGCAATTTGTCTACACATCCCAATCTCAAATTTAAAGGACCACTGTAAAACTAGTAAAACTCATGTGTTTGTTTGTTTGTCATGGAGTATTAAAAACAGTATGCCGTTTAAAATAATAATTTTGTATGTGTACATTTTTTTGCTCAAGCTGAGCTGCTTATCCCACCTCCCTGTGACTGGAAACTAGACTAGAAAACTAGACTAGACTATAAACTAGACTATAAAAAGTGTGACCACTGTCCGTTCTGGATCAGGCTGAGCATGCTCAGAAAAAGGGGTGGTTCAAACCCTCTCACTGGGTTGAGGCAATGAGAGGTTACAGTAGAACTGTAGGCAGTGGTGGAGAGGGCAGGGACAGCATAGCCCACCCTGCTTTCAAGCTCCATGATGATATCCATGAAGCCCCCAGGTAAAGCTGGTATCAATTGCTAGCCAAATTAATTCAGATCTCATTTAGTATTCTGGATCACTACCTTGTCGTGGTGAAGGGGCTTGTGTACTTCAATGAAGCTGTGAGCATTACCATATAGGGTAACCCAAGATGAGCAGGTCATAGCAGAGAGGTCAGACAAATCGCAGTTCACTGGAGAAGCAACTGGCAACCCACTCTAGTATATTTGCCATGAAAACCGTATGGATAAGCATAACCAGAAACACAGACAAAGTACCTGGTATACCCCTTCCATATGGTCAACGAGAGTCAGGCATGATTGAAGGACTGAACAACAACAACAAATTTACCTAAGGCTGTGGTTATTATTAGCTAGATCCTTCTTTAACCCAAAAGGCACCCGAACACCTACACATTTACATCCCTACCGGGGCAGATTCTCGGATCATGTGCCCTTGTTTGTGAAGTCCATAACAAAACAAACCACAATTCAAGAAAACAAATTAAGCTCATGAATTAAGCACATGATAGCTCTCAATAAAGAATAATTGGATAAAAAAGTTGATAAAAGGAAATAAAATAAATACTGTATTTATGTGTTCCTGGTGGATGCCATCTTTGTGTCTTCAACACTTGGTGCTGACTTAGAGTGGGCATAGTCTGTCAATTTTTGTACATTTTTATTATCTGTTCAACAGTGGAAGGAGAAGGGAGGGAGGGGTAAATGAATGAAGGAGACACTAAATGTCTGCTACATTCCTGCGATGGTAAAATTTTAGTAACTTCTATTGAGATTTTTTTTTCAATTTGTTTGTTTAAAGATGTTAAAGGTAAGCTGGAAATGTCCAAGTCATTGCAGAAATGAAAATGACACATGGAAATAAATATAATTTCAATTGGTCACTGTTGGCTTGAAAGTTAGGTAATTTAAGCAAAAAGAACTTGAAACCCTCTGTCTAATGAACTAATATTATTTGAGATGATTTACTCTCACAGCAGGAAGGGCTTTCTGAGTAGTGACTTATCGCGAGCGTGAAAATTGAAAGGACCAGGGCAGCTCAAGGAAAAAGAGACATGTCTGTCAACTAAGTACCAAACTAACAATATTAGCAGCTGTGTAAGCCATGAATATTTATATATTTATGGAGAAAATTAGAATTTTAATAATATCAGTAATAATACAATATTATAAATATTAACAGAGATACTATAAATATCTATATAAGTAATATAATAATACCCTCTTTTCTAGATTCTAAGACACATTTTTTTCTCTATGAACATCTCTAAAAATGAGGTGAGTCTCAGTATTGATGGTGTCTTAGAATAACAGTTTTTTTTTTTACAAATTTCTCCATGCTTTGCAGGCGGCACCACATGTTTTGTTTTCACAACAAAATCCCGTCTTAGGGTTTCCACACCGCTCTTGCTATTCCATTCTTAATAATGTTGTCAAAAAGATTGTACTATGAAGCCGCATTGAAACGAAAAGTTATTGTATAAGCAGAAGAATATGGAAATAGAGCTGTGAGTCGATATTTTGACATTTGTGACGTAAATGTTCATATTTGTTGATATGATTGCAATTCCATATTCTCGTGCACAACAACTACCCAGTGCATGACAGGACCTAAGAAAGAAAATGGAAATGGAATGGAAGCCATGGAAATATCCAAGACCCTTGGATTAGAATATGTAAAAAAACTTTGTTTTCTGTTGGTGGTAATGAAATTAGTGTGCGTCTTACAATCAATGCCGTCTTAGAATCATAATATAAAAACTCTCTACAAAATGTCATACCCAATTATCTGGTTTGTTTCTGATACAAAAGGGAGAAAATTATAATATAACAAATTGTACAATTGTAAGGCTGTCAATGCAGTTTGCCACACAATGTGAGGCTTTTGCTTTTCTGTGCACCTTCCGCGCTCAACGCGAGCCGTGCACTGAGCGCCTTCAGTGCTCATTGCGTGGCTCACAATGAGCGCCTTGTGAGTTTTTGTAATTCTTGTTAAGATACCTGGGAGTTTATGCAGCCCAGGGTCAAGAAGCAATTAAGATGGCTTACCTCAAATAAATGAGAAATGGATTAACCACAATCAGGGCCTAGCAGGTCCCTACATCATTCTGACTGATGATAAGTCCCACTAGAACCGGTAAGGCCCTTGGGTGTAGGAGCTCATTGTATACACAGGCAGTAAAATAGCTTATTTATACATACACACAAACAGAGAAAAATCTCGGGGGATTTGTCCCCCGCAGTCCCTACACCCATGCCCTGATAACATGACTTACAGAATGTGAGCCACATTTTACTGTGTTCATTACATTAGCCATATTGCCACCGTACATGAATAGCAGCACATTTTAACTTTATGTACACAATGTCCAGCTGTCCATCCATTTGTGAAAACTGATATAACTCATACTGACTTTTTCTGAATTCAAAAGGGTGACTTTCATTTTAAGATTTTATTTTTAGTGAACCATTATCCTAAAATATTAAAAAATAAATTGTTGTATTTTATTATTTCCCTTATAATTTTTGGATTACTATTTGTACAGTTTTGGGAAATATTTCTAGTGACGTAATGGGAAGACACAGTTTAGTCTGGACAAGGTGTGTGCTAGGGAAAGTGAAAATAGGTCCTCGAAGATTGTTGTTCAGACGTTCAGTTATGATCAGATCACTGTGACTCTTTTTGTTACAGTTTTTTTTTGGATAGTGTAGTGGTTGCCATTTTCTTCTTCATCGGACTGTGATTTGTCTTACATCTCTGCTATGACCTGCCAATCTTGTGTGACCATATATGGTATAGCTCACAGATTAATTAAGATACACAATAAGGTAGCAATCTATAAGATTTTGGGAAGGGTTAGTGTGTGATTATCTGTGTGATCCAAGACCAAACCCATAGCTCCTCCAATTGGTAGGTAGGCTGCTTGTTACATGCATGTATGAGATGTGAATGGGTGCATGTATGAATGCAGGGCTTGCAGTTATCCTTGCGACTTATAGCTTCTGGGCCTCTGCGGTGAAAATTGGTATTTGTCAGATACAATAAGCTCTAATTATATAATAAATCCCCCTCTTCTTCTTCCCTCACCCTGATAAAAAAACCTACCCCTTCACGCTCCAAGCTAAGTGGATATGCTAAAGCCAGGCAAGAGGAAACTGGCTTGCATGGCTTACGTATCTGCTAATATGTCTAGTTTGTTACATAGTTCACAAATATGTGAAGTTTCTTACAAAATTCTAAAGTCCTTTAATGCTTGCTACTTCAATTTGATCCTTTAATGCTTTCCATTATTGCCATGCATATTCATGCAAGGCACACTTTCTTTCATACTAGGCCTAACTCCACTATACACACACACACAAATACAGTGCAGATAATTTGAAATAAAGTAGATATATGCAATTATATTCACAATCGCTTGTTATTAAAAATAACAAAGTAGGTCTCTTTATCCCGGAATTTGTTTCCCAGATCCTACCCCTTATTTAACTTTACTAAATTGTCTGGTCATCTACAATTAGAGAAAGCTCTGTAGGGGAGCTTGTAAGAAGGATTGAGGCTTATAACATCTCACAGCTTCATGTCCCAAAAACAGTAATACACTAAAAACCTCATACAGAAACTGATTTGCACTCACTACTATAATGAGGAAGAGGTAGATTGGCAAGTACAAGCTTTTATCAACACAGTGCTCTTCATAATGTGTAGAAATCCTGTATGTAAGTGGTTTCCCTTGACAATGAGCTACAAATGATTGTCTAGTTCAGGGGTGGGCAGGTTCGGTCCTGGAGGGCCACACACATGCCTGGATTTGATTATATCCCTGATGCTCACAGGTGATTCAATCATTTCTTCAGTCATCCTGATTGACTCACTTGTGCACAGAAAGGATATCTTCAAATCCAAGCTTGAATGTAGCCCTCCGCGACCGAAACTGCCCACCCCGGGTCTAGATCAGTGATTTTCAACCATTTTACATCTGCAGACCGGTGAAGATAGGATAAATATTTTGCAGACCACTAAGGAAGAGATAAAGACCATTATTTATAAAGTATTTTTTATTTTATTTCTTAAATCTAATATTGTAATAATGAGACAAAATACAACCAAACTAACTTGTGTTTAATGCAAAAAAAATATTTGTGTGCTTTTTAAGACTCACCGCCAAACCCGACGTGTAACGTCATGACGTAGTGATGCCACCCAGTGACTGTCGGCCTAATGCATGCTTTTTCGGCAGAAGCTTCAACGGAGGCCTGGATACCATGTGTTAAGCGGCAATAACTTTTTTACGGACCGGCAGGAAATTTCTGTGGACCGTCACTGATCCATGGAGCAGCTTTTGAAAACCACTGGTTTAGACTGAAGCTTTATAAATATAGAAAAAGACACTTGATTGAACCACGATATTGTCCTACCATAAAGGACCAGCATCACAAAGGAAATTCAATCAGAACCAGTAAAATAAAATCAATACATTATTAATACAATTCAAATATACAGAGTCCTCTCACAGATAAATTAACAATTGCAATTCATTGGTCTCACAGCAATATATTGTACTAGCAACTTGCCCGTCAAAAATGACGGCAATAAAATTGTAATGCTGGCAAAGCTGTTCGCCACCTAATGTGAGCAACTTTGGCGCTCACTGCAAGCCTTTCCCCCGTCTACTTACTCCCCTGTGTCTCCTTTCCTTCTCCTCTCCCTCCCTTGTGTCTCCTTTCCCCCTCCTCTCCCTCCCCTGTGTCTCCTCCCCCCCTCCCCTGTGTCTCTTCCCCTCTGCCTTCCCCGTGTCTCTTCCCCCCTCTTTCCCCGTGTCTCTTCCCCCCTCTTCCCTTGTGTCTCTTTCCCCTCTCCCCTGTGTTTCTTCCCCCCCTTCCCTGTGTCTCTTCCCCCCCTCCCCTGTGTCTCTTCCCCCTCCCCTGTGTCTCTTTCCCCCCTCACTGTGTCTCTTTCCCCCCTCACCGTGACTCTTTCCCTATCTCCTGTGTCTCTTCCCCCCTCCCCTGTGTCTCTTCCCCCCCTCCCCTGTGTCCCTTTCCCTCCTCTCCCCTGTGCCTTTTCCCCCCTTCTCTGTGCCTCTTCCCCCCTCCCCTCTGTCTTTATCCCTTCCCCTGTGTCTCTTCCCCCTCCCCTGACTCTCTTCCCCCCTCCCCTGTGTCTCTTCCCCCCCCATGTGTCTCTTTCCCTCCCCTCCCCTGTGTCTCTTTCCCCCCCTCCCCTGTGTCACTCCCCCCTTTCCCTGTGTCACTCCCCCCTCCCCGGTGCCTCTTTCCCTCTCCTCGGTCTCTTCCCCCCCTCCCCTGTGTCTCTCCCCCCCTCGCCTGTGTCTCTTTCCCTCCCCTACCCTGTGTCTGTTTCCCCTGTCTCTCTCCCCTGTGTCTGCCCCCTCTCCCTCCCCTGTGTCTCTTTTCTCCCCCTCTCCCTCGACTGTCTCTCCTCCCCTCCCTCCCCTGTGTCTGTTCCCCCTGTCTCCCTCCACTGTGTCTGTTCCCCCTGTCTCCCTCCCCTGTGTCTGCCATCCCTCTTCCTCCCCTGTGTCTGTTCCCCCCTCTACTCCCTCTGTGTTTGTTTGCCCTGCTTCCCCTCTCCTCTGTCTCTTCCCCCCTCCCCTGTGTCTCTTCGCCCCTCCCTCCCTCCCCTGTGTCTGTTCCCCCTGTCTCTCTCCCCTATGTCTGCCCCCCTCTCGCTCCCCTGTACCTCTTTTCTCCCTCTCTCCCTCCCCTGTCTCTCCTCCCCTCTCTCCCTCCCCTGTGTCTGTTCCCCCTGTCTCCCTCCCCTGTGTCTGCCATCCCTCTCCCTCCCCTGTGTCTGTTCCCCCTCTACTCCCTCTGTGTTTGTTTGCCCTGCTCCCCCTCTCCTGTGTCTCTTCCCCCCTCCCGTGTCCCTTCCCCCCTCCCCCGTGAATCTTCCCCCCGCTTCCCTGTATCTCTTCCTCCTTCTTCCCTGTGTCTCTTTCCCCTCTCCCCTGTGTTTCTTCCCCCCTTCCCTATGTCTCTTCCCCCTCTCCCCTGTGTCTCTTTCACCCCCTCCCCTGTGTCTCTTTCCCCCATCTCCTGTGTCTCTTCCCCCCTCCCCTGTGTCTCTTCCCCTCCCCTGTGTCTCCTTACCTCCCTCCCCTGTGCCTCTTCCCCCTCCCCTGTGTCTCTTCCCCCCTCCCCTGTGTCTCTTCCCCCCTGTGTCTCTTTCCCTCCCCTCCCCTGTATCTCCTTACCTCCCTTCCCTGTGTATCTTCCCCCCCTCCCCTATGTCTCTTCCCCCCTCCACTGTGTCTTTTTCCCCATACCTCGCCTGTGCCTCTTTCCCTCCCCTCCATCTCTTTCCCCCCGCCCCTGTGTCTTTTCCCCATCCCCATGTCTCTTTCCCCCATCTCCTGTGTCTCTTCCCCCCTCCCCTGTGTCTCTTCCCCCCCTCCCCTGTGTCTCTTACCCTTCCCTGTGCCTTTTCCCCCCTCCCCTGTGCCTCTTTTCCCCCTCCCATGTGCCTCTTTCCCCCCTCCCCTGTGTCTCTTTCCCCCCTTCCCTGTGTCTCTTCCCCCTCTCCTCCGTCTCCCTGTCCTCCCTGAGAGGAGGGGATGGAGAGGATGACGGGAGGGAGAGGATGAGTGAGAGGATGAGGGGAGGGAGAGGATGAGGAGAAGATGAGGGAAGGGAGAGGCGGAGGGAAGGGAGAGGATGAGGGGAGGGAGGAGGGGGTTATGCGAGTCCTGGGACTCCTGCTGCTGCATATGCTAATGACGTGACACGGATGTGACGTCACGTCATTAGCATATGCCAGTTCCCGACACAGAAGATGGACAGCAGCAGACGCGCATGTGACGTTGTGTCGTTAGCATATACCGGGTCCCGACACAGAAGACGCGCTGGACAGCAGCAGCAGGAGCAGCGCATTGCAGGTAAGTGAGGGGAGGGGGTGGTTAATTGGAGAGGGGGAAAGGGAGGAGGGAGGATGAGGGGACGGAGGATGAGGGTAGGGAGGGAGGAGGAGGATGAGGGGAGGGCTGAAGGAGGGGAGGGAGAGGATGAGGGATAGGATGAGGGGAGGGAGAGGATGAGGAGAAGATGAGGGAAGGGAGAGGATGAGGGGAGGGAGGAGGGGGTTATGCGAGTCCTGGGACTCCTGCTGCTGCATATGCTATTGACGTGACACGGATGTGACGTCACGTCATTAGCATATGCTAGTTCCCGACACAGAAGATGGACAGCAGCAGACGCGCATGTGACGTCGCGTCATTAGCATATACCGGGTCCCGACACAGAAGACGCGCTGGACAGCAGCAGCAGGAGCAGCGCAATGCTGGTAAGTGAGGGGAGGGGGTGGTTAATTGGAGAGGGGGAAAGGGAGGAGTAAGGATGAGGGGAGGGAGGAGGAGGATGAGGGAAGGGCTGTAGGAGGGGAGGAAGAGGATGAGTGGAGGGAGAGGATTAGGGATAGGATGAGGGGAGGGAGAGGAGAGGGATAGGATGAGGGGAGGGAGAGGACAAAGTGAGGGATGGAATGAGGAGAGGGAGAGGATGAGGGAAGGGAGATGAGGAGGGGAGGGAGGAGGGGGTGATGCGAGTCCTGGGATTCTTGCTGCTGTCCATCGGGTCTTTGGGACCCGGCATATGCTAATGATGTGACGCGCATGTGACATTACATCATTAGCCTATACTGGGTCCCGACACAGAAGACGCGCTGGACAGCAGGAGAAGTGCAATGAAGGTAAGTGAGGGGGGAGGGGGTTAATTGGAGAAGGGGAAAGGAGGGAGGGAGAAGGGAGGATGAGGGAAGTGAGGGAGAGGATGAGGGGAGGGAGAGGATGAGGGGAGGTAGAGGATGAGGGGAGGGAGAGGATGAGGGGAGGGAGGAGGTGTGATGCGAGTCGTAGGACTCCTGCAGCTGGCCATCCGGTCTTTGGGACCCGGCATATGCTAATGACGTGACACGGATGTGACGTCACGTCATTAGCATATGCCAGTTCCCGACACAGAAGATGGACAGCAGCAGGAGCAGCGCAATTGAGAGAGAGGGGGGTTGAGGGGAAGGAGCTGACAAGACTCTCAAGGATCATTATGAGTTACTTAAGCAGATGCGAATGTCAAGTTTCAAGTCAGAATTCAGAAACACAGTAAATCCCATAGTAAAGTCAGTCATAGTAAAGAACATCAGTAAATATTGCAGCATTGTGACTCCCACGCAAACATTAATACATTGGTGTGGTTTATTATTCTTGCACATGTAAATTGCAGTTCAGACATGTCAGATTATATGTTAAAGGTATATGGAAGTTTCATGGATTATGAGATTATCTAATAGAGGAGAATCAGTAGTGTATGAAAATCCCCAAATAATCATTAATAAAGTTACCCTAGAGCCTGCATATTTCAGACCTTGAGTGTTAGTCCAGCGCCAGCCAGCGCCAGCAGCAAAACTGCAACTAGTCGCTAGATGGTGATGTCTCAGTTTTAAGCACGCAGAGGATCCAGCCTTTTCTTAGTAGAATGAGAAGTAAATAGGGAAAGTAAGTGATATATCTGTGCATCATTTATCTGATATGTAAGAGGCAGCTTAATTAGTTAGGCACCAACCAACCCTTTCTGTTAGTATGCAGTATATGGATTATACATTGTATTGTATGTAAAATAACTAAAGGCTAGGAGCCACCATTAACATTTTAGGAATAGTGACTCTATCCTTTTCTTCCACCTATTTCTTTGTTGGAATCCATAATTTTATTTGTAGATAATGCATTAGAAATAGTTTTATATTCATCTCTGTGTGTTTCCTAATATAGTGTGACTTTTATACAAACCCCCTTCTTATGGCAATGGCTGCCCATGTAATAAGGGGGAGCTGACAACTCAAACCTTTTCACTTAATTTTTAACTGGGTTTATCAAACCATGGAACCCACTCCAAAATGTATGTATGTATATACATATATGTTTTCCTATCTCCTAAACTGGCTTGGTTGCTCCTCACTGACCCTACTGGCGCCCAAATTTGATATAAAATGTTCAACCCCTGGTGTAAATGTTAAGGATAAACTAAAGCTTGTATGTTTGGTTGACCATCCAGTTCTCTCTAAAGGATCACTTCATGGTAAATTTTGCCCAGGAGGGGGTTTATGTAAGTTCAAGTCCCAAGACAAACAAGCAGATTTGATGTGTCCAAACAAGAAAGATCTTACCCTACAGATTGTCTTCAGATGGTACTGCTTTCTATATGACTGATATATATGAAATGTGTACAAGCATTTCTACTTGTGTATACTGTATGTATTCTAGAGGAACCTGCAATTAAACTGCAACCAATTCCAGAATTTATCACACACTTGACTGTAGTGTTTTAATTTGCAACCAGAACATGGCTTATGACGTGCAAAATGGATTATGTAGAATTTTGTTAATTTGGGGAATGCAATTAACATGTTTTGTAAATAACCAAAAGCATAAAGTGGTACTAAGCATCTCTCTGGCCATCTTCAACAGATTATAACCAATCACATCGCATAGTAATATTATTAGTATCAACTAATATGTGTGTATATATATATATATATATATATATAAATATATATAGACACAGTAACGTGACAAGCCAGTGGTCATGCGGCAATCACTACACTGGAAAAGGAGAGGCGATGTATTGCGCAAACACTTTCCCTGGGCGAGTGGGCTATGCGGCCCAGGTCACCCACCCCCCATATGGCCTCTCTTACTGTGTCCGTAGCAATACCTTCTCGTTGGTGCCCCCCTGTTTTCACAGAGCGTGCTACGTTAAGGCTTGACCGAATGTCTGGCGGTATAACTAAATGGGTAGGCTGGACTCGTTAGCCTTGGTTGACAGCCAGCCTAGGAGAAGGAAAACTCTGAGTTAAAACCTGGGCAGATGCAGCTTGTTAGCCCTGTAAGACCATCCATCTAGGAGAAGGACACTCCAATATAACACCTACAAATTGAGGACCTTACTGTCACCGTCCAAGCTTGCTAGGTCATGACAGATGAACCTCGAGTGTAAAGGGTGAGACCAGTACTGCGCACAGTGCATCTCACCTAAAAACTCCAATGCGCAGGTCCAAGGGGGCATGTCTACATCTAGACAAATGTCTCTCTGGTGTGGCCTTCATGGTTAAGAACCATATCGCCTCCAAACTTGATAAACTACCAAAGGATCACTCTGACCGCATCAGCAATCAGCTTCTGTGATTGATTTGTTTCCCCTCCAGTGTAAGGAACCCCCTCCCCCCCCCCCCCATGTGAAGAGTCGATCACTGGTTCAAGTTCCATCTGTGTTAGGGAATCAGTGACCAATGCTGGGTCCCCAGGAGATTCCAAGAATGAGACCCCCCTAAAAAGTTGCAGGGGAGTTTGGAAGGAGGTCCGATCCAAGGCCAAAAAGGAGAGGGAAGATGTATCAGAACAGAAGGAATTAGACAGTACAAAAAAGAGAGGTGTTTTGGAGAGGTACAGAGGGGGGTGGGAAAGCGAAAAGGAGGACACCATAGCGCTTGTCCGGGACCCCTTCTTTGATTTTTGCAGCAACACCTATCAGTTCCAGAGATCAGGTGGTGGATGATCGGTCAGAAGAATTAATGGAGGAGGAAGGGATGGATGCATCAGTCAAAGGTTTGGCCGATGCAAATAAGTTTGCCTTTCTACCTCCTGATGTTGGCGACTGATGTCAACCTTTGAATGTCTATCAATAAATGTTCAAATTGTAAAGTCGAAGGCACGTAGAGTGGCCTTTTTAGATTATTTAAAGAGTTTTAATGCTGATGTTTTAAGTTTACAAGAATGTGCAATTGAACATGAAGCAAGTTATGAGCTATTTGAAAGAGATTGGTGTGGGCCTTCAGCCTGGTCTGGAGGGGCAGACAACAAGTGTTCTGGTGTTGCTGTTCCCTTCAAGCCAGGTTATCGAGCAAGTTAGTGAAATTATCCCAGGCAGAGTTTTAATGGTTAAAGCAAAAATAAATATTTTAGTAGTACGTTTTTTTTTTTAATATATATGCCCCACCTGCTACAAATAAGAGATATGAGGTGTTGGAGACTTTACAAAGGTTTTTACCTGGGTCAGGCCATACAGTTTTAATGGGAGATTTTAATTGCATTTTAGATTCTGGTGGGAGGAAAACGAAACAAGATGAAATAATTTTAGATAAAACATCAAACTTTTAAGTAACATTGTCTCTGATTTGTTTTTTAAAGATACAGTGCCTTGCAAAAGTATTCACCCCCATTGGCATTTTTCGTGTTTTGTTGCCTCACAACCTGGAATTAACATGGATTGTTTGAGGATTTGCATCATTTAATTTACAAAACATGCCCACAATTTTGGGCATGCCACATTTTTCCACTGGGAATTTTGCCCATTCCTCCTTGCAAAACTGCAACAGCTCCTTTAAGTTGGATGTTTTGAGCTTGTGAACAGCAGTCTGACCACAGATTTTCTATTGGATTGAGGTCTGGGCTTTGACTATGCCATTCCAACACATTTACATGTTTCCCCTTAAACCACTCAAGTGTTGCTTTAGCACTGTGTTTGGGGTCATTGTCCTGCTGGAAGGTGAACCTCCGTCCTAGCCTCAAATCATGCACAGAGTGGTACAGGTTTTGCTCAAGAATATCCCTGTTTTTAGCACCATCCATCTTTCCCTCAACTCTGTCTAGTTTCCCAGTCCCGGCTGCTGAAAAACATCCCCGCAGCATAATGCTGCCACCACCATGTTTCACTGTGGGGATGGTGTTCTTTGGGTGATGTGATGTGTTGGGTTTGTGCCAGACATAGCGTTTTCTTTGATGGCCGAAAAGTTAAATTTTAGTCTCATCAGACCAGAGTACCTTCCTCCATACATGTTGGGAGTCTCCCACATGCCTTTTCACAAACTTAAAATGTGCCATTTTGTTTTTTGCTGAAAGTAATGGCTTTCTTCTGGCCACTATGCCATAAAGCCCAACTCTACGGCTTATTGTCATCCTATGTACAGATACTCCAGTCTCTTCTGTTGAACTCTGCAGCTCCTCCAGGGTTACCTTAGGTCTCTGTGCTGCCTCTCTGATTAATGCCCTCCTTGCCCAGTCCGTGAGGTTTGGTGGGCGGCCGTCTGTTGGAAGGTTTGCTGTTGTGCCATGTTCTTTCAATTTGGTTAAGATAGATTTGATGGTGCTCCTGGGGATCATCAACAATTTGGATATTTTTTATAACCTAACCCTGACTTGTACTTCTCAACAACATTGTCCCTTACTTGTTTGAAGAGTTCCTTGGTCTTCATGGCAGTGTTTTGTTAGTGGTGCCTCTTGCTTAGGTGTTGCAGCCTCTGGGGGCTTTCAAAAAAGGTGTGTATATGTAATGACTGATCATGTGACACTTAGATTGCACATAGGTGGACATCATTTTATTAATTATGTGACTTCTGAAGTTAATTGGTTGCACCAGAGCTTTTTTATGGGCTTCATAACAAAGGGGGTGAATACATACGCACATGCCAGTTTTCTGTTTTCTATTTCTAAAAAATAGTTTTACGTATATATTTTTCTCATTTCACTTCACCAACTTAGACTATTGTGTTCTGATCCATCACATAAAATTCAGATTAACAAAACATTGAACTTAAGGCTGTAATGTAACAAAATAGGTAATAAGTCAAGGGGGTGAATACATTTGCAAGGTCTATAATTTCCAACTTTAGTTTAATCTTTACCGGTTTTATGAAACATAATATTTGCTTCCAGCACTTCTCTTGGAGCTTCACCTTCAGTAAATACTTGATTTAATTAAGGTGGGGTTACTTTATGACATATGATATCTGCTAGTATATTATCCACAGCCTTTGATGCAGATGGCATATCAGATTAAAAGGAGAGGAGGAAGCAGCTAGCATAACAGCAATGAAAGAAAATCAGGAGAAACACATGGGGAGAAACACACGGGCAGAGAAGAGGTAAAAGCTAGGGAGAGACAAAAAGAGTAGGTAGAAGCAAGTGTGAAACATGGGAAGGTTGAAGAGAAACAGAGAGTTGAAGTGGGGTAGACAAAAGAGGGAAAAATCAAGTTAGAGAGAGACACATGGTGAGCAAGGATGTAGAAGCTAAGGTAGGATTCACATGGTGGGCAAACGCAGACATTTTGAAGAAACATAGAGAGGAATGGTGGAGTGAAATGTATTTCAGGTGTTAAACACATAAAGTGTGTCTTAGGCACCATGGATCTGAAGGTCTGCAGTTCAATCACATAGACACAACTGAACATTAGGACAAGGTGTAATAGAACCATCTTTGCAAATCTTCATTGTGTTTTGCGTGTGAGACCTGAGGGCTAACTGGTACAAAGGTGACGTGCCTTTAAATCAATTGGCTTAAAGTGCTCTTGGCAGATACTCAGTTAAGGTAATTGGGATCCCAAGTATGTGGGACAAGTGACTGGGCTATGATATAAGAATAATTGTTTTTATTTGTCATGTGTGAAGGCACCTCGTGTGTGAGTGGATAGACTGATAGTGATTACAAAGAATTGTTTGTGTTTGCTATAGTTTTGTGCTTCCTTGCTGCAGCTGCCGTGCCCCTTAATTTTGTTTGTCTTATAATACGTTATGCTGGATATTTTGTGATACCAAAAGCCCAATTCAATTGCAAGCACGCATACAGGCCGTTTGTCCGGTGATATTTAATTGAACAAGCCCGCATGTTACGGGCCTAACGCTGAAGCTGTAAACCATGCACACGCAGTTCAAGGTGGTAACATGACCAATTAAGCAAGGCGATAACCACCGATTTCGAAACAGCCAATAAAAAAAGAGACCGCCATCATTACAGCAGTAAAAAACATGGAGGTTGCATGTCAATCAATTAGGTTCGGGGTTCTGATATGCAATAGAGCTTGCAAACCCTCAAAATACAAAATAATAAAAATAAATGCCAATACTGTTCTAGTCCAAATGGGTGGCCTGATATGTATTAACTCATTGATTCTGGAGATCGATATAACCCCAAAATGACACATGAAAAAATATGTTTTTTTATTGCCGATTTGAGAGCTTGTGACTGTTGTGCAATTAATTATATTGTCTTTCATTGCTTTCCCCATCATTTAAAGTGCTGTATTGATTTTTTCTTTGCATTTACAATGCTGCGAACAGGGTTTAAACCCCCTTGCATGTTCTCACTAGCACTCGTAGCATTTTCGCCTACATTTGCCATTTACCATTTGCCGAAACCATTTGCGGGCTTGGGGAATTATAGCAATTGAATAGCGATTTGCGATTTTAGCGATCGTAACTCTTGTGGACAGGAAAAATCAAAAGCTTCGGGAGGCTGTAAGTTCCGGGTTTAACCACTGCAAAGTTTTCCTGCCCGTAACCCATAAACTGTTTGGAGCCCGCAAAAAGACGCCAGTTGTATAGCAAATTACCTTACGGCCTCACTTACGGGCTCCAGTAATTTATGATTGCTCAATTGAATCAGGTTTCAAGTCTTTATTGTGGTCTCAGTGTAATATTTTTACATTTTGTTTTGGTTGATGATCTGCTGACATTTTGGGGGGTTATTGTACTGCATGCAACCTCCATTCTGATCATCACCCCACTCTCTCTATCTGACCAATACCTCCTAGCCTGCAACCTGTCCTACGCACTGCCCCTTTTCAACACAGTTGACCACCCTCTTCCTATCCAAATTCTGCTCTCTTGGCATCGGTCACACTGATCTCTCCTGGTTCAGATTATAGATCCAAACAGGAACAGTCATATAGCTTCTCTCTGTAGCTTGCTCTTTGCTGCTAACAGCAGCTCAACAACAGGAGCAGATTTCACACACTGCTCACACTGCTTAGTCCCAAGCCTAAGTGAAGACTCCACCCATCTCTCTTTGACACTGATCTCTCCTGGTTCAGATTATAGATCCAAACAGGAACAGTCAGATAGCTTCTCTCTGTAGCTTGCTCTTTGCTGCTAACAGCAGCTCACCAACAGGAGCAGATTTCACACACTGCTCACACTGCTTAGGCCCAAGCCTTACTGAGAACTCCACCCATCTCTCTGCTGTTGTCTTAAAGGCAATCCACAGCGGGGCTTCAATCAGCCTCTGATCACTGCCCCGAGTTAACTCTTTCTTTCTCCAGAGAAATCTTCCAGCCTCTTTAATTAAACCCACCTCTAGGGGCAGTCTTTGCTTGACTCTGTTACATATCTCCCCCCTTAGGTCAACACCAGAGGCCATAAACGCTCACTTGTAGCTTTATCTTCTCCTTGTCCTCTTGTTTAAGGGGCTCCCCTTCATAGTGCATTATAGTATCTGGAGCGACTATGCAGTATGGGCTTGGGTCTTTTTCTATCCTCTTGAGCTCAACAGCATGCATACTACCATGAACCAGGAGAACTTCCCCTTTTTCGATTGATCCATCAGTTTTTTTTTTTTGTTTTTTTTTATTTATTTATTTTTTCCAGACAAAAGAATACAAGTACAAAAACAGAATGTAAATACAAAGTACAGAACAGACAAACAATCGCAATTCATAACACACTTCTGATAATACTCCTTCTTCCTTCCTTTCCCCTCATGTTTTCCTCTTAACGGGGGAAACTTATACCTCCAGACCAGATTTAAACATCACATATATATATATATATGTACACCTATATATATATACATATATATATATATATATATAGTAAATAAAAAGTACATCTGTGTTCACATTTGAATGTCTAAAGCAAGTTAAAAAAACCTGCTTCCAGCTCAGAGTTCCAAGAAAAACAGTTATTCCACTGCATTCTGGGAAGTTGAGCCGGGACACACAAATATGGCCACAAATATATATATATACAGAAAAAAAAAATATTACATCTGTATCCCCTATATTATCACTTAGCTTCTTTGAACCCAGGGCTGTGGGTTCTGTTAGATACTTTGACAGATCTTAGCTCCTCTCTAATATTTGCATCTATAACTATGGCTTTTCGCCATCCCCCCACCCAAAATTAATTCCAACATTATGTGAGAGAGTTTTCCACTATATAGGGACCGGGGTCTACCCTCTCTTTCAGAGAAAGGTCTATTATTCTTTATCGCTTCTCTTTCTTAACTATCTGCCTTCCCACATTTTCCCTATATTTGTGTTTTCAGTAAAAACGTCTGTATATATAGGAACAGAAATTTTTCCTTTTTTACTCATACCTTTTTTTTCCTTTCCTATGAATTCAAGGTATGCCCCCGTTTAACCTCGTTATATTTACAGAATATTTGACTATTATCTAAAGAAAATAAGTGAAGAAAAGGCGAGAAAAAGAAACACATACACCATTCACACTGTACCAGACCGATGACCTACCAATAAGTTGTTGCTGGAGAGTTTGGGTTCCTAATCTACCTATTATATGATTTATAGTCTTTTCCTTGACTACTCCCTTTTTTTTTCCTTCTCCCCTTCTACCTCTTTTATAATTACTGAATTATGATCCGTTTGTCTATACTCCAATAGAACTTACAAATTTATCCCACTTCTGCCAAGGGAAGCGGGTACCTGTTTCCATCAGCCAATTCTTGCCTATGGGATCAATAATCTCTCTATTTTCTCGTATTGCTGCCACCAGCTGTATTCTTGACGGAACATGGGTATTTTTCCATGATTTTACTATCAAACTTTTAGCTACTAACAGAATGTGACATATCAATATACCATCTGAACCACGGAATTCCTCCAAATTCCTATGGAACAGTACCAATGAAGGGGAGCACCTAATTTCTTGAGCTAATATTTCTTCTATTAATTGACACGCATCTATCCAAAACCTGTTTATTTTAGGGCACTCCCACCACATATGAAACGATGTTCCCAACTGATTACAGCCTTTCCAGCATGTTCTTTGATTTTTTGGGTCTATTTTATTCATACGTTCAGGAGAGAGGTACCAATTATTCGAAAACTTAAAAAACATTTCTATATACCTTGGTAGACCTGCTGCTTTTTTTACCATTCTTAAACTTTGGTACCATACCATCTCTTCAAAGGTTTCTCCCATAATTGATTCCCAATACATCAAACCTGAACTTTTCCTCATTTATAATTTTATTGCATTTCGAAATAGTTCGTAAATTATCTCTTTTTATCACTAGATCTTCCATTTTAGTTGTTTTTAAATGTTGTGAGATCCTGTAACCGCAGGCTACTAGTCTTTTTTTAATACACTCATATTCTAGCCAAGTTAATTTTATATCTCCGAATTTCCTACTCATCCTTTGTAGGTCTATAAGTTGTCCATCTTCAAACAGTTTTGCTGTGGGTGTGTCACCCTTGATTTTCAGAGATGTAATTATTGGGTTAGAGCCCCCACGTTCCAGTGTATCAATTGTGGCAGCCAGTCAGGGAAGATTAATTAGCTGCATGGATAGTCTATTTCTATACCAAAATTTGGTTAAGGAAACCAAATTCTTCGGGAGATCTCTAATCACCGTCTCATTCAAGCTAGGTAGCCACAGCACGGAGTGGATCTTAATATTTCTTAATAAGGCCTCCTCGATTTCCATCCATCTAGGTTGTTCCTTTATCAAATTCCAGCTAATAAGATGTGCTATACAAATTTGTTGGTAAATATCTAATATACAGGGGCAGTTTAACCCACCTTTCTCGACCTTTTGATTTGCTATTATTTTTCCCACCCAGGGTTTCTTCCCACCATAGATAAACTTATCTAGCTGCACTTGTATTTTTTTGATGTAGTTATATGCCAGCACTCCCGGAATACATCTCAGACAGTAAGTGATTTTTGGGATGATATTCATATTGATAGCTGCAATTTTAGCTAACCATGATAAATTTAGTTGTTTCCAATTGGTCAAGGTAATGTTTATTTTATTAATGGTTTCATCTAAATTAGCTTTAATCAACTTACCCAGTTGGAATGAGAATGTGATTCCTAGGTGGGTGATACTATTTGAATGCCAGTTACACTGTAGCATATGCTCTAGAGCATCCCTATCTTCTATCTTTAATCCTCTTTTCAAAGCTACGGACTTAGTTTGATTTATTTTAAAGTAGGAGATTCTACTGAATTCCTCCAGAATGTCCAAGAACTTTTGACATGATGTCGCCGGCTCTGTGAATGTTACTACTATATCGTCCGCGTATGCTAATAGTTTAAACTCATGTTTCCCTATTCTGATTCCACTAATATCCGCCTCTTCCCTTATACGTATTGCTAGTGGTTCTAAAAAACAGGATAAATAGAAGCGGGGATAAGGGACACCCCTGGCGCGTGCCATTGCTTATACTAAAAGATACGGATTCAAAATCCGGGTTGACTATGCGCGTCTTTGTTTCCCCATAAAGCGCTTTAACTGCCTTCAGGGCAAAGTCTCCCAACCCGAATTTCACCAAGACAGCCTCTAGAAATACCCAATTGACCCTGTCAAAACGCTTTTTCTGCGTCTAATGACAGGGCCAATATAGGCATTTCCCTGGCTTTAGCATGCGCGAGTATATTTAAGAGCCTTCTGGTACTGTCCGAGGCTTGACGCCCTGGAACAAAGCCCGTTTGATCTGTATGTATGAGTTTATGGATGACCGTTTTTAGTCTGTTTGCTAAAATTTTTGAGTAGGTCTTCAAATCTATATTTATCAAAGTAATTGGTCGATAGTTTTTACAATCATCTGGGTTTTTATCCTCCTTTAATAGATTTATTATTTTAGATTCTGACATTTCTCTTGGGATCTCCCCAGATATTTTAATCTCATTATATACATTACATAGGGGTTCTTTAATCTCTGGAAGAAGAAGTTGAAAGAAGACTGCATCAAACCCATCTAACCCTGGGGCTTTGTTTCTCTTGTTACTGTTAATTACCTCACAGACCTCTAACTCTGTAATATTACTGTTTAGATAGATTCTTTCTGGCTCCGAGATGGATGGTACATTTATCCCATCCAAAAATTTTGATATATCCACTTTAGTGGGACCTGTAAGTTGTGAGTCCTTTTCCAAATTATATAGCTTCCTGTAGAAGTTTTGGAAAACCTCCCCGATTTTATCTGGGTGATATTGATATTTTCCTTTCAGGTCAATTATTCTGGCTATTCTATTTTGCTCTCGTTGTTTTTTGAGTCTATTCGCCATAAATTTCCCCGTTTTACTGCCGAACTTCAAATGGTTTTGACGATAGCGCCACAATAAATTATCTGCTTGTAGTTGCAGTATTGCCCTAATTTCTTTATTTATAATGCATATTTTATCACCTATCTCTTTGATATATTTTCCCCCATTAATATGATGAAGCTTTATCAATTCCATATACAGCAGTTTTAGGGGTTTTCCTCTTAATTTCCTTCTTTCTGCTGATCTGGCAATTAATATACCTCTAATGAAGGCTTTGTATGTGCACCATATTGTTTTATATGAGCTCACGGTTCCTTCATTTATTTTGAAGAATTCCCTAGTTTTTTTTTTTAGTTCTTTCATAAATTCCTGATCTTTTAGTAGTGATGTATCCAGTCTCCAATTCCTGTTCTGGTTTTTTTTTACTGTGTCATATAAAACCAAAAGATTCATTGAGTGATCCGACCAGGGGGCCAGTTCTATTTCTATTTTTTTAATCAAATTTATCGTGGCCCTATCTGAGAAAATGTGATCTATTCGAGATGACGAGGAAAATCTATTAGAGTAAAAAGTGAATTGACGGTCACTTGGGTGCATTAGTCTCCATAGATCAAAGTATTCCTTATCCTTCATTATACCTGAGAAATCTATTGCGATTTTACTTAAATTATTTAATGACGTCAACTTACATTTACCTTGTCTATCAAGCTCCGGGTCCATGACCATGTTAAAGTCACCACAGATCAGGAGGATCCCATAC
The DNA here is from genome assembly GCA_027410445.1 of Discoglossus pictus. Classification (NCBI taxonomy): domain Eukaryota; kingdom Metazoa; phylum Chordata; class Amphibia; order Anura; family Alytidae; genus Discoglossus; species Discoglossus pictus. The sequence goes on from CM050163.1 coordinate 53,183,560, forward strand.
TCCACTTTTTTTATCTCTGCTAAAATTTTCTTTAAAAAGCTACACTGTTTTTTATTGGGAAGGTACAAATTGGCCAATGTTATTGGTCTACTTTCCACCTCACCCCTCCAGATTATATATCTCCCCATGGGATCTATTATACTGCCCTGTTCTTTAATATTGAGTCTCCTATTAAAAAGAATCGAGACTCCCTTAGACTTATTTTTAAATGCAGAGTGTATACTTTTGGAAAATATATTATTTAACAGATAGGATTCATTGCCCTTCTTAAGATGCGTCTCTTGTAAACATAAAATATCTATATTCAGCTTAATATAATTATTAAACGCAATTTTTCTTTTAGAGGGGGAGTTGAGTCCATTTACGTTATGTGACACTATTTTTAATCCCATTTAAACCACATAATCAAATCTAGCTGACTACAGCTCCCTTTTCCCTCCCATACAGCCTTTAAACCTACCGGCAGTTCATTCTGGTCTGGTACCTTACTCACACTCATTTCATTCATACCTAAACTTAAAATACCAAGGGTGGACCACACCCCTCCCACTTGGTAATACAAGGCTAAAGCCTGATGTTTGGAAATGATAGATTGGTTTCTACAACCATAGTTGGGAGAGACCCAAGGGCTACCTTTTCCTCCCCTAACAGTCCTCAGACTGGACTGGGAACGAAGAAGAGGTGGTGGGGGGAGGGGGAAGCCCCAAGCTTCTCTCCTAATGGAGAGAGAGAACAACCCAACTACTCTATTGTCAACTCTATCCTCCCCTATAGTTGATATTTTCTTATGCGTTAAGATTGAACTCCCCCCCATCCCCCCATAGTCAATATGTAGCAAATTACTGACCGCGACCAACTTTGCCAGCATACAACGTTTATTCCTTTAATATCATACCCATTTGTTCTTATAATTTCCCTTATCTACTTATCAATGTTATATTTCCCATCCTAGATATCCTTATCAAGGATCTATAGGGGTTCAAGTCTCACCCAATTTTATCCAAATTTAGGGTATTTCTCTAGTGTCCTCGCAATAGAGCATATTTCGCAAATCTTTTATATATTATCGTATTTTCAGCCCTTCTTACAGGGTCCACCGGCTATCCGACAGGGTAAAGAGTCGCATATTTTAAGTTTTATTCCCCTTTACTCATAACCTCAGTTTATTCAGGTGATATTAACCTGATTCCTTTTACATTAATCTCTAAACCCAGTGAATATTTCTAAATTTAACTATATGTATCTATGTAGCTCAACTATCTATTATACTAAGTGATTATAGCAAATATTATAAGGGGTATTTTGGCCCATTAAGTTTCAACTAATAGTGTCCGCACCGTGTTCGTGTTTACAAAAAAAAAAAGTAATTTTTTTACAATGTCCTGCCCCATTGATATATTTACCATACCTAACTACCATAGCTACTGCTTCCTATTATTTAGTGGAAAATTATAATCCTACTCTATATTAGTGCTTTTTGGGTTACTCCCAGATGCTTCTAAATTCTGTGACTTTCTATGTTACTAATGCATAACTTTATATCAATTTGAATATATCTTATATCACCACTTCTTATATAAATAACTTCCTCATATACCTCCATTTAAACATGTAAATTAACATATATCATTTTAAACTACTCAGGTTATATATTTCTTAACATATATTATATATTACTTGCTATCAAAAACCGTTTGATTAAGAGTTTCCTTCTACAGGGGAAATATTTGCTCTTTAGCATTATATATCAAGACATTTTCTTTCTCTTCTGGGATTTTTGCCAAAGTTCTTTAGTGGCTGACAACTGTGGCCTATTGCTCTCCTTGCTAACAGGTGTAATATCAATACCCCATTTCTTCAATAATGCTATTCCCTCAGATGGCGAATGCACTCTATGCCACAGTAGATCTTTCTGTATCGCCAGGCCCATTGGTGTAGTCCATTTGTATTTAATTCCTCTATGTCTTAGAGCAGCCGTACAGGCTCCATATTCTCTTCTATTTGCTAATGTCTGTGCAGACAGGTCCATAAATATTTTAATATTTTGGTATGGAGCCTCGAAATTTCCTTTTTCGTACGCTATACGCTGTATGGCCTCTTTGTAAGAGATATAATGGACTCTCATTATTACGTCTCTAGGGACTGTTTTATCCAGGTGCTTTGCCAGTGGTAATCTATGTATAGCATCTATTAAAGTTTCTTCTTTAGGGAAATTGGGTAACAGAGAGCTTAATAATTTCTCCATATATGGTTTAAGGTCTGCATCTTTTTGATTTTCTTCTATGCCCCTAATCCGGAGATTATTTTTCCTGCTACGGTCTTCTAGTTGGGCAATTTTTCCTGTCAGAGTTTTGATTTTACCTTCCAGCTCCATATTATAATTCAACATGGTTCATTATCTTTAACTAACTTTTCACATATATTTTCCAGACTGTCCACTCTTTGTGAGACTTCCGCTGTAGCTTTAGAGTTATTTACAATTTTGTTTGTTAAATCCATAGTTAGTTTAATCTGGAAATCTTGTAGAATGTCTCTTAATTTAGAGCAGGTTAAGGCCTCTCCCTCATCCAAAGACAGGCAACTTAAATTTACTGATTGTATATTTTTTTCCTGGGGATCTGTTTTCAGATGTATTTGGACTCAAATCGTCCTCCGGGGTACTTGAAGTTAATTTTTTCTTCCCAGACATAAACATACTCAGAGTTTTAGTTGTATTAATTGTATTATTGCTCTTTTTTTCTTTTGGTTTCATTTTTGAGGGCATCTTAACACCTTAACACCAAAGGTAATTAGGAAAGCTGTTTTCCCCTGAAGGGGTGTTTGATGTTCCAATATATACTCAAATAGTTCCTAATACTTCTTTCCTAATACAGTGGCTTTATTCCTGCCTTTTTTTTTGTGAGGGGTGGGGGTGGGGCCCTCCCTGTTTTGTCAGTCCAGATGGTATCTTTTGTTATAGCTGAATGGAGGGACAACTCTGGGAGGGATATAATCATACAACAGTGCACTCCAATACACTCCACTACCCCCCTCACAAAGTGGTTCTGTTCAGAAGACCAGAGAAATAAATATTTGACTCCATTTCATTAATCTCCAGGTTTACTAGGGCATATATGCAGTTCTCTATTTCTTATACAGAGCAGGAACTTCTCCTCCTACCCCCTTAAGCTTGTAACTGTAATAATATAAATGTCTCTGGGGTGCTCACCTTTTTTAGCTGCTGCCGTGCACGCTCGCTCGTGTGTTCCTTGCTGCGTCCCTTTAAAAACCTCCGTCGTACTGCAGGGCTTTACCATGCTTCACCATACTTCAGGGGCCTCTCTGTCCCAAACACCACAGCAGGCTCTATATACCTCACTTGCTTCTTATGCCTTTGGAGCTATGTGCCTCACTTGCATCTCATACCTTTGGAGCTATGCAGCAATTAGCCTGCTCCCCTGCTAGGCACAACGATTGCCCTGCTCCCTAGCTGGAACTCCAGACCCTCCACGTCTCCAGCCCAGGTCGTGGGTCGTCTCTAAGGGCCCCTTGTATGCACCGGCTGCATGCACAGGCTGAGGCAATCAAAGTCTGTTCACTCCTGTTTTCATATATCGGCTGCACTTGGCAGACTTACTGCATGGCTTTTCTGTGAGCTTTAGGAGGTAACACCCATTTATTCCATTTAAGTATTTACAGTCATGGGGGTAGGGGAACCACTAACTTTAATGTTGTCCAATTTCAGCCGCGGTCTGCTAGCGCTGTTTCAGCATAGCCTCACCGGTCTCTCCCAACTGCTCAGCTCCACTGATTCACATCAGATCTGGAGCATGCATCACTTCCTGTAACGCCCCGATCCATCAGTTTTGATGAAGTAAGGCTTGAGATACCACTCAATTTGACTACCAGGGGTTTCATCCACAGCATCATCTATGGGGAACACACAGTTTTGTTTGCCATATGCCCCCCCTGGACCTGGTTGGATACCGATAATATCTCCAAACCACAACCTTAGATTGTCCCAATGTTGTTCCTCCTGATCTTCTCATCTGGGCAGGTGTCATCTGCAAGAACAATGCACAGAGCTTTCTGTCTCTTCTTTCTTTTCAGAAGAACAGGTTCTCATAGGTACACTAGAAGCTCATCCATCTGGGCCGGAGTCATCGACATCACTTTGTTCTCTTCACTGATGCCTTCCTCTACAATTAACCGATTGGGTTTTTCGGTTTCAAATTTGTGGTGGATAGATCATCTGCTTCAGAATCTGCCCCCAAGGACATGATTCTGACCCGGCCAGTCTCTCTCAGTGTCTGTCTGTCACTTGCTGGTGCCTCCGTGCTCCCCAGGACTTCTGGACTCTCTACTTCTGTCTGTCCCAGGTCCATCTCACAAACCATCTTGGGGAAACCCCAGGAACATTGATTCTGTATGAAGCTTGTAACTAAAGCATTTTGGTCGGAAGGTTTCGTTTTGCTACAGTATTCCTCATAGACTGTAAAGGTACGTCCTCTCTCAGGGCTGCTTCTTGTGCTTGGATCTACACCTCATCTTTCTTTCTGCTTACAGCAGGCATACTGCACCATGCAAGGTCTGCAATTACCCATCTCTACCAGGACAGATCTCTCAAACTTTTGGCCTTGCTGGAATGTCTCCAGCGGTTCCACAACCTCAGACTTGCACTCCATATATAGGCTAGCACCCATCTTTGCAGCCTTGTTGGTTTTTGGCTTCTGAAAAAAACTTGCTATTTCAGTATTCTCTGCTCTCTCACCAATTTTTCTTCTTCTTCTCGCTTTGCTTCTAAGGCTTCCAGTTTTTCATTTTTCTTTGCTGCCTTTAGTTGAATCTTCTCCTCATTAATGTTTTGCAAATCCAGTTCACCCTGCTTATGCTGGATCTTTTGCTGCACATTTTGCTGAAGAATCTCCTTTATCTTTTCCATCAGGTCTTCTCTGAATACCTCTGGTGGCTCAGTCATTCTTTCTTCCTCCCTCTGTCTTTCCTGTATAAGCTCATGCTCTATGCTTTGCTTATGAGCTTCCTGTAGACATTGCTCTATATTCAGCAAAGCATCTTGGGTACACAGGTTCTGGAGGTCAGTGATAGTCTCTTCTGGACATGCATCACTCTGAACCAACTGTGTTTTCATATCAGATGGATAGGCCATCCTCTGTGCTTGTGGAGCATGTAACAGCAGCTCCTTCTGTATCGCAGTTGCTTTCCTCTGCTTACAGGATTCTCTTATCTCTTTTAGCTGGGAGATGGAATTGGTGATCTCTCCTCTCTGAGATACACGATTATTGAGGAGCTCTTGCTTCTCCTGTTTATCATTGTGCTGCGGTTCCCGCACAACTGACTCTTTCAGCTTATACTTGGGAGGACTCTTCCTCTGCTCCCAAATAGTCATCTTGATCTTATTCCTGGAGGACACTCTGTTGTCCTCAAATGCAGGCATCCTCCACCATTCAGGAATGTAATCTGGCATCATCCTGACACCCCTCATATTAGTAACAATCTGCCTGTCTTCCATTTCAGGCTTTTTCAGTCCTACTGGATAAGAGCTCATCTTTACCTCTTGCTCGACTGGTTTACTTTCTTGCCTCTCCTTGTCCATATCACTTTGTTTTATTGGCACCTGAGACAGAGATCTCTCTGGATACTTTACAGTTTTAGTAGGACACATCTCTATGCTCTGCTTCATATGTCCTGTCCGGGACAGTGGTTCCTTCTTCACCAACTCAGTCTCCAGATTCTTATCTTTCACAACTTTCCCTTTAGTAAGGATTCCAGTTTCTTCCTCAAAATTAGGACATTCTTCCTTAGTAAGAATACTGGCTGCCCTCATATGTTTGATCTCCACTTTCTCTTGGTCAGAGATCTTTATCAAGCATTTGCTTTCTCTAGTTTCATTCTCCACCTCATGAGTATTCACCGGGGCCATGTGTTGGTTTCTGTCCAGGAAATCTGCAGCTCACCAACAGGAGCAGATTTCACACACTGCTCACACTGCTTAGGCCCAAGCCTAAGTGAGGACTCCACCCATCTCTCTGCTGTTGTCTTAAAGGCAATCCACAGCTGGGCTTCAATTAGCCTCTGATCACTGCCCGGAGTTAACTCTTTCTTTCTCCAGAGAAATCTTCCAGCCTCTTTTATAGAGGTTTCTTTATTGCTTTTACCCATAAGGTTTCTGCCTTGCTTCGGGTTCAAATCTTTTACAGTGACTTGATCAGCATGCTACACATCAGTCACTTTTAGATCATCATCTTGCTTCAGGAGCCAAAGTTCTTTATCTGCACCAGTAGCCTCTTTTTGCTTTCTCAGCAATCTCTGTTACTTTCTAAGTAGACTCACTTGTTCTCTCTGCAGTCTCGTTGGTGCTGTCTGCAGTCTCACTTGCTCTCTCTGCAGACTCTTGCCGTCTCAGCAGTCTTGTTTGCTGTCTCAGCAGTCTCGTTTGCCGTCTCAGCAGTCTCGTTTGCCGTCTCAGCAGTCTCGTTTGCCATCTCAGCAGTCTCTTTTGCCGTCTCAGCAGTCTCTTTTGCCATCCCAGCAGTCTCTTTTGTATCATGATCGGTTTGCCTTCCCTTAACAGGGAAGCTGCTTTTTAAACTTGGGTAGACAAGCATGTCCCTTGGATAGCGAAAAGCAGGTTCATCAAAAGAATCCCAGGAGTCCAATCTCTGTACTCTTTTTACTCCTATTCTGTTAATGATCTCTTCCTTCAGGGTAGAATAATTTGTTGCCTTTTCTTCCGGCAAAACCACATATGCTTTCTGAGCTTCTCCATACAGATAGGGACCCAGGACTGTGGCCCAGTGCTTTTTAGGCCAACCTTACCTAGTGGCAATCTTCTCAAAATTCAAGAGATATGTTTCTACGTCATCCTGAGCGGTCATCTTCTTTAGAAAGTGATTTGGATTCATACCTGCAATTGACTTTGAAACCACAATGTTATCTGTAGATTTCATTTGATGCAGCTGCACTTTCTGTGCTTCTAAAATGTCTCTCAGGTGGACTCTGTCCACTTCCACTTGTCTGCAGCTCACCAACAGGAACAGATTTCACACACTGCTCACACTGCTTAGGCCCAAGCCTGAGGACTCCACCCATCTCTCTGCTGTTGTCTTAAAGGCAATCCACAGCTGGGCTTCAATTAGCCTCTGATCACTGCCCGCAGTTAACTCTTTCTTTCTCCAGAGAAATCTTCCAGCCTCTTTAATTAAACCCACCTCTAGGGGCATTCTTTGCTTGACTCTGTTACAATATATATATATATATATATATATATATATAAAAATATCTGTTTTTAGGTATTATAGTAGTATAGTATTTTAAAAAAATGCTTGCGCTCATTTATTCACCCTTTCTTTGCAATGTGTTGTATCGAAAGAGTTAATGGTAAAGTTCAATGTCATTTATAACTTTACCCCTAGCCCAGCATGTTACCTGTGCCATTTCTTCCATTTTGAAGCCTGAATGGAGATTCCAGCAGTGCTGATTGTCAGGGGGTGACTGCTGGTTTATGAGAGTTTAGAGGGTTGGGAGGTGATAAATCATGGAGATAACTATTGTCTGGTTCTCTTAACCACAACTGCACAAAAAGTCTGTTAATGGTGGTAGTGCTAGCAGCTTTGAAAGGAAGGGGATTGAATGTTCACACACTTGGCCTTGGGATCACACACACACATGTGGCCTGTCATATCACACGCACACTCAGCCTGTCATATTACATGCAACACTCTATCTGTCACATCACACACTCAGCCTATCACATCACACACACACTCAGCCTGTCATATCACACACACACACTCCGCCTGTCATATCCAAGACACCAACTCATCCGGTCATATAACATACACACACACAGCCTATCATAACAAACACACACACCTGGCCTGTCATATCACACTCACACACACACACTTGGCCTGTCATATCACACTCACACACACATACTTGGCCTGTCATATCACACACCCAAACTCAGCCTGTCATATTACACACACACACACAGCCTGTCACCACACACATACACTAGCCAGCTGACCCCACACACACAGCCTGTCACCACACACACTCAGCCTGTGACCACACATGCACACAGCCGGTCACCACACACACACTCAGCCTGTCACCACAAACACAATCAGCCTGTGATCACACACACACACAGGCTGTTACATCATGCACTTCAACCTGTCACATGACAAACACACACTAAGCCTGTCACATCACACACACACTCATCCTGTCACCATGCACACACACTCAGCCTGTCACCACGCACACACACCCAGCCTGTCACCACACACCCTCAGCCTGTCACCACACACACTCGGCCTGTCACATCACACACACACTCAGTCTGTCACATCACACACACACGCAGCCTGTCACATCACACACACATGCAGCCTGTCACCACTCACACTCAACCTGTCACCACACACACTCAGTGTGTCACCACACACTCTGCTTGTCACATCACAAGCACACACTCAGCCTGTCACCACACAATCAGCCTGTCACATCACACACACTTCGCCTGTCACCACACACACTCAGACTGTCACCACACACACTCGGCCTGTCACCACACACAATAAGCCTGTCACCACACACACTTAGACTGTCACCACACACACTTAGACTGTCACCACACACACTCAGCCTGTCACCACACACACTTAGTCTGTCACTACACACTCAGCCTGTCACTACACACTCAGCCTGTCACATCACACACACACACTCAGTCTGTCACATCACACACACACTTAGCCTGTCACCACACACACTTAGCCTGTCGATACTGTTAACCCTTTATACATTTGTATTTTCCCTTACTAATTAATACTTATTAAATTAATATATGTTAATAATTAACAAATGTATTAGGAAGTGCAAAGCATTCATATATTCATAAAGTAACGGCAGTGTAAATTATGCTATTTAGCCTTTTTTATATATATATATATATATATATATATATATATTTGTTTTTACTAATAATTAAATTACTTAATAAATTATTATACTTTACCTATTTATAATTAATATATCCAGCAATCAATATCCTGAAGAGCTAACATACTCTTTTGATTTTTCTGCAGCATACAATGTACATTTGGACTGTTGCTGCTCTGATGAGAAAGTCTCAGCAATGTGCCAATTGTGCAGTATAAATAGGCTGCATGCGCAAGGCCAAACCGTTTGTTTAGTCGGTTGAAGCTGCATTTTAGATTCGGAATGTTATTAGTTGCAAGTTAGTGTTGTAAATGGTGGCGATTGTCTATGTGTTACGCGGCTCACAAGCATTTTCCGTCCTTTCTAATAGTGTATTTTGTACCTTGTACCTGGGTAAGTGTTGCACGGCTAGCTGTTTTTCGTGCAATCGGGGTGTTGTAGCCTCGTTTTCATTTTTTCTCTCACTTAGTGGATTTTCGAGTGCCGAAACTCGCCAAATTCGGAGTAAATACACATGCAACCTCAGCCCCAGACGTCCTGGCTGTCCCCCCATACTGTGTGTGATGTTTTTTTGTATTTTTTGTTGTATTTTTTGTGTTTTTTGATTTGCACAGTTCATCTGTTAACTTCGTATTTTTCCAACCTCATAATTTTTTTTTCTAAGTTCCGCACATCGCAATTTTTTTTTCGCTAAGTCTCGCGTTCCTCAACTGCTTGCAGCCTAAGGCAATCCTGCGTTTCTTAACTGCTTGGAGGCTAAGTCCCGAGTTTTCAATGCCTTAACGACTCGCCTCACTTCTCGAGGCTCGCAGGAGTGCCTTCTGCGCTCATTTCGTCTAAGTCCCGCGTCTTCCAATGCTTCAACTGCTCACCTCGCTATGTGAGGCTTGCAGGCAATGAACGCCTTTGGCGCTCATCGCCTAAGTGCTGCGAGTTTGAATGCCTCAACTACTCGCCTCGCTACGCGAGGCTCGCAGGCAATGAGCACCTTCGGCGCTCATCACCTAAGTGCTACGAGTTTTAATGCCTCAACTGCTCGCCTCGCTACGCAAGGCACACAGGTAATGATGTGTCAGGCAAAAACAGCTTTATAGCGAATCAGTGTTAAACGGGGTAGTGTTAAGCGGGGTCTGCCTGTATATATGTATCACTTATTATAATTGTCAAACTGCGATTAATCGTCACGTAAAAACATAAGGGGTGGAGATACAAGGGAGTGAGAGGATGGGGAAAGGAGACACAAGGGAGGGAGAGGAGGGTGGAAATGAGACACAAGGGATGAAGTAGACAGGGGGAGAGACTTGCAATGAGCTCCAAAGGCACTCATTGCGAGGCCCACCTCGTCAAACTTTGCTGTGAATCGCAGTTTGACAACGATCCGATCACAATGATGATCAGCTTGCGCGCATGCGCGGCGCCTAAGGGGAGGGAAGAGACACAGAGGGAGAGGAGGGGGATGAGACACAGAGGGAGAGGGGAGGAAGAGACACAGAGAAAGAGGAGGGGAAGAGACACAGAGGGAGAGGAGGGGAAGAGACACAGAGGGAGAGGGGGGGAGAGACACAGAGGGAGAGTGTGGGAAGAGACACAGAGGGAGGGGGGGGGGAAAGAGACACAGAGGGAGAGGGGGAAGAGACACAGAGGGAGAGGGGGGAAAGAGACACAGAGGGAGAGGGGGAGAAAGAGACATGGGAGGGGGAAAGAGACGCATAGGAGGGAGGGGGGGAAGAGACACAGGGGGAGAAGGGGGACGGGGGAAGAAGGGAGGAAGAGACACAGGGGGTAGAAACACGGGGGAGAGGGAGGAAAGAAAAAATGGGGGAGGGGGAAAGAGACACAGGGGGAAAGAGACACAGGGGAGGGAGAGGAGGGGGGATGAGACACAGGGGAGTGAGAGGAGCAGGAAGAGACACAGGGGAGGAAGGGGAGGGGGGAACAGACACAGGGGAGGGGGGCAGGGGGAAAGAGACACAGGTAGGGGGAACAGACACAGGGGAGGGGAAAGAGAGACATGGGAGAGAGAGGGGTAAAAACATAAGGGGTGGAGATACAAGGGAGTGAGAGGATGGGGAAAGGAGACACAAGGGAGGGAGAGGAGGGTGTAAATGAGACACAAGGGATGAAGTAGATAGGGGGAGAGACTTGCAATGAGCTCCAATGAGCTAGGCCAGTAAAGTAGACAGTGGGAGAGGTGGGGGGAGGTTCTCAAAGGTGCTCATCGTGAGGCCTGTAAAGTAGAGGGTGTGCGGCTCCCATTGTGTGGCAAACAGCATTGCCATGCTTCACTTATTGTTGCTGTCATTTTTGACGGGCAAGTCGCTAGTATATATATAGTGTCTTTGAAAAGATGAAACAGCTGTCTGTGATTAAAGTTTCTTCCTCCACAGTTTTGTCCTAAAATATGTCTTCATAAGCTAAGGAGTCAAATATCTAGAGAGGATAGAAGTGAAAAGATGATAAAGTGAAAACTAAATTTCAAAAATTAAAACAATTAAGCTTCAGTTCTTTTATTCCTATTTTTGAGCCTGGTTGTAAATTTGCAAAGGAAGTAAATCTTTGCATACAATCTAATCAGATCCAAATGTTTCAGCAGACAATTAAATATAACGTTGGAAAATTGCCTTCAGCTCTCATACATTAAAATTCTTTCTCAGCAACAAAAATTGGCCTTTCATTATATAAAAGAGATATTTAACCTTTCTGCGGAGTTGATTTCCCAGAGCTGCAAATTTAAAAGCAAATGTAGAATCTTCATAGCCAGCAGAAAAATGGAGAATTAATGTTTGACAATGTGTTTAGTTTCATATTCAGGAATCAGTACCATATAATAAATAGATAAATGCCTTTTAACACCTGGAGAGATCACTACCAATGTAAGTATAAAAAATAAGTGAATATTTAGTAAGAATATAAAGTCTCCAGTGATTAGGTGAGATAAACTCTAATCTATCACAGCCATGCTTAGGCCCTCATTCAATTGCAATTTGGCCAATTGAATAGGGGTCTAAATAAGCACATAACATATTTTTTTAAAGAAGTTTTTAGTTAGTAAACATCTATCCAAAAGCAAGGTTTTCAATAACTAAAAACTTATTAAAAAAAAATATGTTATGTGCTTATTTAGACCCCTATTCAATTGGCCAAATTGCAATTGAATGAGGGCCTTAGTGAGCATCTCCTTATGTCTACTTCCTCTTTAGGCAGGCAGGTCCTTGAGATATTACCTACAACAAGTCCTCAAGGAGGAAGAAATAGTGATGACTAGATGTCACTTGGATTAGTTGTTGAAAGATTAGCTAACAAGTTCAGGAAGATGTGGAGTACCTACTAAAAATATATAGTTTATTAATAAAGCCTCACTGCCGTTAAAATGGAAACAGCAATATACTAGAATAGTTTATGGGCATAATTTGGTATTTTTTCTAATCTTACACAAAAAGTAGAGGTGCACATCTGAGAATGAACAATACCTAAGTCGATTTGTTCTATAGATCCGGATACCTACTCAGAGAGCCCAAACATGAATCCAAATTCCAATACAACCATCCCAAAAAATCTAAAAACAACAGTGATAGTATCACCTCGATGGGTCCTCCTGCCTGGAAGGCTCACTAGCTGAAGACACAAATCTGACTTGATAGTCTATCACTAGATAGGAGGAAAAAGAGATCACTTTTATAGAGAAACAATATATCAAGTGACCATTCAATTGGATTGCCAAATCTATGGATAAGAAAAATCTTCTATATAGACAAATATTGTAGAGGACTAATGAACCTGAATGACCTGTAAATAACAAAATATATAAATGCTGTCCGAAGATAAAATCAATATTTAAAAAAAAAATAAGATTAATAAACTATATATTTTTACTAGGTACTCAACATCTTGCTGTATTATGTACTTACCACATGATATAAGACACCCGGGAAACTATTCAGCTTATCTAGCTAACATTTTCTACTGAACTATGTGTAATAAAAATGTGTAATAAAAACAAATGAAAATTGTCTGGATCTCACAAGCAGACCTTGGTCATTTAGGATTATGACCAGTGGTTCGATATAAACAAATTATGATGTAATCATGTATTATACATTCATTTAGTTCTCAGTATAGGAAAGTTTTATTTTTATTAGTTGGGTATCTGAAATGAAGGCCCATAAGATGACTGAAAATGTGACAGTACAACTAAAGAGACACGTGAAGAAGAAACCTGTGGGATTTCAGAGCTCTGTAATCCGTTTATGAATGGATCACCCACTACATCGAACGGTACAACTATTTAACGCTATTTAGATTAAGGAGACCATCATGTGTCAGTCTATTGTTCTTTTATTGACACCTATTCTTGATACTTGAGCTCTAAGGTCATTAGCTCATGGATAGGAGAGACAAATACTGTATACCTGGGAAATTTTAAATATTTTACACATATGTATATGTTTCAATGGCCATTCATGGACAAACACCAATAATATTTGGCTTCACAGATCTAGCTGTCTCAGAAATCTTCTCCCTTGGCCAAAGCCTAGATCTGGCCTCCAAGCCTCTAAGGAATTGCTTTCAAATTTGGATTATGCCTTCTTCCCTTTATGCTTTCTTTAAGGATCTCCATTGATGTCAAAATAGGACATAAACCTGTCACACACTTACGGTAAATATGAGCCTCATAGCTCAACCTACATAGGGATGACACACTCCCCCAAGATCATTACTCATAATGCTTTGTTGCATCTATAATGATCTGACAACAAATTTTTAGCACACTCCAAAACAAGAAGAGTAGAAACAATAAAATATAACTTTTAATGGAAATTCCTAAGAGTGGTCCTACAATGATTTACAATAACTGGTACTTAACTAAATGTTGACACTAATATATCCCTAGAAGTGAGGAAATACATTCTTCTATATGGTGACTGGTGAATTTGTAAATAATCATCTACAAAATGAACCAAAGACTCAATCTCTGAGGTAATAAATCAGAAACAGTGGGACTCAGTAAATTCTCTACATACTGATTTCATCGCATTTGTTTTTCAAAAATATTCACTTAAACAAATCTGGGTAAATGGACAGTGTTAACCCAAAATTAAGTTGTCTCTTCAGATAATCTTAAACAAATTTAGGAATAGATATACATTATACTTTGGAAAGTAAATACATTTTGAGATTTGAACCACTGTATTTTTAGTTAAAGTCTGCTAATGCAGAACTCGGATATGCTAATTTGAGATATACTGTGTTAACAAATTAGCAGATAGTAACTGCGCATCGGGTTCCCTGGTGGTCCAGTGGTTAGGATTCTGTGTTTTCACCACTGTAACCTGGGTTTGATTCCAACCAGTGAATCAAGAGGTCACACCACCCTGAGGCCATGCAGCGATGGGCCTGGTCAGTACTTGAATGGGAGACCACCTAGGAATACCAGGAGCTGTATGCTATGGGCCACTGGAGAAGGAACTGGCAACCCACACCAGTATCTCTGCCATGAATACCAAGTGGATCAGTATGGTGCGTTATGGTCCATGAGGTTACGAAGAGTCAAACACGAATGAACAACACAAGCAACTACGCATTAGTATTCTAATAATTTCTAAAACAAATTATTTATTGCAGGCAAAATGACTGGTACAATTAACATTAACCGTAAGGGAATTTTTCTTTGCAGTCATCTAAAATAATAATTAAAAATAGAAAAATCATTGAATTATTAGAAAAAAATGACAAAACTGTGATAACTTACTTTTACAGTAGTCTTAAACTGTGTCATGGCTCCCCTGTATTCTTCTCCTCCAGCAAATCCTTATATTTATCCCTAATGGCATGGTTTGCTAATCAGCTAATCAAAGGAACCACAGAAAACATCCCAGGATGTTTATTCCCATGATGCTACTTGAATGAACAAATCATGTGATTATGGAGGCTAAATGCAATTGCTAATGGATTATAAAGCATGGAAACCAAGACAGTGTGTAAGACAAGTGAATAGTAAGTTATCAAGCTTTTGCAAGCATTTTACTATATTATATGCAACAATCTTCCTATTTTATATATATATTATCTTTAGATGACTGTAAATGGGGAAAAAAGCATTTCCAGTGTTCCTGTTTTTAGAGCTTTTTAATAAGAATGCAACAAGGATCCTTCAATGAAGCACATTGCATATTTTGAGTTATAAATATGCTTTTATAGACTTTAGAAGGAACAAATTCCTACTTGTTTCATTTTGTTTCCAGTAATCTCTCTGATCACTGAGCCAATTAAAGACTTTTATTTTTCTATAAATATTTTACCTACAATAAAACCCTTGCTTTCAGTAGTTGATTATAGTGTTCTTTAGTAATACAAGATTAACCACATTCTGATGTATAAAAAAAATCATGCAATATAAATTATTTACAATTGGAAAATAACACATGGGGTAAATTAGCTTTGCTAATAAAGACAAAGTCAACGTTCACAGCAAAACTCAGAAAATGCCTATAATAAAACCTAACTGTGCTTCAGAGTTAGCCACAGAGTCCATTGCAAATTAGGCCTAGATTCTGTGGGGAAGGATTTAAATGTTAAGTTCAAGTTCTAGTTGATGTTTAGTCATTCAGTCGTGTTCGACTCTTTGTGACCCTGTGGATTGCAGCATTAGGGGTTTGTAGGGTGCGGTCCACCCCTGATGGCACTTTCAATACTATGGATCTTTCCTATGGCAAGACACAACATTTTGTAGCTCCCTGGACAGTTTTGACAATACAGACAGTTTCATGTTCTTCCCAGGTGAGGACATTCCACAAGAGGAGATAGGCAAGCAAGCTCTCATAGGTCTCCACTGAGCCATTCCCTTCATTCCCACCAGCAGTGGCAGTGGCGCTCCAAGACTTTGTTAAATTTGATCTTAGGTTTAGGGTGAGACTTAGGGTTTAGGGTTAAGGGTTAGGGTAGTGGCAGATGATAAGCTTTACATAGTAAAATAGTGTCGGATAGTAAAATAGTGTACTATGTAAAGCTTATCATCTGCCAATAACCTAACCCTGAACCCTAACTCTAATCACAAATCTAACCATAACCCTGCTAAGAACAAATTGAACAAAGTCTCGGAGTGCCACAGTTGTGCCATCTACTAAATGATGCGCGCCACTGCTGGCAGGGACGAAACCGGAAAGGTCCCAATACTATTTAGATAGGGAACTCCCCGGTGGCTATAGCTTAAAATACACCACTGAGACCAGGGGATTAGACATATTCATTAGAGGGGATGTGTACCATACTTTCCCCAGATTACAAAGTTGCACTGTCTGCTTTCTGTCTATCTATAGCCTCCAGCTTGGGCCACTAAGAGTGACGGTGGCAATGTAAACTTTAAGTTGGAAGGAAACACAAGATTGTAGAATCTATGTGGAAGGAGAGGCACCTATATATGGCATTGGAGGACATGCATCTATGTTGAGTTCTTTTGGGCTTCAGTATAGAGAACAATTCGGTATATGAGCCTGGCATGTTAGAACTATGATCCAAGGAAAAGTGGATGTGGTCAAACATGAGATGACAAGGTTACACATTGATATCCTGGGAATTAGTGAACTCAAATGCACTGGAATGGGACATTTCATATCTACTGTGGTCAAAAATCCCATAGAAAAAATTGAGAAGCACTCATAGTCTATCAAAGGGTGGCCAATGCTGTACTCTGTTACAACCCAATAAATGACCATTCAAATTCACGGCAAGGCAATTAATATCAGTGATCAAAGTCTATGCTCCAACCGTTGATGCTGCAGATGCTTTGCTGAAGTTTTCCAGGTTTAAGAAGATATTCTACACGTCATAGATATCATACCAAGAAAAGATCTTACTCTCATCATAGGAGATTAAAATGTTAAAGTAGGGCACCAAAAGACACCTGGAATAACTGGCAAATTTGGCCTTGGAGTACAAAATGAAGCAAATCAGAGATTAGTAGAATGTTGTCAAGATAATTCTCTGGTCGTAGCAAACTATTCCAACAGCCTCCGAGACGACTCTACACATGGACATCAACAGATGGACAACATAGAAATCAGATTGACTATATACTTTGCAGCCAAAGATGAAGGAGCTCTTTATAGTCCACAAAAACAAGACCTGAATTTCTTATTGCAAAGTTCATAACTAAACTGTAGAAAAGAGGGAAAATCATGAGACCAAGCAGATATGAAAAAATAATAATAATATCCCTTGTGAATATGTAGTTGAAGTAAAGAATAGATTTAAGGGGCTTGACATGAAAGATGCCTGAAGAACTTTGGACCAAGGAAACAGCTACAAAGAATATCCCCAATAGAAAAGACAAACTGGCCATCTGGCTTTGAAAGTAGGCCATGAAAGAAGGAAAGTGAACAGTGCTGGAGATAGGAAAAGATTTGTCCAACTGAATGCATAATTCCAGAGGATAGCAAGAAGAGACAAGGAGATATTCTACATTGAGCGATGTAAAGAGATTGAAGAAGATAACCGAATGGGTAAATCAAGAGATCTCTTCAAGAAAATCTCTCGAAGGCAACTTTAAAGATAAAGTGGGTGTGGTAGTAGACAAAAATGGTGGAAGAGCAAGATCAGATGAAGAAGAGGTGGCCTGAATACACTGAAGATCTATACAGGAAGGATCTTAACAGCAGTGATGACCTCAATAATTTGTCCAATGAATTGGAGCCAGAGATCTTGGAGAGTGAAGTGAGATGGGCCCTAGGATGTCGTGCTGATAATAAGGCTGCAGGAGGTGATGGAATCCCAATTGAACTATTCAAATTTCTAAAGGATGATGCTGTGAAAGTGCTACTTGCCTTATGCCAACACATTTGGAAATATCAACAGTGGCCAATAGACTGGAAGAGCAAGTAAAAAAAGTAAAGATATTACAATATCAACAAAGGTCTGCATAGTTAGAACTATGGTATTTCACTTAGTAACATACGGATGTGAGAGCTGGACCCTAAAGAAGGCTGAGCGCCTTTAAATTGTGGTGTCGGAGAAAACTACTTAGAGTCCCTTGGACTGCAAGAAGATCCAATAAATCAATACTACAGTAAATATGAAAAGCTGCTCACTGGAAGGTATGATCATGAGGCTGAAGCTCAAATATTTTGGCCATATCATGAGAAGACAGTACTCCCTAGAGAAGATGTTGATGCAGGGAATGATTGAAGGCACTCTGAGAAGGGGAAGGCAGAGACGGAGAGGGAGAGATGAGATCATTGAAGCAATGAACATGAGCTTGATGAATTTCAGAGGGGCAGTGGCTGACAGATGTGCACTTTTCTCCTTATAGAAATGCTAATATAGAATAGAACATCCAGGTCCTCGCTTGTCATATCAGTCTTGCTGAAGGACGGCTCTCTGAAGGAATATGCTTGTGCCTGAAGGATGTCATGTCTGTGTTTCTGACACATCCTATGGGCTTTGAGACTGAGTGGGTGTGTTCCTATCATTGTTATTATCTATTCAAGGAGGGATTTGGGTCCTATCCTCTTATGGTAGCACAGCACAAGGCGGTGAGCATCCGCTAGATGGCGCTGCCAATATTCTGGTGCCATATCATAGAGTCCAGGCTTAGGTAAACTGTTATGATTAGGGTGAGGGTTAGGATTGGGGTGAGTGTTAGGGTTAGTTCAAGGGTTAGGCTAACATTATAAGCTTAGAACTTCTCTCACATATCGGTAGCTCTGAAAAACATTGACAGCGACATCTAGTGGTTGGAGGCCGCACTGCAGCGGTGGACCCAGGATAGATCCAGTATATGTTGACTGATTGGTGGATCTCAGCATTGGAAACCTCCCAAACAAAGGCTCAGTAGAGGCAGTTTGAAACTATACTAGCAAACTTTGCTTGCCCTGGTCTGTAACCACTCCCTCATGCCTTTAAAGGGAAGTATGACTGCCATGACAGCTTCCGTGCACTAGCAGAGTCAGCTAGAGCAAAGATTTTCTCTGAAAATGCATTTATTTCTATGATTTACATTGCTGCTAATATTGTTAGTTTAGTACATACTTCACAAACATGGAACATATTTGCAGATCTACAGTGGTCCTTTATCAAAGTCTTTATAATCATGAATATATATTACAAAATACTATTTACTGTGCATCTTGCAGTAAACTCAGTGTTAAAGGTATATGTAAGGGTTCCCTATTTTTCCCTTTATCTAATCTAACACCTGCTGCTTATATCAGACACACACATTACATGGAGACATTCTATACACATACAGATTTATTTTATTAAAAACAAATTGGTTTCCACACCTCCGAGCTGCTTACATAAGCGCCTGGTACTAACCAATAAAAAACACTTCATTTAAGTAGGTTTTTAACCCTATAAAAACCTTTAAGCCAACAGCAGCACAATCAAGAGATCTAGAGCTGAGCTGCTTCTTTGCTCCCTTGTGTGGGAACCATAGACTACACATCCCATGAGGCATTGCTGCAGAGACTGAATTCACAGACATTGCCACAATGATATAGATGCATGTGATTGGCCAAAACAAATTATGATTTTTATGCTAATTTAGCTTGCATTTTCAGGGGCATTCCATCTCAAAATCAACTGTCAGAAAACTAAAGAAATATGGAAACTCGAGGGGAAGTTTATTAATCTTTATTTTGGGATTTTTTTCATGCAAAACAATGTTTTCAGACACTACTGATTCTTCTCTGTCAGATACATTTATAATGAAGGAAATCACTCTACTCCTTTAAAGGAACATTGACAGCATTTTTCTTTGTTGCATCTGAAAGAGGGTATTAGATAATGTCCTACTGTGGGAATCATACTATGAAGCCCACAGATCTAACTAGGCTCGGTGAACTTTTAGTTTCAGTGATTTTTCAAAGTTTTTTGCTTAATGTTTATTCATGCAAAACATAACGTTGTCAAAGTTTAAAGCATGCACTTTAAATTGTATGTTAAATGGAATTGTGGGATCTATCCTATTATAGTGTCAGGACAGGTCCGCCGCTGCAGTGCGGCCTCCAAACACTAGATGGCGCTGCTGGTATTTTGCAGCACTGCCGATATGTGAGAGGAGTTCTAAGCTTATAATGTTAGCCTAACCCTTGAACTGACCCTTACAGTTTACCTAAGCCTTGACTCTATGATACGGCACCGGCATATCGGCAGCGCCATCTAGCGGCAGCGCCATCTAGCGGCAGTGCCATCTAGCTACCATAACAGGATAGGTCTGAATTGTGTTCCATGTCCCTTTAATATTTCATATGTACATTGTTTTTATAAAATATTAACTAACCTTACTAGTGGAATAAACTATGGGTGTGCCAGGTACATCACACATCAAAGGCAATGTTATTAAAATAAGCAACAATTACCCAAGAATATGCTAGTACTATGATTACAGTTAAATGGACATGGAAACATTTTATTTTCTTTATTGCATCAGAAACATTATATTTGATAATGTGTCAGAGGGTGTATTTTTTTTTAAATAAAATTCTCAGAGCAAAAACAAATAAAAAATCAACAGTGTAGTTACTCTTCTCAGCTTGCCGCTGCCAGTCAATTAGATCACATTCTAGAGTATGCGCCCTGTATTTCCTGTTAGTTTAAATTAAAGGTATATGAAAGTTTCCCTGTTTTTATCTTTTTCTAATCTAACGCCTGCTGCTTATATCAGACACACATTATATTGACTCATTCTATACACATACGGATTTAGTTAATTTATTATTATTATTATCATTTATTTGTAACACACCAACATATTCCGTAGAGCTATACATAAGTTATTTAAAAAATGTTTGGTTTCCACACCCCCAGGGATGCCTATATAGGCACCTGGTACCTACCAATAGAAACACTGCATTCAAGTATGTTTTTAACCCTATACTAACCTTCAAGCCAACAGCAGAAAAGTACAGACATTTACAAAGCAATGTCTGAGCTCCTCCTTGCTACTTTGTGGTGGAGAAAAAAAGAATACACATCCCATGATGCTTTGCAGACACTGACACCAATGCTGCACTGTGATTGGCCAAAACCACATATGAATTGTATGATAATTTAGCTTGGATATTACCTGTTTTCCTTCTCAAAATCAACTGCCAGAAAGCTGGAAAAAAATTGCAAATGTCAGGGTAAGTTTATTAATGTTTTTTTGGGGGGAGTTTTTTAATGCAAAAAACAATATGTCATACACTCCTAATTCTTCTCTTTCAGGTGAATTCCTAATCTTTATTTTTTTCTTCTTTTTTCTTCTTTCCTTTCTTGTTCTTCTTTCTTTTCTTTTACTATTTGTATTGTGTGATGGACCTTTAACTCTTTAATTCCTTGGAGAAAGAGATATCAGGATGTAACCTTCATTTATTGCCAGGATATCCAGGGGAGGGAGTTTGAGCAAAATTATGTATGCTATTGATATAACGAAAAATGGATGATGCGATTGAAATATGTATTTTATTGATATAATGAAAAATAGATGTGTCTGTGTTGTAAAAAAAAAATCTATAAAATGTAAATAAAAAATATATAAAAAAGGGTTTATTCATAATCCATGAAACTAAATAAATTTAAACAAGTTTTATTTAATATTTATTATGAAATAAAAACGACTTTTTGTAATGTTTAAATGTGCTCTTTTAAGTGCTTGCGAAAAATGCTGAGCTCCTTTAAGTCCTATTTACATAAAAGAAAAAAAACAACTGCAACTTGTTTACGCAAAATGTTAGAACACACCCTACACAATTACAATGTGGCTGGATACAATGTGTGTTTTTTTGAGTGAATGTTGTTGGTTTTGATACAATCTCACTTTCTCTTCTCTGTCTCAGAGATACCATTACTTCATTTACTTTGAGACCATACCATACTTGTAACCATTCACTAGATGGCGACCTTGTCTCTTTTACTATAAGCTCAATTTAATTACTTTGGTTTCTGGTGGCTGCTATATATTACATCATAAGTTCCAAAAAATGGTAACAATCAATGAGAGATTAGTTCATACTGAAAACACAAATTCAGCAAAGAAATCATATATAATACATAAATCTATAAATGTAATATCTGATAATATTGTTCAACAAAGTAATCACAGAAGGCGACATTATACACAATTATTGCTAAGTATTTTGAAGCGTTTTATGTAACAATAGTTATGGTGTAATCTGGAAGTTATGTACACCATATATACATAGATTTACTGAGGACAAGTAAATACATTAATTCTTTAAACAATTAAACTAAATTACTATAATACCTATCTACTTAAAATACCATGCTCATTAGTATTAACAACAATAATTTATATTTTTAAACTAAATATTTTACGCACATTTTATACATTTTGTACAATAACCGGTAATACCTGGACCTTGTGTAGTATATGTATAGCTGTAGTTTGTATGAAGTATTTCTCAGTACATATAATGTATTACTGGGCAACTAATGTCTCGAATATATATACATATTATTATTTTTATTATTTTCCACTTAGTTCAACTATTTCCTATTTATAACTATATACTATGCATATATCAGGTGAATGTGTGTGTGTATATATATATATATATATATATATATATATATATATATATATATATATAAAATGTTGTAAATTGTCTTCTTTGATAACAGATGAGGTGTAAGCATGATGTGTAATTTCTATATTATTACAGAATATATGCAACTGTATTTCCCTATAAACCTTACTTATTATGATGATGTTTGCACTTTAAATGGCAAATTATCTTGAAGTTAAGGTTTTCTAATTGCATTCTTCCATTAATCAAATAACCAAATATATTTAAGAATAATATTCTACGCAATAATATATATATATATATATATATATATATATATATATATTCACACGATATATGTATAGTGTATAGTTAGATAGAAAAATAGTTCAACCAAGTGGAAAAAAATTAAAGTATAAAAAAATATGTCTCTCTCTCTCTCTCTCTCTATGAGTATAAGAATGTATATATATATATACATTTACATTTATAGATTTATATATATAGATATACATAGCGAGAGAGGAGCAAGAGATGGATTCATCTATAGATCTCTCACTATTTATATTTATCTATTAGATATATTTGTGTTTAAGTTAAACAGTATGTGTACATTTTTTTCTAATTCTCTGTACTCCATACATGTTATAATTTTAACTCATCGAGTAAGTAAAATTATAAAGTGGTGAAACATGAAGAAAAAAAAACTAACTATAGTAATAATAACTAACACATTAAAACTGAAATGAAATGCAAGATATAATATTGTATATTTTCAGCTATTTTAGCACAAAGAAAGCCAATGCTGTTCTGAACAGTAAAAGTTTATCTTGCCCTTACAAGAATGAGGCATAATTTGAGCCAGACCAGGCAATCTGCTGTTATTTCATCCTATATATGGCTGATTTATGGAGCAGAGTCGCTATCTCCAGCTATCAGAGCTGCTCTCAGCTCATTCCCACCCAATGCTCCAATTCAATCACAAATCACCAGATCAAAGTCCAGGGGACAAGGTGGGACCTGATCCCTCAAAGGTGCACATTAAAAGAACTTGGCTTCTTCTCACCAGGTACAAGACGAGGTGTGGACACATCTCAAAGGACTTGAAAGGAAGAAACAATTGGTATTAAGCTAATCTGGAAAGGTTTGATCTCACCTTCTACACCTGAGCCTTGCTTTGTTATAATGATGCTCCATTGTTCTGTCTGTTGTTTGTATTATAAACTTTCTTTCTCTGATACTTTCTGTATTGGACAATGCATGGACACAACTGCTGGGATAATGAGAGACCTTAAGTAGTGATAAAACCGTTTATATATATATATATATATATATATATATATATATATATATATATATATATATATATATATATATATATATATATATATTGTGGTATATACCATAACAAAACAAAGTTCACTTAAGGTGTGTGTGTGTATATATATATATATATATATATATATATATAATGTCGCTATTTGTACACATTTATGCCGTAAGTTTCTATTATAATATGACTAATCAGTTGTATATATTCATTTTTCTATATATATATATATATATATATATATATACTAACTATTAATATAAAGTTATTATGTATAGCATGTTATAGTATGGTTGACTTTGCTTTATTTGTTATATATATATATATATATATATATATATATATATATATATATATATATATATATATATATATATATATATATATATATATATATATATCCCTGATATATATGGTAATTAGTTGTAGTATCCAGGTGATATACAGACCTAATGACTGCCCTTCTGTTTGCATGTATCATACAATAGATATTATAGCTTCCCTGCAATACAATAAGTCAGTGCTCAGTATTTATAGGATGGGGAATGTTTTTGGTCATATCACTCAGGTTAAATATTTCTCTAAACGAAATTTGCCCATAGAAACAATTTAATCACAATTTGCCCATAGAAACAATTTAATCACAATTTGCCCATAGAATGCTAAAAATAAAATCGGAGTCGGAAACAAATGTATCATAAAATAATTTGTAGAGACCCGAAGCCCTCCCTGAGCAGTGTATATGACCAGCCTATATATTACATACAAGCCTAACACTGCTTATGAATGTCATGTTGTACATTATGGCTGGAAGTAAATCTAACATAAGAAATATATCGCACGTATTTGCTTTTAAAAAGAGAAATAGTCGGGATCCGAGCACCGGGTAAAGGAAAGTGACTTTTTTTGCACATTTCTGCTATAACTCTTCGGTTTCTTTGCTTAATCAACAAATATTGTCTGCAATAAACATATTACGATTAATCATTGTGGTTATTTGTTTCTTTATTTCCATATAACTCACAATATTGTAATGTATTTACTTATAGATATATAGATATATAAGAGAGAGAAAATATGTTTATTCACAAATGTGTATGAGTCTGTGTAGATATGTTATGTGTGATTGGGTTTATATATATATATATATATATATATATATAGACATAGAGAGAAAGTACACACTATATATATATATATATATATATATATATATATATATATATATATATATATATATATATAGGCAGAGATAGACAGATTGGGGAGATATAAATATAGAAATAAATATACACTGTACTTATTGAATAATAAAGAAATAAATTACCAATGAAACTATCAATATAAACTGTAAAAGTAGATAGATATAGGTATATATATATATATATATATATATATATATATATATATATAATGTAAAGAGAGAGATAGATATGCTTTAAATATTGAATGTGCAAACTAATGAAACACTTTAAAAAATAATCATATATATATATAAATATATATATATATATATATATATATATATATAAATAATGACACTTGTGTATGTGTGTATATATATATATATATATATATATATATATATATATATATATATAACTTTAGAGACTCCAAGACTTATATAATATAGCATAATATATCACCAATTTCTGATCATTACACAGTGTTACTTACTTTAGTTTCTCCTAAGAAAGATCTTCATTTCATGTGTATGTTCAGTCCCCCCTTCTCTCTTGCCCCCCCCTTTTCTCAGGCTGCTCCCCTGTATTTCCCATTCTCATTCCCCATGTGTATGCTCACTCCCCCTCCTCTCTGGCTGCTCCCCTGTATTTCCCATGTTTATTCCTCATGTGTATGCTCACCCTCCACCCCTCTCTCTGGCTGCTCCCCTGTATCTCCCATGCCCATTCCCCATGTGTATCATCCCCACCTGTATTCCCCTTGTGTATGACCCCCCCCTGCTCCCCTGTATTCCCCATGTGTATGATTCCCCCCAGCTCCCCTGTATTCCCCATGTGTATGACCCCCCTGCTCCACTGTATTCCCCAGGTGTATGACCCCCCTGCTCCACTGTATTCCCCAGGTGTATGACCCCCCTGCTCCCCTGTATTCCCCATGTGTATGATTCCCCCCAGCTCCCCTGTATTCCCCATGTGTATGATCCCCCCCTGCTCCCCTGTATTCCCCTTGTGTATGACCCCCCTGCTCCCCTGCTGTATTCCCCAGGTGTATGACCCCCCTGCTTCCCTGTATTCCCCATGTGTATGACCCCCCTGCTCCTTTATTCCCCAAGTGTATGATTCCCCCCTGCTCCCCTGTATTCCCCTTGTGTATGATTCCCCCCTGCTCCCCTGTATTCCCCTTGTGTATGATTCCCCCCTGCTCCCCTGTATTCCCCTTGTGTATGACCCCCCCCCTGCTCCCCTGTATTCCCCAAGTGTATGATGCCCCCTGCTCCCCTGCTGTATTCCCCATGTGTATGCCCCCCTGCTCCCCTGTATTCCCCATGTGTATGTCCCCCCTGCTCCCCTGTATTCCCCATGTGTATGACCCCCCTGTATTCCCCATGTGTATGATTCCCCCCTGCTCCCCTGTATTCCCCATGTGTATGAGTCCCCCCTGCTCCCCTGTATTCCCCATGTGTATGATTCCCCCCTGCTCCCCTGTATTCCCCATGTGTATGAGTCCCCCCTGCTCCCCTGTATTCTCCATGTGTATGTCCCCCCTGCTCCCCTGTATTCCCCATGTGTATGACCCCCCTGTATTCCCCATGTGTATGACCCCCCTGTATTCCCCATGTGTATGATTCCCCCCTGCTCCCCTGTATTCCCCATGTGTATGATTCCCCCCTGCTCCCCTGTATTCCCCATGTGTATGAGTCCCCCCTGCTCCCCTGTATTCCCCATGTGTATGCCCCCCTGCTCCACTGTATTCCCCATGTGTATGACCCCCCTGCGCCCTTGTATTCCCCATGTGTATGACCCCCCCTGTATTCCCCATGTGTATGATTCCCCCCTGCTCCCCTGTATTCCCCTTGTGTATGACCCCCCCCCTGCTCCCCTGTATTCCCCAAGTGTATGATGCCCCCTGCTCCCCTGCTGTATTCCCCATGTGTACGCCCCCCTGCTCCCCTGTATTCCCCATGTGTATGTCCCCCCTGCTCCCCTGTATTCCCCATGTGTATGACCCCCCTGTATTCCCCATGTGTATGATTCCCCCCTGCTCCCCTGTATTCCCCATGTGTATGAGTCCCCCCTGCTCCCCTGTATTCCCCATGTGTATGATTCCCCCCTGCTCCCCTGTATTCCCCATGTGTATGAGTCCCCCCTGCTCCCCTGTATTCTCCATGTGTATGTCCCCCCTGCTCCCCTGTATTCCCCATGTGTATGACCCCCCTGTATTCCCCATGTGTATGACCCCCCTGTATTCCCCATGTGTATGATTCCCCCCTGCTCCCCTGTATTCCCCATGTGTATGATTCCCCCCTGCTCCCCTGTATTCCCCATGTGTATGAGTCCCCCCTGCTCCCCTGTATTCCCCATGTGTATGCCCCCCTGCTCCACTGTATTCCCCATGTGTATGACCCCCCTGCGCCCTTGTATTCCCCATGTGTATGACCCCCCCTGTATTCCCCATGTGTATGAGTCCCCCCTGCTCCCCTCTATTCCCCATGTGTATGACCCCCCGTTTATTCCCCATTTGTGTATGAGTCCCCCCTGCTCCCCTATATTTCCCATGTGTATGCCCCCCTGCTCCCCTGTATTCCCCATGTGTATGACCCCCGCTCCCCTGTATTCACCATGTGTATGATACCCCCCTATATTCCCCATGTGTATGCCCCCCTGTATTCCCCATGTGTATGAGTCCCCCCTGCTCCCCTGTACTCCCCATGTGTATGCCCCCCTGCTCCCCTGTATTCCCCATGTGTATGACCCCCCGTATTCCCCATGTGTATGCCCCCCCCCCCTATTCCCCATGTGTATGCCCCCCTGCTCCCCTGTATTCCCCATGTGTATGAGTCCCCCCTGCTCCCCTGTATTCCCCATGTGTATGCCCCCCCCCCCCCCTATTTCCCATGTGTAGGGTCCCATGTCCATGTATACTGTGTGATGGCTCTCTGATTAGCACACTTTGGCTTCTCTCCACCCCAGGGGCTGCCTGGCGCCATCACCCATTCTCACCCACCACTACCCATTGAGATCCCAATGATGACAAAGGCACAAAAGTGAGTTTTATTTTCTGGTGTGCCTGGGGCACAGAAAGAGAAAAGCCCAGTCCCCCAGCCCCTTCTAAGGGAGCCGACAAATCCCTCTGGCTCCTTTGTGTGAGCTTTTCCCATTGACTTGGGCCACTCAGCCGTGTGATTCCCAACTTATTGTTATTACCTATTTATTAATTGTTCTCATCTGGGTTTAATTGAGCAACGAGGGACTTTTAGCCCAAGGGTCATTAAAAAAAAAGATTAAAAAACTAATGACACATTTTAGCAGGAATAGTCTTTTTACAGCTTCCTGGCCAAAAATGAAAGTGTGAGAGAGAATAGGCTCCTCTGATGGGCTCAGATCAGTCACTTTTAGGTGTGTGTGAAACTGCTCTCAAACAACACAACTCATTTTGCCTCAGGACCTGGGGTCTTTTGATCTTTTTCACAGTTTCCCAAGGAAAATGATGGTACAAGATCTAATCTCCAGAGAAGGACCAAGTCCCCCAGCTTCAGACAGGCAGGGCTGGGGTCTCCAGTGTCTTTAGCATTGCACTATATCATCAGAGATCTGTACTCCAGAGCAGCAATACTAAATCAAAAACATTACTTATGGCCAACAGAAAGTGTTCTTTTTTTCTTTTAAAGAAGCAAAATAGACTAAATGTTACATATTATTTTCTATCAACAGAAACAATGTAATAAAGGAATAAAGTATAGATACATTGGGGCAAAA
Source organism: Discoglossus pictus (assembly GCA_027410445.1). Taxonomy (NCBI): domain Eukaryota; kingdom Metazoa; phylum Chordata; class Amphibia; order Anura; family Alytidae; genus Discoglossus; species Discoglossus pictus. The sequence goes on from CM050163.1 coordinate 53,212,284, forward strand.
GAAGCAGGGTAGGGGAAGTAAATAATAATAAATATATATAAATAAATATATATAAATAAATATATATATATATATATATATATATATATATATATATATATATATATATATATATATATATATATATATATATATATATATAATAGCTATAGATGCTCCAGAGAGCATTTTCTAGTGTTTCTGGTATATCAGGACATTGATCCCCCATGTGTAAGTCCTAATGAGCATGCACAGTGAGTATGGACGTGTGTTTCTGTAATATTTAATATATAGAGTGTATATATATATATATATATATATATATATATATATATATATATATATATATATATGAGTGAAGCAGCTGTGAATGTCCAGTGATCTAGTAATTTAGTAATTATGAGTCATATATATATATATATATATATATATATATATATATATATTTAGACATACATATATGTGTGTATGTGATAGAGATGATATATATTTATATATACACATTATATAATACTATATGTATAAGTAATATATAATACATGATTTTATATATATATATATATATATATATATATATATCATCGGTATAATTCAATATATAACAAAAAAATATTTAGAATAATTAATGGGACAAAATAAAACAGAATGACATGGGAAAAATTGAGATTTGCCAACACCAAGGATCACCAGATCTAATACAGATTTAGTATTCCAGCACATTAACAAATGTTTATGTCCTTCTTTATTTTAAATATTACCCTTTCCTGTGTGTTTCTGAAATCCCTTTGAATATCTGGATTTTCAGGTTTTGGGTGGAGTGGGATTTTGGGGTAAATTGGTGTAGTATTTGTATTACTGGACACTCAGGGCTACTTCAATATAGAACAAACACTTGTTATCATTATCACCTTTATTATTTGTAACCATAATGACTACAAATAGAGATATAGTGGAGCCTAATGCTGATATGCAGTGATGTAACGGTGCAGGAACTGGGGAAGGACACAAGGGGCCTCATTCAATTGCGATTTGGCCAGTTGAATAGGGCTCTATATAAGCACAGAACATATTTTTATTACATAAGTTTTTAGTTAGTGAAGACCTTGCTTTTGGATAGAAGTTCACTTACTCAAAACTTGTGCAAAAACAATATGCTCTGTGCTTATATAGAGCCTTATTCAATTGGCCGAATCACAATTGAGTGAGGCCCAAGCATAGACAGGAACTGCTGAGTTATTGATATTTTTGGTATGATAAAGAGCTCCGCCTTGCCCCCAGCTACAGCCTCACTGGAGCCACAGATTGCCTGCTTTGCTCATTACTGCAATTATGACTTTGTCTGAACCCTAAACTTCTAAATTGCTTCAAATTAAACATCCCCTAAAATGGCTTCAAAGAGAATAATTGCATATTTATAAAAAAAAATATATAATGCTAAAAAGATTGGATCTACTAATTAGGCATATGATATATCTGTGCAATAAAAAAAAAAATCAATTAAAGACTTAAAATGCAAGGATTGGAGGTTGTATAATTAATAAAAGAGATTTTATAAATAATTATTTGTATATATATACATATATATATTTATATATATATATATATATATATATATATATATATATATAACATAATTATATATATGTGTATATACTTCCTATATAATTAATAGTGTAGGACACTATATAGTGCATTATATCACAGTGCTGCTTATTAGATCTCTTTTTGTAGCAGACAGCAGGGGCTATCTCATATAATGCTGGCGTCACAGTATCTAGCACACACTTCCCTTGTAATGCAATGCTTTAGATGTCCATTATATTTTCTCCTGGGTGATTTTGACAGCTTTAAACTGCATCATCAAAAGTGACTAAAACCCACCCTTCCCATACGGCTACAGACTCCAGATCTTGGCATGGTTGGGGTCCCACTGAGCCCCTCAGGCGCCAGAACAAATCACACTGGGGTTCAAGGAACAAATGATTTCTTCATTGTCCCCAAACCAGTATTTGTGTAAGATTTCATTTAGATATGTGCACATATATAACGAATAATAAATAATATATATTTATATGTATATAAAAAGTTATAATACATATAAACTATATATATATATATATATATATATATATATATATATATATATATATATATATATATATAATGCAGTGCTGAAAACAGCTTAAAAAGTTATTTTAAATATTAAATTACACAGAATTCTATTCTAAGTGTACATAAAGTTCTAGAATTATGAAATAAATATTTTACAACATTATTTATTATTTTCACTTATAAGAACATTTTTTGCGTTGACAACTAAATTTAAATTATAAAGTCGCAAAAAAGTTGGAGTATTGTTTTAGTTAAATTAGTTAATTTCCTGAACCAAGTGTAATGAAATATACAAAAATAAAAATGAGACTTAATACTAGCAATGCGAAAATAATGAAAGAAATTGAATTTTCTTACAGGTTTACTTAAATCACACACTAATTAACTCATAATCTTATAGTATTTATTTTATAGTGTTTAGATATATACCATCTATATAATCCAAATTATTGTAATATATACCAATAAAGTAATAATATATAGTGTCTTTTATTGAATTATTTACAATGTTTTACTTTTTTTCTGTTAAGAAACAGTTTAGTGTAATTTATGGTTAAAAGAATGTTGAGGGAAAACCATGATTTTTTACCAAAAAGAAACGTATGAAACCACAAAATACATTAAAATTAATTTATTTAACAAATATAACTATAATATAAATGATAATAAATTTCAAATATACAGTATATTACAAAGTACATAAAATCCCTTCCAAAGGGACTATTGCAATAACAAAACGCAAACAGACAGTGCTGTTAAATAGAAATGTAATACTATATTACATGGTCTCTTACATGGAAGAGACAGTCATCCCTTTATCTTTCTTGTCATTCTGTAATGTTCCAAATCTGAGATTTTTTTTGACAGATAAAACCTGCTTTTGTCCACATAGACTGCACTTTAAATGGGTCTTTGCTATTTTATATATTCACATCAACCTGTAATTTTAGTAAATAAGCGCCTACCAGATGATTTAACAGAAACTTTTCCCATCATAATTCAGTGCACCCTGTCTA